>CAWZYM010000196.1:322500-495000 GCA_963966185.1 Rhabditoides inermis | reverse complement strand
GAAGCAATACGGCTAACATGTACATGGTTCGAGTGAGAAACAATCACAGTCATAGTCACAAGGCCGAGAAGGGGAGAGAGAAACGAATGTCTTATTATTGGCCGTAGAGACCCGCTGTTTGTTTGTTGTTGTTTTGTTTTTCGCGGAAGTCCGAAAGAACTTGAAAACTCTTATAGAGAATCGTATTTATGCGAGAAACGAGAGGGAAAAGAAGAGAGTGATAGAGAGAGAGAGAGAGAGAGAGAGAGAGAGAGAGAGAGAGAGCGCGTCCCCTCACCCTTGGTCTTCTCTGTGCCACTGAGATGGTGCTTGCTGTCCTTGTGTTTGTCGTGCAGGTTCAGCCCCTTCTTCTGCTTCTTCTGCTCCGATGCCTGCGAGCCGTCCTCGGAGGCCGACGGGGAAGACCTACAACAAGTCTCTCCTGTGACTCCTATCTCTCACTCTCATGACCCGTTTCACGGTTATCTATAGACAGAATCTGCGTGGTAACAAATCAATCAAATCAAATCAAATATGTATCCAGCATCGCTTATTCATGTACATATTGCACGCATGCGAGATGGTTTGGTTAGCGCTGGGAAATGAGATCGTTCCATTTTCGGCGGTCGTTGGTCCGTCTGCATTCTTTGCGTGGTAACCCTTTCGGCAAAGCATGGAGATTATTAGAAGTTGTCGCAACCGGAACTCTTCACGCACTATCCACCACGCGCAAACCAAATTCCGGTAAACAATTAGGCGTTGTGATTATGACAATGTTTTCCCGCAACAGTTCCGCTGACGATGACTTTCAGTCAGTTTTTTTAAACTCTATAATCACGTTTCACAATGATGTCTTGTTGCAATAAATTCGTTGTTGTTAATTCTAGTGAGGCTACTCAACGACATCCCTGCTAACATACATGAGCGTACTTTGATTTTCTCACTCGCACTTTATGAGCATTCGTTTTCCGTCTGGCCGGACCGACGCAAAAAGACCAAAGTCTGCCGGCACTATTACGATCACCTTTTCATCTTATCAATATCAATCATTCCCTACCCCGCGATCATGTTATCAATATCAAATCATTACTATCCCTAGAATCCTAGAATCGCTGATATCGATCATTAAAAAAACAGAGTGATAATGCTAATCATACCTGTAATTGATAGCGATCAAAGAACATAGTGATAATGATATTGTGACAATCACTCACGTCTTTGGTGTCGGGTTGGGGAAAAAGAAGAGAGCGAGAGAGGGGAAGAACGTCATGATCTGAAACAACAATTTGTTTTCTTTATTTTTATATTACATATATTACTATTTACATATTTACATATATTGCTTCAACCACCCAAGAATGCATATCACATGTAAAGCTTCCAGTGAAAAGTATCCGAATCGGACCCAATCATAGTAAGAGATTCCAAACTGTTGTGAGAGAGTTCGACTTTTCGAGCGCTTGGTATATTGTAGCAGACAGCAAAATGCAGTGCGCGAAGGTAAACCATAAAACTTTGTTTTGAATATTAGAAAAATAAAAATAATTCGCGGTACTCACTCCTATCACAATGAATCCGATCCACCACGCGCCGATCCAGGTTGGGTCGGCGGCTGTGAGACCGGCCGGGGCTGGAACGGGGGGTACGGTATTTGGTATGTGGGTACGGTAATGATAAGTGTACTGTACGACATAATATGAGGGTACGGTGATGATAAATTATACTGTAAGACATTGATATGAAGGTACGGTAGAGACAAATGTTGTGTAAGACCTGTTGTGAGGATACGGTAACGGTATGTGTACTGTAACTCACGGTTGAGTGTGTAGTAGAGTTTGTTGCAGAATGATCCGATGAGGTATCCGCAGATGGGACCGAGCACGCGGATGAAAGAGATGCCGGCTAGAAACGAGCGGGTGAACAAGTGATTTGACAGGTAAACGAATGAGTAAACAAATGAGCTGCGCCAAAGCGATATGACTGCGATCTACCTCGCTTGCAGTTCGGAAGCTTTACTCTAACCTTCTGGTCGTGAATCTATTGTTCACACACAATTTATTTATTTATTTTTAATGAAAGAGAAGGAGACGTACAGCAGATATTGTGTAAAAAAAACCAGTAAACAAACAAGTAACCATACCAAAGTACGCGGGCAGGTTCTTCCTCTTCACGTTGTCGTCGACGAGGGGCACTCCCAACGACCACGGCATGGTGCTGGAAGGTATTATTATTTATTTATGTATCACTAGTTTCTCTATATATTTTTTCTTTTTTCTTATATTTATTGTTTATATAATTTACAGAACTTTATACGTCTTTTTTCAAGCTTTGTCAGCGTATTCCAAGAGCAATAAGATGAGGCGGTGGCAATTATCCAGTGAAAAACTGGCATCCAGTAATGTGATAGGACAGGATCAGTTGAACAGTACTTGATGGTTTCGAAAGGATGCAGAGTGTTATATAGTTTGCGCCAGAGCGATAGTTTTCGATCTACCTCGCTTGCAGTTCGAAATACGGTGCCATAACCGTCTGCCTCTCTTGTTTTGCGCGCTATTGCCGAGAGCTGACTCTCCGTCTTCCTCTGATCTACCCCACCGCTCGCAACTTATTGCGAGCATAGAACTATAGCTCGGCGTGGATTGAGGAACGGGCCTAGGTAATCATAAACCTACCGTGAAACGTATCTCGAAACGTACCGTCCGATTCCGAGGAAGAACAGCGACGCGAACAGGACGAGGAACGGACCCCACGAGCCCGCCTGCTCCACACATTTCTGCTCCTAGAACATGGCTTGTTTGTTCGTTTGTTTACTCATTTGTTCATACGTTCGTCCACCTGATTGCGAGAGTGTCCCGTATGTATGTATAGAAATGCGATGAAACGTATAGTGAGATAAAGAAATGCATTATGTCTGTATAGAAACGTACGCCGATGTGATTAGATCGCCTGTGTTACCGTACCTTGATGATGCTCCGGAGATGATTGACGATCGTTCCACAGAAGGCGAACGGCGCGATGGCGGACTTTCTAAAATGTAAATGAAAAAATAAACACGGATAAACACTTTTAAATATGTCTGTTCGGTCTGTCACTCACACGGCTTGTCGACCACCGATTTCATCGCATCAGGTTGTCAAGAGTTTTCGATGTGAGAAAAACAAACAGGTAAACATGTGAACAAACAAATAAACAACTCGTATGACGGATTTTACGTTACATTACTAAGGAGCTTGGGTAAGTGTCCTCACCGTATCCTGTGGATGTCCCTCTCGGTGTTGTTGGCTCGGTTGGCCACGAAGCGGGACAGAACCTAGAAGAATGTAACGTTGTATCCTTGTAAACGTACAACATGCATAAACGAGATTTCATCGCGCTCTTTGTCGTTTTTATAATAGGTCATAATAGATTTCCGCTTCTACCTCGCTTGCAGATCGAACACGGTGCTCTAAACGTTTGTCCTTTTTGTCGGGAATGCTATTACCGCGAATTCGCTAACATGTACGACACCTCAAAGTTAGTGACAATTACAACTGTAAATGCGCGCCTCACCATTCTGAGATCGTCGACGGGCGTGGAGCCGTCGAGAACGCCGGGGATCTTCGACACGGCCTGCAAAGAGGAGCGGTGACATATCGATTACGGTAATCAACGATGACAAGCATTAAGTTGCGGTCAGTCTCTTCGAAACACTCTCGAAAGCCTGCGAAACACGGAATTGTCTTGCGAATCGCCCTCAGAACACTCCCGAATTGTCTTCGGAACACTCCCGAATAACCCCGAACACTTCGGAATGCCTTGCGATCCTTTCGAAACCCTTCTGAATTGATTCCGAAGAGACTGACCGCACCTTTACCAACAACGCGTACGCATCCACGGGACAACCGAAATCCGTGTTGTTGGAACTCGCAGTAGGCATTGTATTACTGTATTTTACCATATCACACCGTAAGTCACATAATCGATATTGTGTGCTAGCTGATTCGAGATAAATATTCTGATTCTGAATCAACGAGAGCAGACGGATGAGAGCGGATCATGCTGACCATAGCGACCCATTACATTGTGTATAGAGGTACTGAATAGAAATTTTGATTTGAATCAAAGGTTTTCTAATTGTTCGCTGTTTGGCTCATTGTTCTTGCAAATATGTTTCAGATGGTCTTAAAAAACGGCGCGATTGGTAATGGATCAATCTATACTCTGCGCTAGAACGATAGTTTTCGATCTACCTCGCTTGCAGTTCGAAATACGGTGCCATAACCGTCTGCCTCTCTTGTTTTGCGCGCTATTGCCGAGAGTTGACTCTCCGTCTTTCTCTGATCTACCCGATCGCGCGCAACTTATTGCGAGAATAGAACTATAGAAGCGATCGGAATTGTCGAAAACCCACCTCATCAAGAATCCATCCATCAATCGAATAGGTGTGGTTCACGGAGTGGGTCTCCTCGAGGTCCTTCTGAAAAGAAGACGTGAGAAGAGAGAGAGAGAAAGAGAAAGAGAGAGTGTGAAAAAGAGAGAGAGAGAGAAAGAGAGAGAGACTCACCGTGACAATCTTTCCCGTCACCTCACTGCTCTTCATGTCGAGAAGCTCCTGACGGGTGACCTGAAAAAAATCAAAAAAAAATACAGTATGTCAGAGGAACTACAGTATGCCTACCGTACCTTGGGAATGCGGTCGCGGATGAGTGGGTATTGTAGGAGGGAGGCGAGCGAAGCGGTCTCCGAGAGCTGTTCGTCGGTCGGAATCAACTTGTTCTGAAATTATTTTGGGGATATTTTTATTGTTATCAGTTCTCGAGCTCTAAACGTTGTTCTACCACACTGTTTCATAATTGTAGAATGACACCGGTGGAACGCCAGTACAACGATTGAAAACTATGCGTTCGTGAACATACGTTTCATCATGACAATTAGATAGTTCGCTGTATTTATCGGTCAATCAGAGGTTTGAGATGAATGTTTGAATAATTTAAAAGTGAATAGAAAGCTTCTGAGGGAATCTCAATGCAGCTGTTTCGAAATACGTTTCAACCCGGTGAGAGAGAGAGAGAGGGGGAAAGAGAGAGAGAGAGAGAGAGAGAGAGAGAGAGAGAGAGAGGGAGAGGGAGAGAGAGGGAAGAGAGAGAGAGGAGAGAGAGAGAGGAGAGAGAGAGAGAGAGAGAGAGAGAGAGAGAGAGAGAGAAAGAAAGAGAGAGATACTCACATGGATGTCTGTGAGATTGGGCTGGGGCGCCTTCACCGGGAACAGAAAGTTCGGTGAGGCAATGGCAATGTAAGTCATCGCGATCATGACAGTACCCGCACCGATCCATCTGAAAGTGACGTCACATTAAGATGACGTCGTATTCAGATGACGTCACTCATCTTCTCACATACAGAGCATCTCACTCGAAACTAAAACATGATTAAAATAATCGGATGACGTCAATATCGTTTACATTCTGTTTTGTTTATGAGAGATAATTATCGCCACTGATGAGTTGCTCACGTTTGTGAGATATTCAATCTTGATCCGATCATCTTTTGCACTCTGATTGTTTATTGCAGTCCAATAATAAAGATGTTACGCCTACGCAATGCAGTCTTTGGTCGCGTTTCGAAGGCAATTACGAATAGTTTCACTAAGAAACTGACCGCTACCGAAGAAGAGTATGTGAGTTATGTTACATAAACTGAAAACATTTATTTGTCTCTTTGTCAATGTTCTAAGACAGTGGAAAATGTCGATACAATGCTCAGCTGATACTCTGCTTGATAAAACCTGTCTTTGATTCTGGAAGTAAATACTTTGAAACTTTGAAGACAGTGGGTACACCACGCACCTGGCTCGATTCCCTTTTGATCCGAAGTACGATATGAATATGACCGTCGGTATGTAGCCGATGTCACCTGAAACGTATCAGTAGAAGAGAAACGTAACACTTCTACTGAGGAGTTGAGAGAATTGAATCTCCCATACGCTAGACACCAACCTGTTGGAATAAAGTGATATCACCATGACATCACACGTTTCAAAAAAGAGTGAAACCACAACTCCACAACGCATCGTTTCACTTCTCACAGATAAATCACGCATCGCATATGCGTGAATGCGTAATGTATACGAACTGGCGGAGCAAATACGTAGCAAGTACCGTATCATACGAAACGTATCGTAGTCTATCGCTAGGAGCTAGGAAACGTACTGGCGGAGACGAGGAATCCGGAGAGCTTCGAGGGAATCTGGAATTGGCGCTCGATGTTCTGCACGGCGGAGACGATGTAGGAGCCTGGAAGAACCATCGGAATCGGAATGTTTATCTCGAATCAAGAAGCGCATGGTGATGTAAATTACGGTAAGGTTACGGTAAAGTACAGTATTGCAATGCCTACTGAGTTCCAACAATACGGATTTCGGTGTAAGAAACATCAGATCTCGTTTTCAAAGCGAAGACTAACATGACACTGTGTTTTTGGATTATCGTTAGTAGCTAACAGGGTGAATGTGAAAAGTGTGGTAACTGGTAAATGAACATTTTATGTGAACTAACCTCCGATCGCCTCGAAGAAGTATACCAAAGAGAAGAGGCTGAGGAAGACATAGATGCGTTCCATCCTGAAAATCAAATGAAATAATAGTAAAAAAAACGTATTAATTACAAAACCAAATCAAATACTTTATCCGGATCAACATCATATGACTCCTCAAAAGGATTCAATAATGCTGAATTGAAATAAAGAGACAAAATCGGATTGAATCATTGCGAATGTGGTAAACGGTTTGAACCAACAACATAGATTCGAGATCCCAACCGGTTGCAAATGGAAAAGAAAAGTAATATGAGATCACTCGTATAGATCGAAAACCAAAGTGGCAATTGTTTTGTCGATTGGCGAAGCGAATGGGTAGAGGGTAGACTACTCTGATAGAACATGATAATTTGATAATGTTGCTCTTTGTGATGCTATCAGCTATCAGAAGATACTATCGTGACGACGAGATTATTGCGGTAAAATGTAAACACACACGGGTCGAAGAGTGCTGGAGAGAAACGGTAATGATTGTGGTGATTGAAAGGTGTGGCGCGAGAGAAACAATCATAATGAATTGAGTAAACGTACTATACAACACTGCCCCCCCCCCGGATTGATTGAATGGTATTGGTGATGGTGTATGACGGAAGAGAGAGAGAGAGAGAGAGAGAGAGAGAGAGATGGTGGGGGGATTTGAGAAGGCAATATCAGATCAGGTTTTCGCCGCAGCGGTCGGGAAGAAGGAAAAAGGCGAGGACCCCTTTGTACCTTTGAAGATTATGACATGAAACACGGGTGTGAAAGGCGTGGTAAACAAACAAGTAAAGTAAACAAACACTCGCCTCGTTTGTTTGTGTTTCATGTTTTGGTCACGCTAGATGGAGAGATGATTGTCACTACTGGAGTAAACGACAGACATGCAAGGAAAGAAGTATCGGCGAAGACACACAAAACAAATTGTTTGTTTCTATCGTTATAGCTAGTGTGGCGTAAAAAGTAGAATACAGGAGTAAGGAGAAAAGTTCAGAAAATGAATCAAGACTGCCGGAATCGGACCAAAAAGTCCGGCGCGCAATAACATCAGGATTTGATCTATAAAAGATCTTCACCAAAACTGATGGGTGGGATGATGGGACTGCGAATGTGTGGAACGAGAGAGAGAGAGAGAGAGAGAGAGAGAGAGAGAGAGAGAGACAGGTCAGGGAATGCCAAGTGTCAGCCAGACGCAACGTACAAACTGTTCCGGCAATAGGGGTTTGACGAACGAGTGGTGATGATACTTATTGTGCACAGGTGAGTCACAGAATGTCAATCACTCTCGGTGTAGGGGTGATTCCAGCTTCTTAGAAAGTGATCGAAACACAGAGAGATCGAAAGATCAAGATGCAGTGTGTTCTACAGTTCTATACAGTCGTAAAGAACATGGCTAGAGAGAGAGAGGGTGAGGGAGAGAGAGAAGTAGAGAGGGAGAGTGAGAGTGAGAGAGAGAGAGAAATAGAGATAGAGATAGAGGAGAGAGGAGAGAGCATTCGGGTGGGGGTAAAATGCGGTGAATTCGGCGAATCGGTCGCTACTGTAAGGTTTGTAGAAGGAAGGAAGTGGCAATTTATCGCGAAACGAGTGAAAAAATAAGAAATGATCATGACTAAATCACAAGCACCCAACAGATACATCCATAGTAGGGAATTGATAGTCACACTCGGGAGCCGTGTCCTTCTCTCTCTCTCTCTCTCTCTCTCTCTCTCTCTCTCTCTCTCTCCTTCGATCCATCTCTCCTCTCCCATTATGTAATCGTAGGGAAGAAAACTGGTCAGATTTGGTTGGCTCAACTCACTCGAATTCGGCGACCTTTCGGAAGAATTTCTTGGTGGACGATGCCGACTTGGCGTCTCCGGAAGATGACGACGGCATTCTCTTAGAAAACCTCTGCGCTCCGTAGTCGCGACGGAATACGCCCGGCTTTTCAGGCTCCATTCTGAAATCCTTATCATCGTGATATGGGTTATCAATCACAGGATTCTGGTATAAACATGATAAACGGGAGGAAGTGGGGATACGACGTAATTGATAGGGTGGAAAGAACAAGGGGGCAGGGTTTATGTAATTGTAGGAATATAATGGATGACAAAGCTTTCAATGAAGATGATCTCTTTTCTATTAGAGGAAGTTGACGTAGGAGACATGACAAAAGTTTTATTGAGATCGTCACAGACAGAACAATGACTGTGAAAGCTGTTCTCTGAAGAGAGGAAGTGAAAAGAGCTGGAGGCATGCGAAGGTTTTAAAGAAATCGTTACATACTCCATTTGAAACAGAACAAAGGTGTCGTAAGTTTTATGATAGTAGAGAGGTGTTAGGACAGATCAATGACAACAAAGCCTCGCTCTCACTCTCATCATTCACTCTCAAGCACTGATAGCGGTCGTGATTTCGCTCTTGTCTCTCGCCCCTCCTCGCTCCTTGTTTGTACACCCTATGTGCTGATGTAACATACAGTATTTGACCTTATTCACTGTTGCTCAAAGTATGTGTACACATATACAATCAACGTATTATTCGCTGACTGAAATATGCGTTATCGTATTCGGCCATTCACGTGTGATCTGCACTCTGCGTATTTCTATATTTGCAAATGTGTTAGGGGTGCCTTTCTGTACAAACATGATTTTTGGATGTTTTATTTGATAAGAAAGTACTTAATGAATGATTGAGTTTGGGCTACCCTAAGAGCAGTGTATGTTAGTGTTAACCTATTTTGGTCATACACCACTTAAAATGTACCATTTCTCACCTTTATAAAATTTTGCAGCAATTTTTGTTTTTGATCTTGTTTTTCTCGATGTTATTATTAATTTTATATATCAAATTGTTCTTTTCAGTCGATGGATAGAGCGAGTTCGTCAACAACTGATCAGCAAAAAGAACGCGAGATCATCGACAAAATCAAGGATGCTCTCGAAATGCTGAAGTCGAAATATGAGGTGATTCTTTTTTCATTTTATGTAATAAGTTCATTGAATATGTTGTGTTTTGCAGCGCCAAGACGGTCTTCAAGTTCTGGAGAACGTGCCGATGACACTGCATCGCCTCAAGGAGACGGGCGCCGGCACCAAAATCACCAAGGTCGGTTTGTTTTTGTTCGAAATTTCACTTGTTGTGTTTTGTATATTTTGAATATTTTAACAAAATTCACATTTCTAAAATGCATAATCACAGGTGTTCCGGTCGACTCGCTACGCGGACCAGGCGCGCGCCATCCACAACCGATGGATCGCGCTCGCTGATGCGGAACTGCAGGGCAACTGGAAGGAGGTGAACTAGTTCGTCATTTGTGGAATTGGAAATGCATATGACCAGCCTTTCAAAATGTTTTTGAACCTTATTATGTAGTTGTGTTTCAAGTGTCGCGAAGCTTCATCTCTCTAACACACCGTTTGTTCGCAGGTTCGCAGCATGTGGCTGAGCAAGGATCAGATGAAGAAGCTCGACCGCGCGCAGGCCAAGTACGATCGAGGTTCGTATTTGAACTCATTCTCCTAGTTCTATCCTAGACCTAGCAGCTGAAACAGTCTGCAAGCATTTTCTTTGCGAAGAAACACCAACAAAACATTGTTCACATCTTAGTATGTCTCAACCTCACTTCCATATCAAATCTCGACCGCTCTCCAGCCACGCGATTTTGGCAGTATTTGACTTGACATTAATGACATACCATTACTACATCTTGGTCTCTAGGTTTTCGGTAGCTTGTCCTTGACGTCCAGCACTTGTCTACGCTTCTATTCCAGCGCACCGCAAGCGTGACGCGTCGACGGCGGCTTCTGCGTCGTCTCTGCAGGTGCCGCGCACTCCCGGCAGGGGCAGGGACTCGCTGTCACTCGCAGACTTCCACATGGACTTCTTCACGAACAAGGAGAACAGCATGTATGGTGAGTAGGTTCAGTATTCACTCTGTCGATCAATCACGTGTTATTTTCCCCTCTGCAAAATAGTGTACGAAACGAAATTTTAAATCATTCGAATCGGAGATGTTAAGTCGTGGCCGAATTCATGCGATTCCACAATTTCATTAATTCACATACGCACAATGCATACTGTACACATCACAATATACATCATAGCTACATACATTATGCATGTATATTTCTAGCAGACCTGGACGCGGTGCCGCGCACGCCGCGGGCGCTGAACGACTCGTTCGAGTCTCTGCTGGACGACAGCGCGCCGGGCGCGTTCGCCATGATCGGGGCGTTCACGGATACCGACGACGAGGACGAGGTGAGGAGGGGGGGGGGGTGATGTTGGAGTGTTGGAAGTATGCAAGTTGGGAGATCGATCAGTGGTTTGCAAGTGCGTGCGGTCACCCGTCATGTCTCATGTCACGCAGCGGATAGTTTTGGTCCGTCGACGACGACATACGAGAAAAGGGATACTGCGAACAAACTGAAACTGAGAGTAGTCCCTTCTATGAGAGGTAATGGCGCTGAGGAAACGGTTGGAATTGGAAGGACGAGGTGAGGTGGTGAGGCGTCATGATAGAAGATGGAATGGCCATTGACGTCACCCGTCATTTTCATTCCGCACAGTGACAAGTTTCTGGCACTGCAACAAGCTCTTTTTTTACATTTACTCGTTTAGGACTTTCTAACACCTAACACCAGACTATCAATTTGGCTTGAATGAAAGTGAATAATTCTAACCTAGGGTGTGCACGAATAAGAACAACGCCATAAGAACTTGTGTAATGTTCCGTTATACTTTTCAGAAGCTCAAAAGGCTGTTTGGAAAGAATAAGAAGGGTGAAAAGGAATGAGACAGGTTCATTCGCCATTCAATTGTAGACGTTGATGATTGATAGTGATGTCAATCATCAAGGTGTGGTCAGTACGCAGACGGTGACCCGTAAATCCCAGAATCGTTGTGATTTACGGGTCGCCGTCGGCGTGTTGTTCGTGTTGCGTACAGTTCAATACGCGTGTTCTGCCTAGTTCATACTGTCGTTGCAGCTGTACCCCGGTGGCGTCGGGGGAGGTCGTGTGGGTGTGCCGCGCACTCCCACCCTGCCCGGCAAGCGACCGAGGGGACGACCGCGCACCAACCCCGTCAGGGGAGAACAGCCACGGGTGGGCGACACTCTTATGTTACCGTTAATTTGATAGTGAAATGTGATTTTTGTGAGTGGTCAGGGAAGAGCAGCCCAGAGTGGGTGAAGTTTTGTTTAAAATTTGAAGGTGTGGTCAGTCTCTTAGAAAGAGGGTAGAAAAGATGCGAAGAAAGGTTGTGAACAACCGCTATTTTAAAGGAGTTTGAAATTGGGGAATTGGGGTGCATACTTATTGATGAGACTTAGTAATCACTGTGAAACATATTATTTTAGGACTGATATGACTTTGTGAAATACGGTTTGAAAAAAAAGAGTAATACACCGTTGAGATTTTTTGAACATTTCTTTTGAATTTATTTTTGATATAAAAAAACGTAATTAATACAGTTCAATTTTTGTAAAAAGAAATATATGTTTCTTATTTTAGTTTCGAATATGTTCCAGGTGTACATTATGCATGTGCAGTTTATTTGTGATATAATATTATTGTGAAACATATTTGGTATGAAGTTTTTTTTTCTCAAATCGTAAATGTTCATTTCTTTTCAGAGGAAGCGTGGTCGTCCTCCTCTTCCACGTTAGCCGATGCAGATGTTGCACATTACTGTGGTTTTGTTATTGTTCTGTTACCGTATCACGTATCGTTTATTTTGTACGAGTATTATCGGATCTTTTTGTGAGTGTAATCTTGAAACAACTTTGTTATGGGTTCATGTTTTCTTCACTTGTTTTGGCACATAACTTTGAGTACACCACATGTTTTTTTTTATTTCAGCATAAAAGAGGTTTGGTCTCGAGTTTATTCAACGTGTTGCTGCAGTTGTCACATACAGGTTGCCTACGACCTTGGAATATCTTCTATAATTTCGCTCTCAGCTCTCACTTTGCTCTTTGAACAATAATTCTTCTACACTTCTACTACTCTTATGTATTCGTAATCGTATGCTGTCTTTTCTGCGGGAAGGTATTAGTGTTGCGGGTTGCGGGTCAATGCAATTATGGTGTTTTGCGCGGGATTTTTGCAGGTTACTCTCCTCGCTCATCTCCTTTTTTTTCCATCGACCTCTTTTCGTATTCTATGGTTGTTGCAAAGCACTGTATCCATGATGTGTTGTTCCCAGAATCGTTGTGATTTACGGGTCGCCGGGTCGTCGTCTGCGTGTTGTTCTTTGCAAATGGGCCATCCCCTCGGGGCGATCCCATAGAGAGTGGTGGTGTTCCCATTTCGTGCGTGCGAGCGTAGTTGTGGAAAGAGACGGGGTGTCTCGTTTTATCGGCGCGCGGATAGGTCATGATCCGTCTCGATACGGGCACATATCGAAACACTCACTTGTGTGATCTTATCTCTGCACACTGATGCTTGTGGAACGGAGTGTAGCCTGAACAGAGAGCGTGAACGGATTGATTATTGATGGAGTTAGAAGTGGTGAGTGAGTGAGTGAGGGATAGCCTAGGGCTGACCCCTTGTGTGTTGTTTGTGTGTGCGCCTCTCTGGCCAATGGCTGGATGGGCAGCAGTGGGCGGGGGCCGCCGGGCTGTGGTGAGAGCGGAGTGAGCGAGAGAGTGAGAGGGGAGAGAGATGCCTGCTAGGTGGTGCGTGCTATCGATTGGCGACGCGCTGCGTGTCTGCCCCGGCCCCCGTCCTCTCCCCCCGTCGCGCTCTGGCCGCCCGGCGACCACACGCCGCACCGACCAGAGAGTCGCGTCGCTGCTCCTCTCCTTGCCGTTACTGCTCCTCTCTCTCTCCCTCTCCCCCCTCTCTCTCTCTCTCTCTCTCCTCCTGTCACTCCGAGATTGCTTGCCGTTTTTGTTTTGGAAGGCGTGTGCACATATTGGTGGTGTTTTCGGTTTTGGATGGTGAGAGTGGAATCGGAGTGAGTGAATGGGTTGGTGTGTGTCTGTTTCCGTCTTTGTTCATGTTTCATATCATCAACCTGCGTGCATTTTGACTGGTCAAGATGTCAAGAACCAGGTGTTCCGATTTTCTATCAAATGTCACTTTCGATTTCTGTCGAATTCAATGCTTTCAA
The DNA here is from genome assembly GCA_963966185.1 of Rhabditoides inermis. Lineage (NCBI taxonomy): Eukaryota > Metazoa > Nematoda > Chromadorea > Rhabditida > Rhabditidae > Rhabditoides > Rhabditoides inermis. The sequence goes on along the minus strand of CAWZYM010000196.1, from coordinate 481,374 downwards.
TAGCATACCATCTGCTTCGATTTGCCGTCGCATAATCGCTCCTTTTAATCTCTCCTTTTTATTTGCGACATTTTTACATGTCTGTCTGTGTCGGCTCGACACTGGTTGGTATTTTTCTATTTTCCTGATCATGTTGTTGACTTTCGAGGCTATGTAGCTATGGTGTTGGAATGGGATGGGATTTTCCACACATACACAATGTTTTTGTGGTGTTGTGTTGCAGAGGGTTTCATTATATTGTGCAATGCTGCAATGACGATAATGACGTGATCTGGGGTTTGTAGTGCTGGGAATTTTGATGTGAATTTGTTTTATGCAAGGATTGGTAACATTATTTGTTGCTTTGAAATGGGATTTATCGTTATCGTATTTGAGTTGCTTTATGAAGTTAATCAATTTCTTCTATTCGATTGCCGGTTATATGAGGGCAGTCACATGATGAATGCGTGGGGTGTGCTAGTTCTGGATATGGGGGAAGGAATAATAGCAACGTGGTGTTGAGGGGGGAAGGGGTGGCGAATATGGTGCAAGCGTTGGACGCATTATCGATCCGTGTTTGCGTGTGGTTCCCAGTCGGCGCTCTCTCGTCCCGCCGCGCACTCTCGCCCCTTCCGCTCTACTCTTTTCATTTCATACACTTTTCTCTCTCTACTACTTTCCACTCTCACTCTCCTGTCCGTCGACTAGTTCCACATAACCCCGCGTACGTGTCTTTTCGTTTTTGTTGTGGCGGCGATTTCGGCTGGCTAGCTCTCGCCTCTCGCTCGCAGCTCCGTTTATGTTTGTAATCGATCACGCTTTCGTTTCGTGGGTTTGTTTTACGTGTTTGGCTTCAATTTATGATTTCAGGTCGCTATTCGTCGTTGTGTATTGCCTCTCGATTCGGGTATTGATTTATTGATCGGCGTGGCAAAAGGCGAGAATGGATTTGGAGCGGAGTCTCGCAAATATTACCATTGATGAGGGCCCTTGGCGACAGCACGACACGCAGCAGGTTAGCTGATTGTTTATCGATTGATTGCTTTATTGGTTTATGGGTTGATTCATTGACTGAACACTGATTGACTTATTGATTGATTGATTGCTTGATTTTATCATGGTATAGTGTGTGCTATCGCTAATCGTATTCCGTGACTAGACTAGGCGGCGTTGATTATTGGTGGCTATATGTGCTATGGCGATTGATAAACGAGTGGGGAAAGGTATGGGCATGGGAGCGATGCGGCGGTGGCAGCGTCGGCCCTAGTGAGAGTGAAAAGCGACAGATGATTGTATCGATTCGGTGCGATGCGATGTTGACAACAGCGATGGGTAGTCGGCAGTTTTAGATGTGATTGGGAATGAAATTATTCGATATTGCATTGTGTGATCATAACTCGAAATCAATAATTCATAGAGTAGCTCCGCTCGTATATTTCGATTATTTGTAAGTGGTCAATAAAACATATATGTGGATGTGATGTTGTGCCGGTGCCGTTTGGCGTAGATTTGATGGATGTGATTGTACAGAGGGAAGCGGAATAGCTATTAGCTATTGCATACTAGTAGTGGATGTGCCGGCAACTACACTGCTGTGTCCTGTGCATTGAATGGATAGGATGGATGGATTGATGGAACACGTTTTATTGTCCGCCAGTGCGCCGCCACTCGGCCCTGACACCACAGGCATAGCACATGATCTTGTTTCACACTGCGCGTAGACTGCACTAGTTGCGTTGTTTCTTAAAGTAGCCGTCAGTTTCGGTCAGCGAACTTACAACTACCACTTTAAACTACCTCCGTGTAGCTGTAAACTGCTCGGAAGTGCTTGCGATTGCTCGGTAATCACAGTGAATGGCTTCGAAAATCAATATATCATCAGAAAAGGCTGATCACGTCTTTACCGTTGTGTAGCGTTGCTCTCTGCGTGGTCACTCTGCGGAAACCATTTTCGAAGTAATTTGAAGTGGTTGTAAAGGGCAATCGCAAATAGTTTGAAGTGGTTTGAACGTTTGAGGCTGTGCGGAGGTAGTTCTATGTAGCTGGGAGGTGTTTTGCAAGACATTAAAAAACTTCCTACGCGGTAATAAAACCTAATATTATTTGAATAGACTAACCGTTTCTCGTTCCAGGGCTGGGCTGCGAGCGGCGGCGGTATGTCAGCAGGAGGGGCGGGTGTGGTGCCCCCTGGCGGCGGCTCGTGGAACCTCTCGCCTCAGCAGAGCAACGCCATGCGCAACGTGTGGCAGGACCCGCAGGCGCTCGGTGAGTGAGAGATATTTGAACTTTGTTCTGGAATTATGCGAGGATTGATGCGTGCTTCGCGTAGTTGATTATTATGTGTGGCCTGAAACGTAATTTCTTGGGTTTTCGAAATTCATTTATTCATTTCGATTTGGGGAAAAATTGGAATATTTAATTTAATTTTGAATCTGGATGATCTATTGTTTGCAGCACAAAACGTGAACGAAGCGCTGGGTCTGGGAGGCGCTGGCGGCGGCTGGGCTGCGGCCGACGACTTTGGAGGGAAGACGATCTGGGGAGAGGGAGGAGACGGAGCCCCGGTGGGGGTGGGGGTGGGCGGAGTGCCGCCGCAGCACATGGCGCCCCCGCAGGCAGCTCCCTACCAGCAACACCACATGCACGCGCCGCCACAGCCGCATAGGGGTGAGTGCGGGGGGGGGGGAGGAGGGAGGAGATGTGACTGTGGGAAGATTAGAGGGGTGCGAGGTGTGCGTGATTGGGGCCCGCATCGGGGTGAGGAAGGGAGAGAAGGAGATGTGACAGTTAAAGGGGTTAGGAGGAAGTGGAAGGGCTGATTGGACAATGGGTGACTGAGATGGAAGATGTGACAGTGTGAAGATGCCTGTGCCTAACGCGTATTGTTGTTGAGTGACTTGAGTGTGTGTATTGGTTTGTGGAAACGTATTGCTTGTGGGATTAGAATTTTTGAGTTTGTGGCGCGATTCGATTGCAATGAAATAGTTTTGATCGTTTTCTGTCGGACTATTAGTGGGATATGAAACATATTTTGATACTTTTACAAATAGGAATCCATAAGTTTCGTTTTGTCAAGTAAAAGATGAGAGTTTGATATATGATTCGAAATATTAATGCATTTACGTGTTGCAGGCGGTATGATGATCAGGACTTTTGTACTTGTTTTTGATTGATTTGAAATTGATTGAACATGTTTTCAGGCGGTATGATGAACGGAGTAATGGACGGCGGCGCTGGCGACTGGGGCATGCGCGGCGGAGTCGATCCGAGTGGAGGGGGAGGAGGAGGGGTGTGGAGCGACCCAATCAAGCCCATGGACCAGGACGCGTACTGGAAGGTGAGGAGGGGGCGAGGGAGATATGGGAGGGATCTAGGTTGTGTTGGTCAGGATGTGTATTGGAAGGTGAGGAGGGAGGGGTCGAGGGATTGTTGGTTGTTGTTCATTTTTGGAACAGGAGACAGGAGCGAGAGGGGGATCATGATGTCTACGATGAACATGAATTCATTGGTAGTGCGGTTTCATGAGATGTTACGATATGTGTTTGAAACGTATTTACGAAAGGAAATTGGTCTTTATTGCGTTTCGCAAGTTTTTGGTCTTATGTGGTTTTGTCGAAGCGTATATTTTGTATAGTGAGTCGATTTTTTATTGTTGCTATAAGTTGTACTACTGTTTTATGACGTAGTTGAAGCGTTCATGTTTGTGACCAAACTATTTTAAAGGGTAAATATAGCTTTATCTTTATCACCATGTACAGGTTCCGGGAGGAGGCGGCTGGCCGGGCGCGGCGATGGGTCCGCCTAGGGGAGGAGGAGGAGGCGGGGGGTGGCCGGGAGCGCCGCCGCCCCAGCAACAGCCACAGCACATGGCGCCCCACCACATGGCGAGGGGAGGCGCCGGAGGACAGCAGATGCACATGCGGGGCGCACCGCCGCACCATGGTGGGTAGGGGGGGGGGGAGTGGTCGACGTTGAATTATATGTGTATTCTGGTTTGCTGCATCATAACTAGCTTTGTGTGGGCAGCGGGAGTGGTTGAATTTGGTGTTGGGCTTTCGATTTGGCTGACTTGCTTACAAATGTTGAATTCAATCAAATTCGCAACCATGAAGATCAATTTGAGTATGTATTGCATACTTGGTCGAGTATATGTAACGATCTAGTTGTTCTTTCTAGGTGGGTGGCGCGGCGACCGCGGCGGGCAGCAGATGGGAGGTGGCGGCGGCATGGTCGGCAAGCAGATGCCCTGGGAGCAGCAGGCCCCGCCCATGCAGGTGAGGGTCCCCTTCCCTCTCTCTCTCTTTCTCTCTCTCTCTCTCTCTCTTCTTCTTCTTCTTCTTCTTCTTCTTCTTCTTCTTCTTCTTCTTCTTCTTCTTCTTCTTCTTCTTCTTCTTCTTCTTCTTCTTCTTCTTCTTCTTCTTCTTCTTCTTCTGGTAGTAGTTGGTTGGGTGGTACTGGTTGGATCTACAAATTGAGGGTGGTTTTGATTGAGGTGTTTTTGATGTGGGGGTGGAAACATTTTTTTGTTGTTTGTCGACTATGATATTGCTGGAAAGTTGAAGGGGTAGTGTTTTTGTCTTGTTTGTTGCGTATTTAACGCGGAATGATTTCATTATCATTATCATCTTTTCACATCATCACACCATTTCGTGTTCAGTTTGGTTGCGGTTTAGTAGTTGCACATTTTACGTGGGATGATTTCAGTGTCTCCCTTTAATCCTATCATGATGAATATATCGAATATCATGGTCTCAATCTGGCAGTTTGGCTGTCAGTATATCATATGATGGTTTCGTGTTGAGTTTGGCGGCGGCTACCCGCCTCGCATGATGCAGCCTCGCGGCGGCGCACACCGCTTCGACGTCACCGTGCCCCCGCCAATAGACATGCCGGTAAGTGGGAGGGAGGGAGCAGCTCCTAAAGGATACATTGATACAATGTAGTTTTATGAGATGTTGGTTCGAGTCGGAGCATGGCAATCCCATCGTTGATCGTATGCTTGAAAGAGAAGAAGTTGACATTACCAGTATCAACCATGTTGTTTGCAGGGCATGGGCATGCGCGGTCCGCCCCCGGGCGCGGGCGGTCAGATGTGGAAGCCGGACGGCGGCATGGGAGGAGGGATGATGGGCGGAGGAGGAGGAGGAGGCGGGGGAAGAGGGGGCAACGGATACGGACCGCCCATGGGACACTTTGTGCCGCAGCAACACCCCCGCATGGACGGCGGCATGGGCAAGTACGGAGGAGGAGGAGGCGGCAGCGGGGCAGGCGGCAGTGTGAGTGGCGGGGGAAAGGCACATTTGTCATGGAGGTGGATCTCTTCCAGTAATGAAATTCTACCTTCCTGCCACCATATTTTTAGGAATGTTTGTTGACGTTCAGATGATTTTATTGATTGTATTGATTTGTGCAGGACTATGGCGTGTCTGGCGGCGGCGACGACCTGATGTGGCACGATCCGAATGGGGAGCTGAAGAAGTGGCAGAGGGACACGGGAGTGTCCATCTGGGGAGATCCCGACAAGGCCTGTGAGTGGGGGGAAGAGGGAGAGAGAGAGGGGGTGAGAGAGGGGGGAGAGGGGGTGAGAGAGAGGGAGGGGTGGGAGAGGAAGGAGGGAGAGAGAAAGGAGGAAGAGAGAGGAAGGAGGAAGAGAGAGAGAGAGAAAGGAGGGAGAGAGAGGTGTATTGAGTGCACATTTGTCCTTGCAGGCCAGCGCCCCGTGAAGAACTGGACGGTGAGCGAGGGCGACGAGGAGGACCTCGAGCAGGCCCTCTCCAAGTGCCCCGTCCCGCAGAAGAAGGTGGGGCGAGGGGTACTGTAGGTTACTGTAGACTACTGTAGTGTACGGGAGTACTGTTTTGTTATGGGGAAAGGGTGAAGCGTATGGTTGGTTGTACGTATTTCTACACGTACTGAAAATGACTATTGTTTTCAACACGTATTTACTGATGTGTATGTGTAGTGTTGCGTACTTTACGCAGAATTCGGAACATTTCAATTCAATGCATGCGTGCGTATTTTTTGTATAGGGTGCATTTTAAATACGATCGTTTCTGATAGTATAAACATTTGATGGTACAAGTGTGCGTGAGTGTAACACTGTTTTTGTATGTTCTAGGGCGAGGACGGTCAGCCGCGCGTTCCCTTCCCCATCCCCCCGAAGAGGGCCATCGTCGAGACGGGCTGGGGAGAGCTGCCCGACAACGACCCCAACAATCCCGTCAAGGGTGAGTACTGCACACAGCAGACTGCTGCGAACGAGTAGATCAAAGTAGAAGATTGTAGGTATTCGAATAACTAAGTGCATTGAACTGTTTGAAATAGAAGAGTTGACGACTGGTCAGCCTAGGCCTACAGTTAGCCTTGTTTATCCACATATTTTCCATGCTTGCCTTTTATCGTTATTACTCATCCCTTGCCGTGTAAATGAACACTTAGGAGGAAGAGGGGAGGTTGTCGTGTCAGTTTGTGTCATGCTGCTGTATTTGCAGACGAGGCGAGCGGTGCGGGCAAGTGGAGCAGCGAGAGCACTGGGGGCGGCGGCGAGGGAGGCTCGAGCACTCCCTGGTGGCCGCACGCCGGAGGAGCGGCAGGGGCTGCTGCGGGAGGAGGAGGAGGAGGAGGAGGGGCGTTTGACGGGGTGGGTTCGCGTGTTGGAGCACTATGATCTGTGACCACTGAGCACTTGCCAGTTGGGGTATTGGTGGGAAGTTGAACTTAGCTCCGATTATTGACAAACTTCTTTTGCGATGTTTACGACATTGTCGAAGCGTATGGTTGACGGTGTGTTTGTTTCTAGCTTGGCGAGGGCGGGCAGATTGGCCAGGGCAGCACGGAGGCCATAGCTGAGCAGCTGCGGAGAGCCGTCGAGAAGGTTGGTAGTTTTGTATTTTATGAGTTTCATTTCATGTGTATAGACGTTAGAACTGTTGTGTGGCGCAATCTCATCTCGAAACCTCGATGTTGTGGTGTATTGTGTGATTTACGTTCCACAGCGAGTGTATAGTGGGGTGTGGCTTGATGCATCAATACGTACACAAAGTTTTTCAAATTCTATTTTTACCTATGCTTTTCAGAACTACCTGGACATTTCGATTCTGCAGCAGCGCTCGCTGCCGCCGCCCATCATCAACCAGATCAACGCCCTGCTCGCCAAAGTGGGTGATATTGATTGATTAATTGATTGATTGATTAATCTTGATTGGGGAAGGAAAGTAGTATAGTGAGGTGTGATTAGAAACTCTTGCGTTGCAAATCCCGGTTTATATTATTCGTAACACGCATTATTTGATTAGTCGTTGCTTGATCGCTACTCGTTGCAGATCCCAGCGTTGGAGCAGGCGGAGGCGGAGCTGTCGCAGCTGGTGTCGGGTGTGCAGCCGCCGGAGGGAGAGGAGAGCGGCAGCGGCAGCCCGCAGCGGTGGATGAGCGAGGTGCAGAAGGTAAGCGAGGGGGAGGAGCAGTTGAACCGGGCCGGTGTGCTTGCAGTGGTGTGTACGAGTGTCAGTGTATGGAGATGGTGCGGGGGGATCAATCAATCAATCGTTTATCCTAGTCTCGAATACGTAATGAGAGTATCAGTATGGCAAGGGTTAATGTCAATAATTATGGCTTCACTGTTAGTAGTGATATGAGTTATGCTATTATTACGTGATGATATGTTATCAGTCAAATTACTTGTCGCAGAAGAGTATTTTTCGTAGATGTGATAGATGTGGCTGGTTTCAAAAGAACGTACCTGCAAGATTGGTGCTTGTAGACGATGGATGGGATGATGAATGGGGGAAGCGTATTTTTTTCGTGCATATTGATCGGTGTGTTTTCGTTTTGATGTAGAATCATAATCTGGATCTGGAACTGAATGAATCATTATTCAAGTAAATTACGACCATAGTTCAGTATCGTTTGATTCAGGTGTATGGTGTAACACTGAGTGAGTTATTATTATTATAGCGGGTACACCTGTCACTGTGATTGTGTTTGTAAATAACAAATTTAAATGCTACACTAGCTACTAGCATGACGTATGTTCGTTTCAGGTGTACTGACTGAGTTATTATTATTAAAGCGGAAACATATACCGAATCGAAATGTCACTGGATTCTGTATTGACGTGATCATCTTGTTGCAGGTGGAGCACAACCGTCTGATCATCGAGGTGACGACGGCGCGCATCGAGGTGTCGGAGCTGTCGAAGAAGATTGGGCGGGCGCTGTCGGAGGAGCGCGAGCGCGCCGGCCTCCCGCCCGCCCCGCCTCCCCCGCAGAGCGGAGGAGGAGGGGCTGGAGGAGGAGGAGACGAGTACAACTACTCGTTCCTCCAGTAGAGCGCGATCAGCGACCAGGTACGTCGAGGGTGTTGCAGGGTGGCCGGGCATTGTCGTGGTATGGAGTTTGAATGAAAACAAATGTGTTTTCTGAATCGAATAGTACATGTTGGATAGGAGACGTTGATGATTGATGATAAGGATATGTTGTTTCAGCCCCGGTCGCGCGCCTGCCTAGTCTTTGGTGCGTGTCGTCCCACTCTTCCCCCCATTGCTTCCCCTCTACTTTCTACGTGCACCAACTCGACCCGTGCTGTGATGCTGCCGGTGTCATGGCGTCGCGCCGTGCCGTTTCTGCGAGACGGCGCGGCAGCGCGGCGTGACGGCAGCCGTGCCTCCCTGTCTCTCACTGCTGCGAGTCAGTATAGGGTACTTGACCGATGTTCATTCGACTACTCATCTCATCTACACTACATTGCTTGTGCCGTCGCTGCGTGTATCGATTAGTTCTCTCTCTCTCTCCACACATCTCGAGTACGGTCTATTGAGAGTATCATCCTCATCCATCCATTGATTTTATTGATTGATTGATTGGTGTGTGTATGTGTCTCCACTTGATTCATTCATCCTGAACTCTGGCTCGTCAGCGCGTGTGTCCAATCGATTGATTGATTTGAATGGTGTATCTGATTGCATATATGTTTTCGTATATTGTGTGTAAGTGTGTAACATGGCTATACTGTGCTGGATATCTCTGTCTCTCTCCTATATGTCGGTATCGTATCTTTATTATGTCTTTTTGGTATATGTTGTATGACTACTCGGATGTAATTGTGTTGCAATAGTCAGTGTGTTTCTTCCGGATTCATCTCAAATGCCCTCAAAGTGTGTGAAAGTGTGTACCGTTCAATGAGAATTCAACTTATTCATTCAAGCTCTCCCATACAAGTCGTGTCTCTTTTTTACGTTTATCGCTCTCTATTTTTACTATGTTTGCAAGTGGATATTTTGATGTGCATTTTGGTATAATTGGTTAATGTCGAATAAAATGGTTAAACTGAAGTTGTTGACGAGTTGTTGTGGCCCAGAAACTGGCTCTCCGTTCGATACCTGGCGATGTGAACTTTTGAGTTATTACAGTATCCATTTGTTTGTGCACTGTATCAGTGGTGAGAGAGTAGTGAGCGCTCTGAAGTTTCCCTTGAATCTTTGACCGTTCTCTGATGTATTGATCACGAGAGATGGAGAGAGAGAGAGAGACAAGGGGCGGGTCCCGTCGGTTGATCTCGCAGCTTTGCGTTCTCTTCTCATCTTTCGTGATTGATCCGAGCTGTTTGTTCCGATTGCTGTGCTATCATGGAACTGCAGGGCTAATGTTGCCTATCAATGGTGGCGTCTTATCTCTTGTCAGTTGGAAGTGGTCTTATATTAGAGCTGACCCCATCGCCCACGATTCCCCCGATTCCACCCGGCCAGTTTCGCGTGTGTTTTTGTGTGCTGCGTGCTGTGTTGCGGGGAATCACTTCCTTTTTATTCGAATGAACTTTTGTTTCCGCGTGTGTTTTGCGCGATGACATGGAAGTCGAGAAGATACGCGATTCATTATTCATTTCCCTCCGCCCTCCCTGTCTACCCGGTCATTTTCCGAGAAGTTTCGGTTTTCGGTCCATTTACCTATCTTTTCCTCATCTGATCATTTTCTCGCACTTCTCGCGCCCTCCTCCTTCTCACCTCTGTCATTTCCCCGTTCCAGCCATGCTGCCGTCGGTGCTCCGTCCCTCGTCGTCGTCGTCGACGATCCGCGTCGCCGCCCGCGGACTTCTGAGTGGAGGTGGGTGTTACTGGTATAAGCTAGTGGTTACTAGTTACTCGTCATGGTTGAACTGTTCGCAAGAACCTTGGGAACACATCGTGATCTCAGCGGAGGTGGGTCGTGGGCATGTGGGAAACAGTGGCACGACCATGAGTGGTAACGCTCCTCGAGCTGTTTGGTTGCTTTGCGAAGTCATTTGTAAGAGTGGTATATCTTTGGTGTGTAGGCGTTAGTGTGTCCGCGATGTTTTCCGTGCATCTTGAATCTCAATTTGTTCTTATTACCGCTGGATGGCTCTTTAATTTTTTTATGTAGCGGATGCGAAACGTATTTTGGCTAGGTTCACTGTAGGTGGAGTGGGGTTTGCCTCTTTTCTTTTTTTGGGGGGGGGGGAACTACTCGTAAATGTTTGGTTGCGAACTGAAAGATTGTGTATAGAGATTCTGGATAGTGAAAACTTTGATTCAATCTGATGTTGCCTTTTGCCTAGAAAAATTCCTCCCGATCACCTTGAAAGCTAAACACTTTATCATATGATGCGAGTCCGGTATAAATGATTTGATTTGATTTGAATCTGATGTTGCAGGCGCCGCTAAGCCGCGCCACGACCCGGAGGGCGCCGCGCCGCCGCCCGTCACACAGCTATCCGAGCACGAGCTCCAGCTGACGGACACTGGTGAGCAGAGGGGGTGTTTGTATTGCGAGTATGACGTGATGTCTGCAAGTGGGAACAGTATGGGGGACTGGGCAGAGTGGATTGATTGTGCGTGTGAAGTTTTGGTGCTATGTTGAAGATTGCCTTGTTTGCAGTGCGTCGTTTCTCGCAGAACGTGATCAAGCCCCTCGTGAGGGAGATGGACGACAAGTCGCAGATGCACCAGAGCGTGCTGACTGGCGTGTTCGAGAACGGGGTGAGGAGGGGGGGGGGAGTGGACTTGGACAGGGAACACTGACTATACCTTGATTGATTCACCATACCTTTACTTTTACAGTAGCGCGTATGAGTGTGTGGATTCGGCTAGCGATCGGTGATTTGGGATTTTGTTATTTCTAGTGGTCGGGTGGGGAGGTAAGTGATCAGTGTGTGTGTAGAGAACGGGATGAGGAGGGGATGTTGTAGACTTTACTCATTTCACATTGCCTCTATTTCAGCTGATGGGCATTGAGATTGAGGAGAAGTATGGCGGCTCGCAGTCGCACTTTTTCGACTCGGTGCTGGTTATCGAGGAGCTGGCCAAGGTGGGGAGAGGGAGGAGGGGGGAGAGAGGAAGGGGGGAGGGAGGGAGAGAGAGAGAGAATGAGAGAGAGGCAGAGAGAGAGAGAGAGAGATTCGATCTCTCACAGGTTGACGCCTCTGTCTCGGTCTTTGTGGACGTGCAGAACACGCTGGTCACCCCCCTCATCATCCAGCACGGCAACGAGGAGCAGAAGCAGAAGTATCTGAGCAGGGCCTGCACCGACTGGGTGAGAGGGGGGAGGAGAAGGAGTAGGTGTATGGAAAGTCGGAAGTAGAAGCTGTGCAATGTGCTGATTGAGCGGATGTTAGGGGGAAGGAAGGAGGGCACTGACAGAGAGGGGGGGGGGGGGTAGTAACAGTTCTGAGCGAATAAGAAGGGCGGGGAAGGAGAAGAGCTGTTTCTGCTTTTGACTGGGTAAAGGGGGGCGGGGGGTGAGGGGAAGAGGAGCAGGGTAGTAGAAGTGTTTGACATGCACCTGTTGAGCGTATGTAATAGAGGAGTGGGAAGAGAGGCAGAGGAGTGGGAAGAGAGAGATGTGCCATGTAGTGGGTAGGAGAGGTAGTGGATTATGCTTTGACGAGTTGAGATGGTGTTTTGATTGGTGTCTTTCAGATTGGCTCTTTCTGCCTGTCGGAAACCTCGTCTGGATCCGATGCCTTCGCCATGAAGACCACTGCCAAGAAGGTATGGTGATTGTATTTGTAGTTTGTGCATTGCGATTTGAACTGTGTGATGTATGTTTCAATGATTGGAGTAGTTTTCGAAAGTTTTAGTTTGTGTAATGAGTCGTTGATGGTCTCTGTAGTGTAGACACATTAATTAGGCACAGATCAGTCTAGTGGATATGTGTTAATGTGTTGATTGTCTGATTGATTGTCTAATCGATATATTGATTTACGGTTGTTTGTTTCAGGACGGCGACGACTTCCTCATCTCTGGCAGCAAGATGTGGATCACCAACGCCGGCCACGCCAGCTTCTTCCTCGTGAGTATGGGGAGACTTTGGAAATCTGATAATCCAACTGGTTGCGTGGTTCCATCTTTCATAGAGTTTGGGTGATTGGAGTTTCGGACATCTGGAAACTCAAACTGTCTGAAATTGTCAGAAAGAATTATCAGAAAGAACAGAAGACCACGACAGCTTGGTTTATCTGATCTGATCTGAGACGTAGTGTACAGAGTGCGATCACTTTAGCTTGATCACGTTGCTACGTAACCTCACACTCCACACTTCACTGATCATTAAGGGGCGGGGCTGGCTAGGCTGTTGCCGGCTCGCGTCTGATTGATGTAGCCATGCGCAAGCGGCCACTAGTCGGAGCGGTCATGGGTCTGTCTCGCACTTGTCACGTAGGGGAGACGGAGAGAGAGAGAGAGAGATAGAGAGAGAGAGAGAAAGAGAGAGATTTGGAGAACAATGAAATGAATGTGATAGATTGAAGAAACAGTCTAGATGAGTTATGAGTGATCATGGTAAAGCTATACAAGTTTGATGAAGAATCGTACCTGATCACCACTTTGATTATCTCTCCCCCTTTTCAGGTGTTTGCCAACGCTGACCCGTCGTCGGGCTACAAGGGCATCACGTGCTTCCTCGTCGACAGAGACCAGGAGGGAGTGACGGTCGGGAAAAAGGTTGGGAGCATTGATTTATTGATTGAGGAGAGATGAAGTGGTTTATACATGGGGAACGAAGAGAAAGAGAAACTTCATCGTGTGGGTTGATGTGATGTGTTATGTTGCAGAAGGATAAGTAATGATCTTATGAGAGAGAGAGAGAAAGAGAGAAAGAGAAAGAGAGAGAGAGAGATGATAGGTTTGGTTTCGTAGAGGCACAGGGACCGACAGTGAGATGGATAAAGTAGATATGTGATTGCTTTTCAGGAGGACAAGCTGGGCATCCGCGCCTCTTCGACCTGCCCCGTGCACTTTGACAATGTGCGCGTGCACAAGTCGGCCATTCTGGGAGAGTACGGCAAGGGTGAGTAGGAGGGAGGGGGGATAGAGAGGGAGGGAGAGAGAGAGGCAGGGGTGAGTGGGGGGGGAAGAGAGAGAGAGAGAGAGAGGGGGGATAGAGAGAGAGGGAGGGAGAGAGAGAGAGAGGTAGGGGTGAGTGGAGGGGAGACGTTGACTGTTCTAATGAATTTTCACGTACTTTGTGAAGTACAGATTGTTTAAAAATGGCGTATTGTTGATGAGTGAGTTGTGTGTAACGTATAGTTGAAAAGGTTTTTTTTTCAATTTTCAAAAGTTGTCTCATTACGCGGATATGAACATTGCCTTCTACTCTTCTACAGGCCACAGTCGAGTGTCAATCTACGTCCAAATATTTATTCTTTCCTTTGTTTGGTACCAAACCAATCTACTTGCAGGCTACAAGTACGCGATCGAGTGTCTGAACGCTGGCCGCATTGGCATCGGGGCGCAGATGCTGGGTCTCGCCGAGGGCTGCTTCGACTCGACCATCCCCTACCTGCAGGAGAGGAAGCAGTTCGGATCGAGGCTCATCGACTTCCAGGTGGGATGGGGGGGGGTGGAAAGGCTGCTTGCATTGTTGAAAGAGTTGCTGCAAGTTGCAAGGCTCGATTTCCAAGTGGAGTCTGTGGTTTGGATGGAAAGATTGCCTGTGTTTGTGCAAGGGTTGCAAGGCTCGACTTTCAGGTGGAATGGGGGACTGTGTCTTGCAATAGCTCTCATTTGACGAGAGAAATGTGCAATCATCGAGTAATCGGTTGTATTTGGTCAGAAGTCGAGGTTAAGCAAATCGGATTTATCTAGCGATTAGTGCGTTGTGGTTTGCAATGGATTTGGTATTCGATTGGGGCGTATTTTTGGTGCTTTGGAAGAGTGATCTTTTCATTGACATTGGTGGTTTTCGACAGTTCTTGTCAACGCTTGAAACGTGTTTTTCTCGTGTTCCGTATATGACGAGCTGCAGTAATATAGTGCCAGTACATACCATATGAACTCTTTCGAAACTTTTTTATATCTGAAAAAAAAAAGGGAAACGGAAACGATTTCGATTAAAAAAAACGAACGGTGAAAACATTGGGATGTAGTAAAGTGTAAAGAATGATTTTTCTTTCTTTGCGAAGAGGTTGGAAAGAGGATCGAGACGAGTCTATGAAGAATAAATTAATATAGAAATAATAGAAATATTATAGACATATAGAAAGACTATAGAAATAATAAAAATAATAGAATAGAAAAAAAATAATTTTCTCGTTGAATATTGCAATGATGCCTCGTCTGTGTGCAGGGCATGCAGCACCAAGTGTCGGACGTGGCCATGGAGATTCTGGCCGCCAAACTGCTCGTCTACAACGCCGCCCGCATGAAGGTATGTCTGCACTCTCTACATTCGCCTTGTCTCTCGTCGATCTCTAGCCGCGGGGGTATTGATTGATTGAGGGTGTATGTACTCGCTTTACTCACGTTGTCTCTCGTCGTTCTCTAGCAGAGGGGGGTTGATTTATTGATCAATATTAAACTCTGTTAATTTGTGTGATCTCCTGTTTGAGAAGTATTGAAATCTAGACAGAAGATGTAATTTATTATACTCTATTTATTATTCACTTTGTATAAAAACGTGGCTATCGCTCTGCTTTGCAGGACAACGGCATCCCGTTCGTCAAGGAGGCTGCGATGGCCAAGCTGTACGCCTCGAACGTGGCCACCAAGTGCACCAGCAAGGTGGGGGAGGGGGGATTGGTTACGTTTATAATGTGGTCGAAAAAGGGCAGTGGGAAAAGGCAAGTCGTTGTCACCCGTAATTTTCTAATCACCTCACTTTCTTGTGTAATTCGAGTTTCTGGTTTGGATGGGTCAGGAGATTAGATTCACTTCTGATCGGAGCCATTTCAGTGCATTGAGTGGATGGGCGGTGTGGGATTCTCGAAGGAGTTCCCGGTGGAGAAGTACTTCAGGGACTGCAAGATTGGTGGGTGGGGAGGGGAAGGAGGATTGGAGGGAGAGAGAGGGGGGGGGTAGAAGAAAGGGAAAGAAAGAGAGAGAGAGATAGAGAGAGAGAGAGAGAGAGAGAGAGAGGAAGGAAGGAGAGAGGGAGGGAAAATGAGAAAGAGAGAGATAGAGGAAGGAGAGAGAGAGAGAGAGAGAGAGAGAGAGAGAGAGAGAAGGAAGGAAGGAAGGAGAGAGGAAGGGAAAATGAGGAAGAAAGAGAGAGAGGAAGAGAGAGTGAGAGAGAGAGAGAGGAGGAAGAGGAAGAGAGGGTAATGGTGGATTGATTTCAGGAACCATCTACGAGGGTACCTCTAACATCCAGCTCAACACTATCGCCAAGCTCATAGACTCTGAGTTCAAGATGAAGGCCTAAGCCCCGCCCATTATCGATTTATCGATTGATTGATCCTCTCCTACCAAATGTCGCGCCATGTGTAGATTAGGGGTACTAGAGAGATATGTATGAGAGTGTCTTGTGTGTGCATTTGTATTGGAGTGATTTCCGCTCCGCACTTACGGTCATTTTATTTTTGGAATAAACTATATTTGTGATCTGAAGTGATTGGATGTGTTGTACACGTTATGACCTTTTATAAATTTATATCTACTGTTTTCGGCATTGTGCTCGTTCTGTGCACTCTTCTGCGTCTCTCACCCAAGGCTTGCTCTGTTTCTGCGCGCTCTCGCTTGTTGCCAGTCTACACGTATTTTGGGTGTGCTCGCCCGTTTATTTTGCTGGCCGATCGAGCGATATTGGTTGTCAGGTCGCTGCGAAAGTTGGGTGTTTCGAGATGGTTCGATCGCATCACGCCATTGATGACTTGTTTGTTTGTTGTTTGTGTTGTTTGCTCTGCGATTCTTATCGCTGTTTGGGTGCAGTGTATCCTTGATCGAACTGCTGTTCATTCTTGCAGTGGATAGTTTTGCGCTGCATTTCATCTTTTGTGCGAATTTGGTCTATATCGATTTGCTATCCCAGTTTCGGCAGGTTAGCATTTGTGCAGTTTTGGGGAAAGCTTGCCACACCACGCGACTCTTATCACCGTTTTAGTGATCGTCCTCTCTCTCTCTCTCTCTCTCTCTCTCTCTCTCTCTCTCTCTTTCTCTCTCTCTCTCTCTCTTTCTCTCTCTCATCACGTTCTTGCTCTATCTCTCCTGTCGGACACTGTGCCTTCGTTTCAATGGCTTTGTTTTGACTGTCAGCGATAAGTGTGATAGGCCCTGTCTATCAATGCACCGTTGGATATTGTTGCACGGTTGTTTATGATATGAATTATCGATTTATCGAGATAAGTTTTGTTGCATCCGATGTTGTGGATTTCTCGAATGATTGGTACAGCGTATTTGGGGAGACCCTACAATAACCAAATATTGCGCGCGATGTTATTGGTTATTGGTTTATCGATTGATTATCGATTGCTTTACAGGATGGCTGAGCAGGACACGAAGCAGTTTGGCATCGAGACTGACTCGATGACCCTGCAGCGGTTCGTACTCGCCGAGCAGAAGAACTACCCGGATGTGAGTGGGGAGAGAGAGAGAGAGAGAGAGAGAGAGGGAGAGAGGAGAGAAAGAGGGGAGGGAAAGAGAGTGGGAGAGAGGGAGAGGGGAGGGAAAGAGAGTGGGAGAGAGGGGGAGGGGAGGGAAAGAGAGTGGGAGAGAGAGAGAGAGAGTGGGAGAGAGAGAGAGAGAGAGAATAAGATAGACATTCCCCCTCCAGGCCTCTGGCGACTTCACCAACCTGATGACGTCCCTCCTGGTGGCTGTCAAGGCCATCTCGTCGGCGACGCAGAAGGCGGGATTGGCCAAGCTGTGAGTGGGGAGGGGGGGGGGAGGGATAGGGAGGGGAGAACGAGTAGTGGAAGATGATCCATGTAGTGTACATATGTGCAAGTGCGCGCACTAGAGACGGCAGTGACGGGCAGCCAGCTAGTGGCGAGCTGTGAGTAGAAAGGGTGAGGGATAGGGAAAAGGATGTGACAGTAGAACGAACAGTGCGTGTTCACTTGAGATAAAGTGAACGCATTAGCTCAAAGCGCACTCATTCATTTTTATCGTTGTACCATGGCACGATGTGAGCTTGTATCTTTTGAAAATTGGAAAATTTAAAATATTTCGGAGAATGTGTACCCAGTACCCCATGCGTCGGTCTTCGTCTAAGTTGCCTGTATGTTGTAGGTATGGAATCGCCGGCTCGACTAACGTGCAGGGCGAGGAGGTAAATATTTTTTTGTTTCAAGCAATACGTTTCAGTTTCAAGCAATACGTTTCAGTTTCATGCAATACGTTTCACGCATACGAGTAGTTGGTTGAAGAGTAGTTGAGACAATGGATAGAAGATGACGATCACCCACTAATCAAAGACAATACTGCGACTGCAGGAGTTGGTTTGACGATTGTTGGTTAGACAATCGATGATCGATCGATAATCACTCGTCTCTTTTTTGCAGGTGAAAAAGCTGGACGTGCTGTCGAACGAGCTGATGATCAACATGCTCAAATCGTCGTACACCACCTGCATGCTCGTCTCGGAGGAGAACGACGAGCTCATCGAGGTGGGGGCGGGGCGAGCGGGGGCGGGGCGTGGTGGAGCAAGGAGGGAGGGGCAGAGCGTGTTGAAAAGTGAAAACGATGATCTATGAGCGAACGAGGGCGAGGCGATGCGATGCGTGATGAATTCTCGGCGTTGATGGGGGAAATGGTATGACATACTTTTCACCATGGTATGGTGGTGCAGTTTTGGTTGCTACAGTAATGCTTGATCAAAATTCATGCTGTAAAAGTCAAGAGAATCTCAGTTGAATATAGTTCACAGTGGTGCACGACTCAGATGCTACATCGGACAACATGTGTTATTGGCTGTAAATAGAATTCTTTATGCAGTCGTATCCACGAAAGTTTCATATGCAATAGAAGTGTGTGGTTGTATCGCATGGTATGGTCTGGTCCTACCATGTAGAATAGACCATGTTATCATCGGCTCCACCTATGACGCGGTGCAGCTGGCCTGTGCGGGGAACTCTGGCACGCTGCTCTTGTGCCACTCGTCTCGCCACCGACCCTGCGCCGTGCAATGCAGCTGGATCGGATTGCCCTGCAATGGAAACGATCAGATGAGACAGAGACACAACGATTCAGCGTCCTCCTTCCTATTTTCCCACACCTACATCCGCTCCCACCCTAGGTAATTGAGCGTCAGCCTCTCGAGTTTAGACTTGCAAGCGTTTTTTTTTCGCAAGGGATTTTGAGGTTCGTTCGATACAGCTACTTCATTGCAATGATCAACTCGAGTAGGAATTGCATAGCTATGTGTTGCTGCCAGGCGAGCTCCGTAGACCGTAGACCGTGTTAGTGGTATGTGGAAGAATTTCGTGATTGTGGTAGTACAACGATACTAAGACGCCTAGAAACTCGCCACGAAGTCGTTGTTGGTGTAGCCCCAGCTACTGCCGGTGCCGGTGTAGAACTGTAAACGGAATACTGTATACAGAACTGTAAATGGTGTCCCGATTGGTACGGTAGATGCTAGATTATGGGTATGGGATATCGAGATAGGAGAGAAGGGATAGATCACTTCTACACTAGTGGTCCGCGGAGACAGGTCGTGTGTGACCGCCGCGTTATTCGAGGATGCGATAAAGTGTTACTGTTATTGGACTATTTATATTGTTATTGTGGAGAAGGATCTGAACGACTATCGTGGCATAGGATCTTGACGGCTCTGGACGTGAGTTTGATGTAATACCAACTATATATAACTGTAGATCATTATCACTGTAGATTATAACTTCATACTTGTAGGTATACTGTAGACTGAATCCTTACGTACAGACGTACAGTCTTGACAAATGGATTGTGTATACCTTAGTGACTGGCGTCGCTGTCGGATCGGCGGGCTGACAGACGAATGTGCGCTCGAGACACCCAAACTTTTCCTGGAAAGGTTAAACCAAGATCTCGTAACTACAAAACACTTCCGAAACACGACCAATGTGTGTTTCGACTGACCGCTATTACCTCAATGATGTCCGATGCGAATGGAATGGCACCGGCTGCTGTCCGTATTTTGATGTCCTCGCGCTTGCAGGAGAGACACGATTTTACCGGCGGCTTGGGTGTTGCGGGTTCTAGACAGTATTTGGGTTTGGGTGATACACCTTTCAAATTTCATTGAAAAGTGGTTTCTTTATAGAAAATGAACAAGAGGTCTCACGGGG
Organism: Rhabditoides inermis; assembly: GCA_963966185.1. NCBI lineage: Eukaryota > Metazoa > Nematoda > Chromadorea > Rhabditida > Rhabditidae > Rhabditoides > Rhabditoides inermis. The sequence goes on along the minus strand of CAWZYM010000196.1, from coordinate 461,901 downwards.
TGTTACTGGTTTGACGGTGATTGGCGGGTCTGGGCGGGCTGGAAATGGATACACGAATAGAGACATTGAAACGTAAACCTACGAGTGACGAACGGTCCGAGTCCACCCGGGTGTGTGCGAAAGCAAGCAGTCACTAGGCATAACAGTGCTAGGTGAACGGAGATCCGGAAAAGTGACATTGGCTGATTGTTGTGTGGTGACTGGTGAAGTGTGATGACGAGCGAGAGACGAAAGGCTGCGCGATGGTCATTTATGCGTTCATTTCCCGTTTCACTATGCGATTTCTTTGGAGGAGAGAGAGAGAGTGTGAGTGGGTGATTGGGTGAGAGCAAACTGCGTGCAAAACTGCACGCGTTTTGATCTTTTCTTCAGAGGGCGGATGTGCTTTGACTATGCGATTTGTGAGAACGAGAGAGATGATGAAGATCTTTGTGTAGTGGTTCTTGCTATTCGGTTTTTTTCCAATGCGATCGGATCGGAATGATCTTGAAAAGAGTTCAGAATATGCGGATGTTGTTGGAGTGGGCGGGGCGAGAATGGGCGGAGCTCACACTTTATCTCTTGCAGGTGCCGGAGGCGAAGCGCGGCAACTACATTGTCACGTTTGACCCGCTCGATGGATCGAGCAACATTGACTGCCTCGTCTCGATCGGAACCATCTTCGGTGAGTGCTGCGAACATATTCGGATACCACGAATCCGGATACATATCTCCGACTCTTGTGAGTATCGTAGACTACTCGTAGACTACATTTGCATCTTCAATGAGTACTGCGAAGATTACTGTAGGGGGACCTATGGTATAGTCAGACTAGGAAAATGTATCTAGTGATGGAAAGAGTGTGGTATGTGGTTACCAGTCGAGAGAAGAAGAGAATTCGGACTGACTCCCTCGCGGCAGCAGAAGATGGAGAAATTGCAATAATTTGAGTGGCGATTTTGCCTCGACATGCTCTTTCCAATTTACAGCATGAACTTGCAGGTATCTACAAGAAGCAGTCTGCTGGCGCGCCCGAGCTGTCGGATGTGCTGCGGCCTGGAAAAGAGATGGTGGCTGCGGGGTGAGTGGGGAGGGAGGGAGGGAGAGAGAGAAAGAGAGAGAGAGAGAGAGAGAGAGAGAGAGAGTGAGGAGAGAGAGGGAGAGAGAGAGGGAGAGGGAGAGGGAGGGAGAGCGAGGGAGAGAGAGGGGAGAGTGAGAGAGAGGGAGAGAGAAGCAGAGAGGCAGTGAGAGAGAGAGAGAGATCCCTCTCTTCAGCTATGCCCTCTACGGCTCGGCCACTATGGTGGTGCTGTCTACCGGCAACGGCGTGAACGGATTCACCCTCGACCCGGTACGGTAGAGGGATACGGTAGTGCGGTGGCCGGGTACGGTACGGTAGTACTGCAAGGAAATATGATAGTATGGTGGAGGGTTATGGTACTACGGAATTGGGGTAGAGGATAGAGGAATACAGTAGTACGGTAGAGGGATCAGCGACGGTAAAAAAGTAAAGAGAAACAACAATCTTGTAGCGGACTTCCTTGTATTACTAGATTACTAGACTTCCTTGTATTACTAGACTTCCTTGTATTACTAGATTCTTCTTCTTTTCCCCGCGGCGTGCGGTCGGGTCCTCATTTTTGCCCCGCCGCCGCCGAATGTTCGGTCATCGACAAGAATCCTTCCCGAGTAACCAGTGAGGCGGCGGGAAGTACCCTCACGTGAAAGCAGCTATGGCGCGAGGAGATACTAACTGGCATGGAAGCAAAGGAAACCCCGGAGCTCTTCACGTCAAGAATGGTACTCTAATGGTCCAGGAATGATTATCGATCAAGTATCGTCTTCCCGCCACTAACCTCGCCAGCCTTCCTGTCTTTCCCCGGCGTTAGCCTATTATGTATCTAGCATCCTAGGCACTACTGTATGTTTCATATCATTATGATTGTGTTGTCATATTCAGATATAACGATTCCGGATAAACGATTGATTGATTGATTGACTAGATTACCGTACTCGGTGTGCCGTATATGTGTGGTTTTCAGTCTATCGGCGAGTTCATCCTCACCCACCCGAACATGCGCTGCAAGCCGCGCGGCTCCACCTACTCGCTCAACGAGGGATACGCCAAGACGTGGAGCAAGGTGTGTCTGTGTGTCTGTCCTGTCCCGTGTCTGTCTGTCGGTATGGCCGTTTGTCCTGTCCTGACTATTGTTGCTGTCCTGTTGGGAGAGCAAACAGATTGTTTGGAAGGCATTTTGAAGACAATATCTGATTTGATACTGATTTGGATATCTGTCTGTCTGTCTGTCTGTCATTCCATGTCGTTTCAGGGCATCGCCGAGTATGTGCGCACCCGCAAGGAGCCCGAGGCGGGCAAGAAGGTACGGGGAGTTGTGCACATGTTGAGCGGTGAAGGGGAGGGTGAAAGGGAACTGATAATACGCACACATTGGATATGCTTCACGATTACAATAATTGAATCGGTCGAACAATCTCCTTCTCGATTTCTGTCCAAGCACAGTTGAGCCAACAATCTATATGTCACGTTAGGGATAGCTTTATTAGGTGGAGAGTGTCACGACAACCTAATGACTACCAATACGTGTTGTAATAACGTGTGTAGGTCATATCTCTGTGACTCAAAAGACTTTGAGCGTTGTTAAATTGAAAAGACGAAGAAATTCTTGCAGGTGTACGGTCAGCGCTACGTGGGCTCGATGGTGGCGGACGTGCATCGCACGCTGCTCAACGGCGGCATCTTCCTCTACCCGCCCACTGCCAGCGCGCCCAATGGAAAGGTCGGCGGCGGGGTCCCTTCCTTCCTTTACTATGCTGGAGAAGAGAGAGAGGGAGGACTGGGAGAAAGAAGAAGAGGATGAGTAGGAGAGGTAGTGGGGTAGAGAGAGAGGGAGGGATGTAGAGTGTTGGGATAGATAGAGATGGAGAGACCCGCTTTTCCACCCTACGGAAAAGTGGGTGAACCGGTGGACCCTGTCGAACCCTTGGTGTGGACAGAGAGATGGTGTTATAGGCAGTGGGAAAGAGAAAGAGAGAGACAGAGAGAGAGAGAGAAAGGAAAGAGAGAGAGAGAGAGATTTCCCTCCCCGTTTCAGCTGCGCCTCCTCTACGAGTGCAACCCGATGGCGTACATTCTCGAGCAGGCGGGTGGCATGGCCAGCACCGGCCGGGAGCGCGTCCTCGATCTGCAGGTACGGTAGCAGGGGTACTGTAGGTTAGGGAAGGGATACTGTACGTCGGAAAGAGATACTGTAGGTTGGTCAAGGGATACTGTATGTCGGAACTAGGGCAATGAACGGGTGAACTAGGGCAATGAACGGGTAGTAGTTGTTGTTGAATGGTTGCATAACGGGTTACTGTACTTGTGTTACTCGGAGTGTTACTGTACTTGTGTTTTGTGAGGGTTACTGTACTTGCTCATCGCGAGGATTACTGTACATTCAGCCGACGGCGATCCACCAGCGCGCGCCCATCATTCTGGGCTCGAAGGAGGACGTGGAGGAGTGTCTTGACTATATCAACAAGCTCGACCACTGAGTGAGTGTCGTCATCTGATGACGTCATACGATGACGTCACACACATTTTGTTCAGATTGCCTATTGCCACGTTTCACTTTGCACTATTCTTGTACACTTTTACGCGTTTGTAAGTTGATCGTGATAGAGTTTTTTTTTGTGATAAATGTTTAATAATAAATTAGACGAAAAGATTGAGAAAGTGAGAAAACGTTTTCAAAAGATCAAAAGAAGTATCAACATGTCTTGTTCGAGTTCAGTGAAGTTATGGAGTTATCTTATGAATTTGTTGAAGTGAGGTTATGGAAAAAACTTCAAAAAACACTTGGTTCACTTTTCAGCATATTCAGACGAAGTAAAATCAAATAAGTTTATTGATATGCACGTAACGGATTGGCAATGGTAAGGAGCAGAAACACATAATTAAATATAAGCAAAAGTCATCATGTATGTAAGTTAATAGCACAGTTGTAACGTAATACTGGGGGATACAGGGAGAGTGTTATATAGAAAACGGCCTGTCCGGCTGTCCGTCTGTGGCAGCGCCATATATGTTTACTCCAAACGGCGCCAGCATGTGAGACACGCCGGGTTCGCACTTTCTTGTTTGCACCACCACGAGGGCATGCGATTGCGAAATCATCTCTACATTCTAGGTTGTATTCTATATTTCATAATGTTGGTGGTACTTTTTTCCCGAAAGATTGTCAATGAGTGTGAGAAAAAAACGGCAGAATTGACGATATAGTACTGGACATGGTACTGTTGGAATGAGGCGCATTTACATTACTTTCTCATTTGTCTGTGTCATTTCTTCGGCTTTGGCCAAAACCTTCAAAACGGGGGACCCACTATACAGTTCATGTGTAAATAAATCATGTTTAAGAACATTTTATAAGAAAACGACGTTTTTATTTTGCATACATGCTACATCATGATTCACGACTTCAAATGTAATTTAAAAATTTAAAATTTAAAAAAAGTAATTTAAAAAAGATGTAAAAAGATACTTTGTACATTGACTGGTCAAAAGTGTAAGATAAACATCATTAAGAAATAAGTTTAAGGGGAGAGTGATGAGTATAATTCAGTTAATAAGTCACTGTTTCCTCATTTCGAGACTGCGGAGCATAGCCTTGTTGTCCCTGGATGTCGCTCGAGTCGTCTCTGCCTGAAAAATAAACATGATACTCAGATATATCGTGTGTGAGCTGTAAAACTTCTCACCTCATACTGCTTCCTGTCGTAGAGTTCTGCGTTCATCATCCATTCGAGATCAAGCTGAAAGGATCAGTTAGTATAGGTTACAATTGATCTAGCAAAGATACTGACATGATATTTGATCTCTGTTCCCATCATCGCTCGCATAATTGTATGGTAGTCCGGTTTGCGATTTGACTTCATTTCGCCAATCATTTTGATGATTGTTTTGAAAGCAGCTGGAAGGCCATCTTGCTCCATAGCGTTCCAATCTTGAATGATTCAATGACAAATAGAAACAAGTGTTTCTATACTAACTTTTTCCTTCTATCAGATCTGCCTTAGCGCTGTAAACAAATTCCTTGTCAAGGACACCTTTCCATTCAAGTGGTCGGAACATCTAAAACGAAACGGCGTCCGGTTTCTAGAACAAAGTTCAAGTACATGTACCTCAACGCTCATGTACAGCCAGGATTCGAGGTCGTCGCAGGCGTTTTGCTCGTTCATTTCGTGGGCAGCGCGCGACGCATATCTGAAGGAAAGATTATTATTGATACCCATCATTATCCATAATTATGAACCATTAAAAACATTATCCACAAAAAAACCTTAAATTGAATGTCTGCTCGTTGAAATGTGCACTTGAAACTATTTGTTACGTACCGCAAGGTTCCGATGAATCCATCAACAGTTCCTTTCCGCGTGATGTGTTTTCCTTTATCGTTTACACATCGGCAGGCCATTCCAAAATCAAGGACGTACACAACCGTTTCTCTACTCCCTCCGATCGCGAAATTTCCAGGTTTAAGGTCTCTAAATGATGGCCACGTCAATTTTGAATAGTTTAGAAAGAAATGTCATTTTTAGGTGAAGGGTTACTTCGTTACTTGCAATGTTTCTCACACCAACCGATGAATGAATCCGCAGGAATGCAGCTGGTGAATAGCATTGAACGATTGGATAGATAGATACATTGCGGAAAACATGCTACAACAATTCAAATTTTCAATGTAAACGGGAAAAATCATGAACATACTTGAGTTTGACGGCGCATTTCTGAATCGTAGTGAGCGAACATCCGACTAGAGTTATGACCATGAAAGTGAAGCTCGCAGCGTGTCCTAATTTTGATGATCCTTTATAATTTATCTTAGGTGGATACAACACCTTTGTCAATGAATTCGATGATCTGGTCTCTCTTTTCAAAAGGGTTAGCGGTGATAGTGCTCAGAATTAGTATCTCATTCTAAATGCACCTACTTTATGAATTATTTTGTAGACTCAGACGTTGATGGAAGCGGCTGGAATACCACGCTTCTCGGTTTTCATTGCGTAATGTTTGTTCTTTCCATTTTCAGTGCACCTCGCTTCGTAGACTTGTCCATAAGTACCCGAGCCAAGCAACTTTCCCAACAAATACGAGTTATTGCAACCTCTGAGACGCGTGCCAGTCAACTTCTGGAAACAACGTTGAACACTGTTCTTTTTCTCGCGCATCTGACCTGTCACCTTTTATTACTATTTTGTGCAAAATAGAAAGACAAACACTATATGGTGATAATACTTACCCGGTCTTTCTTCGAAGACGTGTCGGTCTTTCTTTCTTTCTTTTTCTCTCGGGAAAACTTCTTGTAGCTCGCCCGTACTTTCTTCATTTTCTCTTCAATCGCAGAATAGTCTTCGGCGGTCGTCGCTGCCTTCAGCTTATTCACATATGTATCCGTCCTTTCTATGAGATAGTTACACCTTCGAGTATCGGCCATATGTCGCATTCTTGAATATGAACATGTTTGTCATTCCGGTGAGTTGTTTCTATGTACCTGGAAATGGAACTGGAAAAAGCACATGTATGTAAAGTAGTACTGCCACTTATCCGTGAAACTCTTTGCTCGATAACGTCGCATAGTCTGAAATATAATCAATTTGACTAGCAACTAGCAACGTACGTGAAGTAGCTCCAATAAGTCGGGATAAGGATCGGTCTCCACAATTGATGTCAGCACATCAATGCCTGAATAGTTGAAAATAAAGAAATGTCTTCCACCCTACCGACAAAAGCGGCGCTCTTGCTGATTCCATCAGCGCAGTGGACAATCACTGGTTGCTGCGGCGTTCCGACGTCTTCATATAGAAACAACATCAGTTTCGCGAGCTCTTTCGGGTCCATCGGGGCGAGACAATCTTCCCAGCCAGTGTAGTGCAGCAATTCAACCTCATGGTATCCCAATCCACTGAAATACATTCAAACTGAGGTAAATTAACTGTTATTATCATACTTGAAGATGGAGAAAGTGTAGCGTTTTACGTTTCCGATAATTGGTGGGGATACAGCGATACATTTCACCTAGAACATGTCAGATCTACAACGAACAAATTATACTCGAACCGTATATGTAACGTAATCGTTCTGGAACATCTGCGGCGTTTTATTGTTCCAGTATTCGAAAAACATGTTAGTTGTCTTATCCTTTTGCATGAATTCATTGAGCATAACGATGGCTTTGCATTTGTATCGGAAGACAACATGCCAGAAGTCAACTGCAGTGTCAGCAGACGGAGATTCGGTCAGGATGTACCTGGGAAAACTAGCGATCAGCCAGAACAAGACACTCACTTTTGAGCGTTTCCCGTTGGAATCACCCAATTGCCATTAAACCTTTTGTTGTTGCACCATCCCAAATCAACCATTGTTTCGTTCACGAAATCAATTCCAACATCGCTGAAAGAGATAATTATATAATGGAATTCGGTGACAACGAAACCTCATTTGTGATTTTGTCTTCACTTGATCCAAAATGGACAGCTTTGACTCATTCGACTTAGCATCGCTTGTTTTCGACATGGATACTTTTGATTCCTTTGAATTCACGTCGCTTATCTTGGACAATTTTGACTCATTCGACTTCACGTCACTCATTTTTGAATCGTATGTTGGATGAACTGAACTTCCCGATTCTGTTTTGCCATTCACAAATGATTCATAAATGGCTCTCGGATCAACCGCTAAGCAATCCTAAACATTTAATGACAAAACAGGCTTATAAGTTTTGTCTTACGAGATATATCCCAACACTGTTAACAAACTTCATGTGGTTATCGGTGTTAAAATCAATCTGAAGAACTCGAATTTTGTTCATTTTGTATAAAAATATCTACCCAGTTCTTTTTGTGTTTTTTGCTTAGTATTGGATTCAAATGTCGATAATAAGCTAGTAAAACGAAGACCGCTCCGATTATCCAAAACGAAAACGCCAGCACACCTTAACATAAGTAGAGTGTTTTCTTTTTTAGTAATGTAACTCACAAAGATTATTAACAAGCAGATAGTATGGCTTGATTTGATCACACGCTCTTGTCACAATGTTTCTATACACCGTTGACAATTTACATTGTCTCGGAAGTTTGTCCTTTATCGCTTTCTAAGTAGTATGTCATACATAAGCAACATATGATTTAGTTTTACCATGAGCGTTGCACGATTTAATAAGTCGTTAACTGGTTTCAATAGATGATTTGTCCCTGGGTCTTGGATTGTTTGATTCAAAGCATTCAAAAGTCCAACAAAAGCATTGAGATTTCTCATTTTCGTTTTATCGCTTTCTCCTGTCCACAAGGTCTAAAAATGATCCTGTTTTGTCATGTAACAATCATAATACATTCAAAACGTTGTTGTTCAACCTTGAAATTAATTATGCTTCCTCCGTGATCTTTTAATATGCCGAAATCGTATGTAGTTGATGGACATTCCTTGACAACTACATATCCGGAAAATTGATCAGATGCTCCGGGGATAGGCGCACACGGTTTCAGTATACTTTCAAGTGTTGTGTCAAAGAGTTTGTACTGCCTTTCAAGCTCCTCAAAACATGTTTTTGTCGCTTTGCCTGTATTTTTCTCACCTGAACTTGTTTCCAAATATTAACAGCGTAATCCACTGTCATGTTTTGTATGAAGCCATTAGTTTTGTAAAGTTTACTAGTTATATCTGACATAGTTTTTTTTAAAGCTGTGCGTGGCGGCGACTCCCGTTGGGCGACTTCCGCATGGTCGTCTCCCTTGCCTCCACGCTGGTGCCGCTGGATAGGCCGTTCGCATTCCGCGGATGGCTGAACTGAACACGGGAAACAAGACGGACTCTAGGCCGGACTCCTTTCTGGCAGGGCCAGCCACCCACCAGTCATATCCTTGGCTAAAGACATCTTTCGATGTACCCTATGGACAGTCGCAATCACAATGCGCCCAAGTTCCCGGCGCCCAACCGCTCCCTTCCGTCGACGAGGGATCCAGCGGGTAGGGCAGGGCGCGAGAAATCACCGGAGCTGAGGTCGACAAAACCGGAAAGGAACTTCAATGTTTGCACACTTAACTGCCAAGGACTGTCCCAGGCTACCAAGGAGGAGATGCTATTCGACACTCTGGAGAAGATCAAGTGGGACGTCATATGCCTACAGGAGACGAAGAGGGCAACAGAGAAGCGGACGAGAAGACGAGACGGGACGGAAGTTGTGATGGGAGCACGTTGCCGCAACGGCAGTGGAGGAGTTGGGTTTGCGGTGTCAGGTAAAACTACGTCCGCAATCCAGTCGATGAGAGTAATATCGAGTCGGCTGGCCCACCTTTCACTAATGTTCGGTGACGTGCGCGTCGCAATCTTCAACTGCTACGCGCCGACCAGCACTGCGACGGAAGACGAGAAGGAGCAGTTCTACTGCGACCTGCGGAAGCTATACAAGGAGGAGAAGGCCCGCTACAAGATCGTCTGCGGCGACTTCAACGCCAAGCTCGGAACTCGCAAGCATGGCGAGTTCAGAGTGGGGCCGAACGGATACGGAGAGCGGAACGAGGAGGGCGATCGACTCACTGACTTCATTGAGGAGATCCGTCTCTTCCACGGCAACAGCTTTTTCTCAAAGCCGAGCCGGAGGAAGTGGACGTGGAGATCGCCCAACGGACGAGCGCTCAACGAGATCGACCACTTCCTGACGAGCAACCGCCTGCTACTCGCCGATGTCGACGTGGTCGCCCCCTTCTCTATAGGAGGCGACCACAGACTTCTTCGAGCTCGGCTACGTATCCCGCGACGACCTCTACGTCACAGCACCCGGCACCCGGCAACTCTATTTGCCCCTGATGCAGCGCACGCCTACATTGAACACCACGTTGGCCTAAACCCGACGTACGAGGAGCTGCTCAACACACTCAAGGAGGCCGCCGCCGTCGCAACTGCTCCCGGGCCGAACCACATGGAAAGGAGACTGTCGGAGAGGACGAGGGACCTGCTGAAGACAAGGGCGAAGCTCGCGCTAGACCCGAGTCGGCTGCTAGAACTCGTCATCATCTCCCGCCAGTGTCGCGCCGCCTTCAAACACGATCTGACGAAGTACCGCGAGGAGATACTCCGCGACACTGCTATGCATCGTCGGAGCATCAAAATCGCGAAGAGAGGACTCGCCACCGAGCGATCCCTGCTGGAGGCATTGCTGATCAACGACCAGATGATCACCGCGCGACCTGCCATCGAGGAGGCCACCGTCGACTTCTACAGTACTCTCTACGCTGACCGACTACTCATCCCGAGGAAGGTCTACACTCCTGGAAACGTGCCCCCCGTACTCCCATCTGAAGTGCGACACGCCCTCTCCCAGATGCCGAAAGGGCGAGCCCCCGGACCTGACAACATCACGGCTGATCTGCTGAAGGCGGGAGGAACTAACTTCCACCGCGCCCTCGCACGCCTGTTCTCGACTCACCTGGAAGGGACCCCCATCCCCGACAGCTGGAGAGAGGCGCGGCTCGTACTACTCCCGAAGAAAGGACCCCGTGAGAAGCTCTCCAACTGGCGCCCGATCGCTCTACTCAGCCTGCTCTACAAAACCTATTCCAAGGTGTTGTTGAACAGGCTGAAACGGACTCTGGAAGACGAACAACCACGAGAACAAGCCGGATTCCGGAGCGGCTACTGCTGCGCCGATCACCTCCAGACCGTCTCTCAGGTCGTGGAGAGAGCCCGCGAATACAAGACCCCGCTAGTGCTCACCTTTGTCGACTTCGAGAAGGCGTTCGACCGGCTCGACCATGGATTCCTTCTACGCGCTCTTGAGATGCTCAACGTCGAGGAGGGATACCTGGCTGCGCTATCCGACTGCTACGACAACAACCAGCTACTTCTGAAGCTCTTCTCCAACGAGCTGAAGATCCCTGTGCGATGCGGTGTGAAGCAAGGAGACACTGTCTCCCCGGTGCTCTTCACTGCTGCGCTGGAAGTCGTCTTCCGCCAACTTGACTGGAGTGACTACGGCCTTCGTGTGGACGGAGAGAAGCTGAACCATCTGCGCTTCGCTGACGACATTGTGCTGATCACCGAGACCACGGCAGATGCTGAACGGATGCTGAACGAGCTGAACACGGAGAGCGAGAAGGCCGGGCTGCGCATCAACATCGGCAAGACGCAGTTCATCCGAAACGAGCAGGCTGCCGCTGGGACTATCCATCTTTCCGGCCAGGCAATCGAAGAGGTGGAGGAGTACATCTACCTCGGACGGGCCATAAACGCAAAGAACACCCTCACTTCGGAGCTGGCAAGGAGAACGAGAGCAGGATGGGCGGCATTTGGCAACATCAAGGAGACACTGGGCACGCTGAACGACAAACACCTCAAAGCGAACCTCTTCAACACGTGCGTACTCCCCGCACTGTGTTACGGCTCGGAGACGTGGGCCTACACTACCACCACGCTCGGTCGCATCCAGACCGCACACCGCGCAATGGAGCGACAGATGCTGGGATACTCACTCTATCGGCAGCGAGACGAGGGACTGAGCAGCGAGGACATGCGGGCAAGATCCGCGTTGACCAACCCAACCTCCTACATGGCGCGCAGCAAACATAGATGGGCCGGACACATACAAAGGAGGACGGACGGGCGATGGACACGGGCGACTACCGATTGGAGGCCGCGCAACGTCACTCGAGAACCCGGACGGCCGCCAACCCGCTGGGCAGATTCTGTCCGCAATAATACAAAACTGTTCTATGGGCGCAGGAACGACTACAAGCAGTGGGCAACTGCAGCTCGAGACCGTTCACTGTGGCGAAAGATGGGCTCCGCGCTTGCAAGCTGAAGGAGCATTCAAGTATTCAAGTAAAGTAAGGATCGGTCTCCACAATTGATGTCAGCACATCAATGCCTGAATAGTTGAAAATAAAGAAATGTCTTCCACCCTACCGACAAAAGCGGCGCTCTTGCTGATTCCATCAGCGCAGTGGACAATCACTGGTTGCTGCGGCGTTCCGACGTCTTCATATAGAAACAACATCAGTTTCGCGAGCTCTTTCGGGTCCATCGGGGCGAGACAATCTTCCCAGCCAGTGTAGTGCAGCAATTCAACCTCATGGTATCCCAATCCACTGAAATACATTCAAACTGAGGTAAATTAACTGTTATTATCATACTTGAAGATGGAGAAAGTGTAGCGTTTTACGTTTCCGATAATTGGTGGGGATACAGCGATACATTTCACCTAGAACATGTCAGATCTACAACGAACAAATTATACTCGAACCGTATATGTAACGTAATCGTTCTGGAACATCTGCGGCGTTTTATTGTTCCAGTATTCGAAAAACATGTTAGTTGTCTTATCCTTTTGCATGAATTCATTGAGCATAACGATGGCTTTGCATTTGTATCGGAAGACAACATGCCAGAAGTCAACTGCAGTGTCAGCAGACGGAGATTCGGTCAGGATGTACCTGGGAAAACTAGCGATCAGCCAGAACAAGACACTCACTTTTGAGCGTTTCCCGTTGGAATCACCCAATTGCCATTAAACCTTTTGTTGTTGCACCATCCCAAATCAACCATTGTTTCGTTCACGAAATCAATTCCAACATCGCTGAAAGAGATAATTATATAATGGAATTCGGTGACAACGAAACCTCATTTGTGATTTTGTCTTCACTTGATCCAAAATGGACAGCTTTGACTCATTCGACTTAGCATCGCTTGTTTTCGACATGGATACTTTTGATTCCTTTGAATTCACGTCGCTTATCTTGGACAATTTTGACTCATTCGACTTCACGTCACTCATTTTTGAATCGTATGTTGGATGAACTGAACTTCCCGATTCTGTTTTGCCATTCACAAATGATTCATAAATGGCTCTCGGATCAACCGCTAAGCAATCCTAAACATTTAATGACAAAACAGGCTTATAAGTTTTGTCTTACGAGATATATCCCAACACTGTTAACAAACTTCATGTGGTTATCGGTGTTAAAATCAATCTGAAGAACTCGAATTTTGTTCATTTTGTATAAAAATATCTACCCAGTTCTTTTTGTGTTTTTTGCTTAGTATTGGATTCAAATGTCGATAATAAGCTAGTAAAACGAAGACCGCTCCGATTATCCAAAACGAAAACGCCAGCACACCTTAACATAAGTAGAGTGTTTTCTTTTTTAGTAATGTAACTCACAAAGATTATTAACAAGCAGATAGTATGGCTTGATTTGATCACACGCTCTTGTCACAATGTTTCTATACACCGTTGACAATTTACATTGTCTCGGAAGTTTGTCCTTTATCGCTTTCTAAGTAGTATGTCATACATAAGCAACATATGATTTAGTTTTACCATGAGCGTTGCACGATTTAATAAGTCGTTAACTGGTTTCAATAGATGATTTGTCCCTGGGTCTTGGATTGTTTGATTCAAAGCATTCAAAAGTCCAACAAAAGCATTGAGATTTCTCATTTTCGTTTTATCGCTTTCTCCTGTCCACAAGGTCTAAAAATGATCCTGTTTTGTCATGTAACAATCATAATACATTCAAAACGTTGTTGTTCAACCTTGAAATTAATTATGCTTCCTCCGTGATCTTTTAATATGCCGAAATCGTATGTAGTTGATGGACATTCCTTGACAACTACATATCCGGAAAATTGATCAGATGCTCCGGGGATAGGCGCACACGGTTTCAGTATACTTTCAAGTGTTGTGTCAAAGAGTTTGTACTGCCTTTCAAGCTCCTCAAAACATGTTTTTGTCGCTTTGCCTGTATTTTTCTCACCTGAACTTGTTTCCAAATATTAACAGCGTAATCCACTGTCATGTTTTGTATGAAGCCATTAGTTTTGTAAAGTTTACTAGTTATATCTGACATAGTTTTTTTTAAAGCTGTGCTCAACTCATAAACACACCCTTGGCAACGATGCGATAAACGTATTCGTCAAACAGTATTTGTTTTCCATCACACAACTTCAAGTTCCTAAAGACATGGGTAAACTACTAAAAAAATTCGGAGTGTACAATGCGTTTCGTTGAAGAGCGTTGTTGAATTTGAAGAAAGTGTTTGATATCAGATTCATTTTTTGCTCAAAGTACGAACATCCAAGCTGCCGAGAATTGGCAAAGTTTAACAATAATCTAAACAGGAAGACGTTAATGTGTAGTTCTCAAATTGAATGCAATTGTTTCTCACGGTATTGGTACGCAGGTTATGATCATGAATAAAAAGAAGACAACCGATACTTTGAGGAAAACGTCATATTTTGCTGAAAAAAAATGTAATTGAACACTTTGCGACAGGTGCAACGTAACCTGGGACAAAGAAGAACCCACAGCTTGTCCCAGCTGATAGAAGAATACACACGAAATAGAATATGGCCAAACCATTCGCATCGTAGTTATTGACCTTGTACTGAAACTCCGATCTATTTTACACTATCTCATCAAACAAACATACATGGAATGAGTAAGTTTTCATTCTTTTAATCTCAGAACGAAAATAAGTGAGTTCGTCGCGAATCTGAAATTCAATCACATTTTTTTGTGGAGCATGTATAGTATAGGCCATCCTCCGTTTCAAAGTACCTTTCTTGTAAATATGTCGGTTTTCAAAGGAAATTCTTTTTGTGAGAGAATACTTTGAAACGCAGTTGTCTTTGAACTCAGTATCCAGTGAATGTTGTTTGAGTTTATTGTCTGAACATGTCATTATATGACGTCTTGTCGTTTAAAATCTTTATTTTTTTCTTTATTCACCGCATTATTTTGTCCAATTCTAATCGCATCAAAATTTACAAATAAATGGTACGTTGCATTCAAGGTGGGATATCTGTTTCCAATACTATCCTGCAAATACAAAGAAAAAAGTTATTTACAGAGGCTTACTTACTCTTGCGGCTTTCGATCGACCTATCACATGGCTTGCGTCTGGGAGTAATTTCAAGTGTGTCGATAATTGATTCTAAATGTGAAAACAATCATTGCGTGATTGCGTCAAAACAAAAAATATTAATATAATAATACCGCCAACGTCTTTGGATGTGTATCATTGAATAATTTCATCGATATCATATTTTTCTACAACAAAATGTAGAATCCATCGCAAGCTGTGATATGTTACCTGTTGGTTAAATAGCATCTTCGTGAACTTGAACGTGTTATTTTTCGGATTTTCAACAGATCTGTTTATTGCACAAGCGAATGCATTGAGTTCATTGTAAGCATCTTAAAAAGGATTTCCACGCGTTAATTGCCCTGACATACTATCCAATTCCGTGTTCATGTTGCTTTCGAACTTTTCAGAAATCGTTTTGTTAGAACTGAGGAAAGCAGCAAACATAATGATATTAATGGTTACTCCGATCGCTAGAATGCCATACATCACAAACAGGCCAATCTGAAATGCACGATAATTGAAACATGTTTTCTAAACAAACAACCTTGGCATATTTGATCTGTGTAAACAAGTCGTCGATCATACTTGGTATTTCCACTGTATGTTCGTGTCCGTTAGTGATGAAAGTAAATGATTTGGGAACCTGTACAAAAGTTATGATAAATATTAATAAGGTAAAGGTGAAGGTATCTTCCCGAATAGAGAGATTCACTCTGAGGAGTTGGTCAAATGTGAGCTATGGCACAGATAAATTTTATGTATAAATACCAGTGTTTTGGGTTTTCTCTTTCGAAGGATGACCATTGCTATCACAACTGCGATTACACAGCCACAAGCGAAGCAACCAAACAAAATCGGAGAAATGAGAGACGAGTGCTGAATGATCAATCATGAACAAGTAGATTCAAATTGATACCGTGATTTGTTGTTCTAGATCTTCTATTAGTCTTCCAAGAGATTGTGATTCAGTTCGGTTCTGTCCATACACATACTAAAACGAGTGTGTGCTTCCCGTTTTTTCTTCTGTTCGTAATGCACACCTGTAGCAATCCCAGTAGTCTGTCATGGCTGATTCTCGCGCGATCCTTGGGTGCCCAGATCGCAGTCGTCGCATCGAGTATGTGTGTGCCCCATCCATTCCTATCCGACAAGTCTCGCACTGATACTGCCTCGTTCTTGCATTCTACAACTGAATCAGTCAGTTCACAGCACCAAGAGCACTGTTTATTGTAAGTGTTTTCTTCAGTAGACAATTTGTTGTTTAATAATCATCTCATGCTGATCGATATTGCAGATACATGTTTTGAAACAATATATTTAAAAAGGCGAGTGAACAAACGTACGAGAACAAGTTCTTATACTCATTTCGTGTTATATTAAACGTTGTTATATTAATGGTGAACCCTGAAAATGTTCCTTAAAGGGAGTGTATCCTCTGGTTTTCGAAGTTTGGTTTTGAAGAGTTAGCATCGGAATGTGAAAAAAACTTGAAAAAAAATACTTTTGTTAATTGGACCATATGCCGCAAATGGCGGGAAGTTGGAGAAACCACCATCAACTGTGCACGTTTGTGTACATTTCTGCACACTTTTCTCTAGAAAGAGCGTATTCAAGCAAAAATTAAACAAACTTTAAGGCGACTTGAGCATAACTTTTCTATGAGAAAGTACGCTGTTTATGACATATTTCAATATTCTGATGCTAACTCAACTTCGAAAACCAGATGGTACACTCCCTTTAATCAATAACACGCAATAGAGATATCACAAAGAAAACGCGAATTTGGATCAAGTGGTTTCGACTCCTAGCATCTTACCACCTGAGCCTTTAAGCTTGCAATTGCTGAGCTCATCTTTTGCGCACTGAACGGTATTGAGCTGCATATGTCCACTGCTTGTATGTAGTCGTTCCTGCTAATGGAACTGTTTGGTATGATCGCGGTCTACATCTTCCCAGCAGGTTGTCGGCCGTCCGGGTTTTGTGACGTTGCTCGGCTTCCAATCGGTAGTCACAAGTGTCCATCGTCCGTCAGTGCATCGTGTCAGGCTTATCCTTGTTTGCTTCCGCCGTGTGGGTTGGATTAGCCAGTTCGGATCCTCGCTGCACAATCCCTCGTTTGGTTGCTGGTGGAGTAAGTATCCCAGCATTTGTCGATCCTTTGTGCGGTGTGCGCTCTTGATGCGACTGAGCCTCGTGTAAGCCCACGGCTCCGAGCCGTAACACAGTGCGGGGAGGGCGCACGTGTAAGTTAAAGAGGATAGTCTTAAAGAAGAACTCCGAGGAAAAATAGAATGTCGGGGGATGGGGCCAAAGTGCTGGTTTCAAAATCGAATACGTCAGTGAAATTTTATTCACGAGGAGTGTAGTAGGGGCCACACCCTCGGATTCGTACCAAAATGATAGGATACCTTAGTTAGGACCCTAGCCATCGAATTGTGGTGTCCGAATTTCCTAAACGAACTATACGTTTCCGGTACGAAAACGTACAGGGCTCGTTTTTCGCGTTCCTCTCACCCTACGCGGCGGTCGAAGACCGATCCGTTGTGGCCTAGTGGCGAAAGCTTCTGCCTGCCGAAATGACCCTCACAAGTTCGATTCCGCGCACATGCTTTTTGTTTTGCCAACTCATTTGGCTGATCGTCTCGCTGTTCAATCACTGGTTAGTGAAGAAAAGAATTGACGAAAGGCATGACCGACTCAATGGTTTCTTTTCAAGAAGGACGGCTGTCAGGAACAGAGATGATCTACCGTGCGCAATATTACAACCTTCAACTCTACGTACACAATATTCGCACACTATCAAAATACATACGACAGTGTGAAGTAGCTTGACGACGTTCGGGACTTTTTTGACAGAAGACTGTGCAGTTGCGAGCTACATACAGCTAATGCAAATGGCACTACGTCACTACGACGATCGACAGCTGACATCGAGATCGACAAGACCGTCTCATTAAAAAAAACTTATTTGATAGAGTTGTTTCATGGACCATGAGAAAATGATGATATGGTCTGAAAATACAAGTCTATAAATTGTTGAACAAAACAAAAAGCATGTGCGCGAAATCGAACTCGTGAGGGTCATTTCGGCCGGCAGACGCTTTCGCCACTAGGCCACAACGGCTCGGTCTTCGACCGCCGCGTAGGGTGAGAGGAACGCGAAAAACGAGCTCTGTACGTTTTCGTACCGGAAACGTATAGTTCGTTTAGGAAATTCGGACACCACAATTCGATGGCTAGGGTCCTAACTAAGGTATCCTATCATTTTGGTACGAATCCGAGGGTGTGGCCCCTACTACACTCCTCGTCAGCTATCAAAAACTTGCATGTCTGAATTCATTTGTACGCTTCCGTTGACCGAATAGTGTAACAATTTTTTTTATTGTACATTTACTTTGTTTGAATAACCCGCTCCGCCCACCAGTGTTCAGGCTCCTCCCACTTTTCTTGAACAGTCAGTTAATCAGATGTTTTCGCTTTTTCTGTTGTTTTCCGTTGATTTTTGTTGTTTTCGTGCGTTTTTTTTGGTATTGTGTTCTTGTCACCGATGATATTGTGTTAATATTTTGGTTCACAGTCAGTCAAGTGTTGGCCACTACAACTTGATTGTCCCCCATTCAAAAATTTTGAAAGTTGTGTTATATGTTCTTGCGCGCGATTGTTCTGCCTTTTTAAATACGAATGCAAATGTTATTGTATATGTTCATGCGCTTATATTCTTTGTTTAGATAATGCGAGTCGCACAGCATGGCGCTGCGACATGTTGTTCGTCGCAGGAACAAGTGAGTAGCATTCTTCATGTACTATGCAGTTGTTTTATATTGGGTATTTAAACATTATTGTAGCTCGGTTTCGCTAATTCGACGTGGGCGGAGGTGTTCATGGATGGAGAACGCGAGGGCGACAAGGAGGGAGTGGGAGCAGGTGGACCGGCTGCTTCGAACAAGACCATCGTGAGTCGAGTCTACTGTTTTCATATTCATCCCGTGTTGTATTCGATGAAATATATTGTGTGGTTATTCTCCATCCTTGCTGAACATGCTGGTATTGCCAATCAAGATGGCTTGATTACATACCTTCGTGCCTCCCTTCACGTGGCAGAGAGAAGATGGCACATTTAGAAGAACCAAAACATATTCTATTCACTCTTACATAATAAAGTATCGATTTTTGAATCAATGTAACTGTGTACTTTGTGGAGTTTGATGGAGTGTATGTTATGTATGTACGAATGATTGGATTGGTTTCGGTGTGGTAATAGCGCGTAGTCAATCTGCATGTAATCAATCTGCATTTTATTTCACTCGACAAATGGGTGGCCCCAACCTCGCCGCTGCCCTCACAGCGCTCATCACTTTCCCGCCAAAAAGTGTGTGTTCAGCGCGCGTTTCAATAATCACTCCCTTCATTCTCGCGCGATCGAGACACGTCAAATTTGCGCAGTTTTCAAACTACGAGCGGTAAGGAGTCGAGTAAAACTATCGATATACACTCATTATAGATATTATGATAACGTTTTACGGTTGGGTAACAGAGAGATATCGTGTTTGAACATATTCTGTTTTAGGTCGACTTGATATCGATCATAAACCAATTCATAATACGTGGCATACACGTACCTCGCCCCTCCGAGATCGCCCAGTGAGTCATCAGAAGCAGCAGCAACAACCTTAAACGGATCAATACGAGGGGGACATATACAAAACAACACTGTGAAAGAAACAATGCAACCGACCGCGCAACGCGATACATGGCGAGAAAATGAGAAAACAAAGAAATCGAAAGAGTGAGTACCCACCGCCACACCAGATGCGCCATTGCGAAGAAATGACGATCGGGGTGGGAGAACAATCACTTCACTTCACAACAAACTATAAAATGATGACATCGAATCAGTTATAATGTTCCGTTTTCGCGCTCCATCGCACTGTTTGTCCGCGGCTGCGATTTTCAAATTCGCCGGTTTCAGTTGATAGATCTATGATGCTAAACTCATCGAAATTATAGGGAAATGAGCCCCTCTCGATACAATATTCTTCTATTTAGGAGTCGAAACAATTCTGCTCAGATTTTTCTTTCAGAGTATACAACAGAAATTCAAGTAGTCGCGGAAAAAACGCTTTATCGAAAACAACTAAGGATTGTGATGAAGTGTGCGGCTCGTACTGACAAAGGGGTTGTGGCGGATCGCCCTGATCAGGATGGGGGCGAGCCACTCCACAGATCTGCAATAGAGAGAGAGATCCACATGAGCCAAGCAAACAGAGACACAGATCCTGTCCTAACAGGTTACTGGAAAATCCACTTTTCAACTGGAAAAGTGGAAAAGTGGATTCTCCAGTAAAAATGGTTTTTCCAGAAACATGTGCACACTCACCCAAAGTATCTCTCTACCCTATAGAAGACCAGTGTCGCGAGCCAGTTCAGAGAAGGGTTCCTCTGAAACAAGATAGGCATGGTCGCCACTCCTCGTCTAGCCAACCTTTCACAGTCCACAAGCAGAGTGGAGTGCTGCTGCTCACCTTGGGTGCTAACTGTTCAAGCACGAGTCTGCGTAGTGGTCATTCTGCATGAACTGTCTAATTGAATGTCTTTTCTCGAAACCAACGCCTGACAGCGCGACATTTTGAATGCATTCTTTTTCTGCCGCACCGCTGTTATTTGACATGTCGTTTTCAAGACTAGTGTATTGGGAGCCAATCATAGTCGAAGTGCTATTTTGGAAAAGTTCCGTGAATATATGTACTTGATTGTATAAAATTCGGCCATCACAGGTGCGTGGGCTGCCCGTGTGAGGTTGGCACATACCTGGACGAACCCTCCACCCACTCGACGCCCGCGTTCGCCTTCTGCACACCCCATTGAGCGGATTTGGCTGAATATGTTTTTTTGAATATATAAATATATAAAATATAAATGAACGAATGTATGAATATGAAATATGTAGGTAACAAGACAGCACTCACCCACATCGTAGATCCGTCTTCGCGCTGCGGAGACACGCATCATGCCTTCTGATGGAGCCGACACGCTGGAAATAAGAGACTTGAACGCACCACGGCTTCCCGGCTATGAATCTCCCGGTTACAGTATGAATCATTGATTTTCTCTATTCTCCCGGTTACAGTATGATTAATGTTTTGAGTTTTGAGTTATGATTACATCATGCGATTCCGAAAAAAAAAAACTGAATCGATTTAAACCGCACTTAAAATAGTTTCAACCTCCCACTGTTTTGAAAGGAGGTGACGGATACTAAAACAGTAACAACGATAAAAAAATCACATTACTGGCGGATTGTGTGTTGACGTCGTTGACGATGATATGAATATGCGCAGACGAAACTAACCTTTTGATGTTGGTATGGTGAACGATATATAAATGGGTTTATGCCATGACTGATAATATAGGTTTACGGTCAACTTTCCCTTCCCCCATCTCTCCACTGGTATCAGCGCGTATCTTATCTGATTACTTCTGCGATATTTGATAGTTGATAGCATATTCTGCCGTCGATTTGTTTGTATATGGTCGTATGGAATACGACACTTCGAACTTCGAAGCAAAAAATTCTGAACGATCGAGATTGCCGGAATGTCTATACGCTCATCCACTTCTTCTATGTCTCCATGAAACGGCTTGTCAAAGTAGTTGGTGTAGGCATGAACAGTTGCTGCTGATGAGAGATATACCAATACCACACCATTCACTCGCTGCTTATTTATCAACATCACCTCACCATCACCCAATTCATTCACAATAGGTCTATAAATACCTTTATAGCACGCATTACAATATCATACAAACAACTGTACATGGCACTATACCATACACATCACCTTATACCTCATAACACAGTGCACTTATACCTCTCATCTCCTCTCTCTCCCCCCTCTCTACTCTTTTACAGCTTAGCCTTAGCCAGTTTCTTCAGAAGTCCCTCCAGCTTCAGATCTTCAGCTTCTTCGTCTGAAAAAACACATTACAGTAATACAGTACCTACAGTACTCTTACCATGAAAGCAGTGGTAGCCGAGAACTTGTGTCCAGTGTAGAGGCGAGGGAAATCAGCGCCGTCGAGGGTGAACTGATAGAGTAATCCAGAGTGAACACAGTCTTGTGCGAGTCTTATACCGGTGTTGATGTTTCATTGAAAGCTTCATTGAAAATAACAAAAGAGACTCCATCCGTAAGAATAATACATTTTCCGGATATCCGACTACACCCTCTGGTTTTCGAAGTTGGTTTTCGAAGAGTTAGGATCGGAATGTGAAAATACATCAAATATGATACACTTTTGTCAATTGGACCATATGCCGCAAATGGCGAGAAGTTGGAGAAACCATCATCAACTGTGCACGTTTGTGCACATTTCTTCACACTTTTCTCTAGAAAGAGCGCATTCGAGCGAAAAATGAACAAACTTCAAGGCGACTTGAGCATAACTTTTCTATGAGAAAGTACGCTATTTATGACATATTTCAATATTCTGATGCTAACTCAACTTCGAAAACCAGAGAGTACACTCCCTTTAAGACCTTAAGTTTAAAGTTTTGCAAGAGAGCACGCAGAGATTCACAGACAGAGGGTGGGGGTTTAATTAGAAACTATAATGATAATTTCTGATTTAAAAACCTTTTAAATGATCAAATACGCATCAGCAATGGGACACGACCATTTGTTTCAATCCCATTCACACCGATACATTGAAGGTCGCCATTCCGATCGCTTTCTTTTCCATTTCTCTTCTCTCAGCTGCTTGCATTGTTTTCTTTGAAATTTGGAAAATGCAAAGTGAAGTTTTCCTAACTGTTAAAAAGATGATTTCGTGTTTCAGAGATCGGATGCGTTCTCACTATCTGCTCTCACGGAATGTTTTCGACATGTTGCCTCTTCATTTTCAACAAGTGCTATCGTGACTGGATTGTAGCATGCATTGCTTCGTTACGATGCAAAAGTGAGCCATCGAAGTGATTCCATATGATTTTCTCTCTCTCTTCAGAGTCCAGAACGCGCTCCACCGTGTCACCTGTCATATTACCAACGTGAACTATGTACTCACTTGAACTGGTATAAAGTTTTTTTTCGAAAAGAGTGCAGCTGGGTTACTGCGTACAAGAAATTTCAAGAAGTGTAATTGATTGAAACGTCATAGCACTAATTCGGTGTGAATTCTTTCATCAGACCGGAAGTGTGAACCTATCAAGTAAAATCGTAGGTGAGATGGCGTATACGCAGTAGGAGAAATAGACCTGGGAGAATTTGAGATGGAAGATCTGTATCTGGGATAATTGGACCTGGAAGAAATGGACCTGAGAGAATTGAACCTGAGAGAATTGACGGAATAATTTCGGACCTGAACTGGGTTGGCCAAGTGGAAGCGTCGCAGCTTGCTGAGCGAACGGTCACTGAATCGATTCTCCTCGCGGGTAGAATTGTGTGTGCTTCCAGATCACCCATCATGCTATATTGTATGTACATACATGTCGGAATCAGGCTGATAAACAACAGACAAACAGGATTATACCTGAAAGAATTGTAGCTGAGAGAATTGCACCTGGGAAAATTTTCATAAAATTCGCGTCATAGATCGGTCAAATGACACTGGCGAATCTGAAGCCGAAAGCGGAACATTACGGATTCGTTGTCATCATTTTCATAACTTGCTGCGAAGTGAAGTGATTGTTTTCCCACCCCAATCGTCATTTCTTCGCAATGGCGCATCTGGTGTGGCGGTGGGTACTCACTCGATTTCCCTGTTTCCTCATTCTCTCGCCATTCGCCATGTCTCGCGTTGCGCGGTCGGTCGCATTGTTTCTTTCACAGTGTTGTTTTGTATATGTCCCCCTCGTATTGATCCGTTTGAGGCTGTTGCTGCTGCTTCTGATGACTCACTGGGCGATCTCGGAGGGGCGAGGTACGTGGTCGTGGATTGCATGTATTTTGCAATGGTAGTGATTAATAATCGATCGATATCGGTCGATAAATACTAGATGTTTGATCGATACTTAATCAATATTATATGTAAGTGTCAACTATACAAAACAAATAGTTTATGCACGATATTGCGCTGTTACCGACACAAAAAACATTATCATAAGATCCGTAACGAGTGGTTATCGATCGATTTACTCGACTCTGTACCTTTTTTTTTGAAAACTACATACGTATATTTGACGTGCGCACGACCGCGCGAGAGTAGAGAGAGAGAGAGAGAGAGAGAGAGAGAGAGAGAGAGAGAGAGAGAGAGAGCGATATTTTGATTGGTGTGTGATCCGAGCTCGATCATGCAGGTTCTTGTAATAAAACAAATACCTTTCTTTGCGTGTTATTCTGTTCTGGCATTGAACCTCCAACGGCGCATGATTTGCATGATTTTCAAACAACATTCAAATTTCCTACGGAAGAAAGCACTTAGACAGGGCTACAATAAACAGTGCTCTTGGTGCTGTGAACTGACTGATTCAATTGTAGAATGCAAGAACGATGCAATATCAGTGCGAGACTTGTCGGATAGGAATGGATGGGGCACACACATACTCGATGCGACGACTGCGATCTGGGCACCCAAGGATAGCGCAAGAATCAGTCAAGCCAGACTGCTGGGATTGCTACAGGTGTGCATTATCTTTTAAAAGTACTTCCGTAAAAAGTGTTGTTTGTGTTAACCTGATTCAAGAAAAGCGCATGCATATATTATTAATTTTCGAAAAATCAAATCGTAAACACCTGAACATGAAAACTAACACAAACTTGCTCTTTCAAACGAATATAGAATAGTTACACGTAACATTCAGAATAATATGATTGTTTTGTTTATTTAGTGTTTTTTTGCGGTTTATTATTTATGGTTTATCAGTAAAATAAAATGTTATTCGTGATGTTGTTTGACTCAATGTTTCAGGTATAAAAATGTCAAAAAAATAAAACATGGAATTATTCAACATTAATTATTCAAAAATTATTCAACGTTTTGAAAGAGCAAGTTTGTGTTAGTTTTCATGTTCAGGTGTTTACGATTTGATTTTTCGAAAATTAATAATATATGCATGCGCTTTTCTTGAATCAGGTTAACACAAACAACACTTTTTACGGAAGTACTTTTAAAAGATAATATATGTCCTTTTGTTGAATTTCATAGAAATTTTCTCTCTCGTCTTCATACATGTAACATGTTCTTCTCTCATTATTTCATCAATTTCATTTCAAATTTATTCGATATTTTCTCGTTCTCTCGTTCTCTCCTTCCATTCCTTCCCTCCTTCTCTCCTTCTTTCCTTCTCTCCTCCTCTCCTTTCCTCCTTCTCTCCTCCCATTCCTTCCCTCCTTCTCTCCTTCTCCCCTTCTCTCCTCCTCTCCTCCTCTCCTTCCCTCCTTCCTTCCTTCCCTCCTTCTTTCCTTCTCTCTTTCTCTCGTTCTCTCTTTCTCTCGTTCTCTCTTTCTCTCGTTCTCTCGTTATCCCTTTCTCTCTTTCTCTCGTTCTCTAGTTCTCTCGTTCTCTCGTTCTCTCTTTCTCCCTTTCTCTCTTTTCTCTCTTTCTCTCGTTCTCTCTTTTCTCTCTTTTCTCTCTTTCTCTCGTTCTCTCTTTCTCTCGTTCTCTCGTTATCCCTTTCTATCTTTCTCTCGTTCTCTAGTTCTCTCGTTCTCTCGTTCTCTCTTTCTCCCTTTCTCTCTTTTCTCTCTTTCTCTCGTTCTCTCTTTTCTCTCTTTTCTCTCTTTCTCTCGTTCTCTCTTTCTCTCGTTCTCTCGTTCTCTCGTTCTCTCGTTCTCTCGTTCTCTCCGTCTCTCCTTCTCTCCTTCCCTCCTTCCCCCCTTCTCCCTTTCTCTCTTTCTCTCGTTCTCTCGTTCTCTCGTTATCTAGTTCTCTCGTTATTTCGTTTTCTCTTTCTCTCGTTCTCTCGTTCTCTCGTTCTCTCGTTCTCTCGTTCTCTCGTTCTCTCGTTCTCTCGTTCTCGCGTGTCTCCTTCTCTTCTTCTCTCCTTCCCTCCTTCCCTCCTTCTCCCTTTCTCTTTTTCTCTAGTTCTCCAGTTCTCTCTTTCTCTCGTTCTCTCTTTCTCTCTTTCTCTCTTTCTCTCTTTCTCTCGTTCTCTCGTTCTCTCGTTCTCTCGTTCTCTCGTTCTCTCGTTCTCTCCGTCTCTCCGTCTCTCCTTCTCTCCTTCCCTCCTTCCCCCCTTCTCCCTTTCTCTCTTTCTCTCGTTCTCTCGTTCTCTCGTTATCTAGTTCTCTCGTTATTTCGTTTTCTCTTTCTCTCGTTCTCTCGTTCTCTCGTTCTCTCGTTCTCTCGTTCTCTCGTTCTCTCGTTCTCGCGTGTCTCCTTCTCTTCTTCTCTCCTTCCCTCCTTCCCTCCTTCTCCCTTTCTCTTTTTCTCTAGTTCTCCAGTTCTCTCTTTCTCTCGTTCTCTCTTTCTCTCTTTCTCTCTTTCTCTCGTTCTCTCGTTCTCTCGTTCTCTCGTTCTCTCGTTCTCTCGTTTCTCGTTCTCTCGTTCTCTCGTTTTCTCCGTCTCTCCGTCTCTCCTTCTCTTCTTCCCTCCTTCCCTCCTACCACCCTCCTTCTCTCTTTCTCTCGTTCTCTCGTTCTCTAGTTATATCGTTCTCTCTTTCTTTCGTTCTCTCTTTCTCTTGTTCTCTCTTTCTCTCGTTTTCTCGTTCTCTCGTTCTCTCGTTCTCTCGTTCTCTCTTTATCTCGTTCTCTCTTTCTATCCTTCTCTCGTTCTCTCGTTCTCTCGTTCTCTCGTTCTCTCCGTCTCTCCTTCTCTTCTTCCCTCCTTCCCTCCTTCTCTCTTTCTCTCTTTCTCTCGTTCTCTATTTCTCTCGTTATATCGTTATATCGTTCTCTCTTTCTCTCGTTCTCTCGTGCTCTCGTTTTCTCGTTCTCTCGTTCTCTCGTTGTCTCGTTGTCTCGTTCTCTCGTTGTCTCGTTCTCTCCTTCTTTCCTTCCCTCCTTCCCGTCTTCTCACTTTCTCTCTTTCTCTCGTTCTCTAGTTCTCTCGTTATATCGTTCTCTCTTTCACTCGTTTTCTCTTTCTATCGGTTTCTCTTTCTCTCGTTCTCTCATTATCTCTTTCTCTCTTTCTCTCTTTCTCTCTTTCTCTCTTTCTCTCTTTCTCTCTTTCTCTCTTTCTCTCTTTCTCTCTTTCTCTCTTTCTCTCTTTCTCTTTTTTCTCTAGTTCTCTCCTTCTCTCCTTCTCTTCTTCTCTCCATCCCTCCTTCTCTCCTTCTCCCTTTCTCTCTTTCTCTCGTTCTCTAGCTCTCTCGTTATATCGTTCTCTCTTTCTCTCGTTTTCTCTTTCTCTCGTTTTCTCGTTTTCTCGTTCTCTCTTTCTCGCTTTCTCTCCTTCTATCCTTCCCTCCTCCTCCCATTCTCTCTTTCTCTCGTTCTCTAATTCTCTCGTTATATCGTTCTCGCTTTCTCTCGTTCTCTCTTTATCTCTTTCTCTCTTTCTCTCTTTCTCTCTTCCTTTCGTTCTCTAGTTCTCTCGTTCTCTCTTTCTATCCTTCTCTTCTTCTCTCCATCCCTCCTTCCCTCCTTCTCCCTTTCTCTCTTTCTCTCGTTCTCTAGCTCTCTCGTTCTCTTTTTATATCTTTCTCTCTTTCTCTGGTTCTCTCGTTCTCTCGTTCTCTCTTTCTATCCTTCTCTCGTTCTCTCGTTCTCTCGTTCTCTCGTTCTCTCCGTCTCTCCTTCCCTCCTTCCCTCCTCTCTTTTTCTCCTTTTCTCTCGTTATATCGTTCTCTCGTTCTCTCGTTCTCTCGTTCTCTCGTTCTCTCGTTCTCTCGTTCTCTATTTCTCTCTCCCCTTACTAAATTCCTACTGATCGCAGCCACCAAAGTACATCTGTCTCTCTCCAAACAGCGTGCTCTCTCGCGTGCTCTCGCGCTCGCCCGCCAGCAGAGGGCTAGCTATCAGCTAGCGTGACTGGAAACGACACGGGAAGCACACACTCGTTTTAGTATGTGTATGGACAGAACCGAACTGAATCACAATCTCTTGGAAGACTAATAGAAGATCTAGAACAACAAATCACGGTATCAATTTGAATCTACTTGTTCATGATTGATCATTCAGCACTCGTCTCTCATTTCTCCGATTTTGTTTGGTTGCTTCGCTTGTGGCTGTGTAATCGCAGTTGTGATAGCAATGGTCATCCTTCGAAAGAGAAAACCCAAAACACTGGTATTTATACATAAAAATTTATCTGTGCCATAGCTCTCATTTGACCAACTCCTCAGAGTGAATCTCTCTATTCGGGAAGATACCTTCACCTTTACCTTATTAATATTTATCATAACTTTTGTACAGGTTCCCAAATCATTTACTTTCATCACTAACGGACACGAACATACAGTGGAAATACCAAGTATGATCGACGACTTGTTTACACAGATCAAATATGCCAAGGTTGTTTGTTTAGAAAACATGTTTCAATTATCGTGCATTTCAGATTGGCCTGTTTGTGATGTATGGCATTCTAGCGATCGGAGTAACCATTAATATCATTATGTTTGCTGTTTTCCTCAGTTCTAACAAAACGATTTCTGAAAAGTTCGAAAGCAACATGAACACGGAATTGGATAGTATGTCAGGGCAATTAACGCGTGGAAATCCTTTTTAAGATGCTTACAATGAACTCAATGCATTCGCTTGTGCAATAAACAGATCTGTTGAAAATCCGAAAAATAACACGTTCAAGTTCACGAAGATGCTATTTAACCAACAGGTAACATATCACAGCTTGCGATGGATTCTACATTTTGTTGTAGAAAAATATGATATCGATGAAATTATTCAATGATACACATCCAAAGACGTTGGCGGTATTATTATATTAATATTTTTTATTTTGACGCAATCACGCAATGATTGTTTTCACATTTAGAATCAATTATCGACACACTTGAAATTACTCCCAGACGCAAGCCATGTGATAGGTCGATCGAAAGCCGCAAGAGTAAGTAAGCCTCTGTAAATAACTTTTTTCTTTGTATTTGCAGGATAGTATTGGAAACAGATATCCCACCTTGAATGCAACGTACCATTTATTTGTAAATTTTGATGCGATTAGAATTGGACAAAATAATGCGGTGAATAAAGAAAAAATAAAGATTTTTAACGACAAGACGTCATATAATGACATGTTCAGACAATAAACTCAAACAACATTCACTGGATACTGAGTTCAAAGACAACTGCGTTTCAAAGTATTCTCTCACAAAAAGAATTTCCTTTGAAAACCGACATATTTACAAGAAAGGTACTTTGAAACGGAGGATGGCCTATACTATACATGCTCCACAAAAAATGTGATTGAATTTCAGATTCGCGACGAACTCACTTATTTTCGTTCTGAGATTAAAAGAATGAAAACTTACTCATTCCATGTATGTTTGTTTGATGAGATAGTGTAAAATAGATCGGAGTTTCAGTACAAGGTCAATAACTACGATGCGAATGGTTTGGCCATATTCTATTTCGTGTGTATTCTTCTATCAGCTGGGACAAGCTGTGGGTTCTTCTTTGTCCCAGGTTACGTTGCACCTGTCGCAAAGTGTTCAATTACATTTTTTTCAGCAAAATATGACGTTTTCCTCAAAGTATCGGTTGTCTTCTTTGTATTCATGATCATAACCTGCGCACCAATACCGTGAGAAACAATTGCATTCAATTTGAGAACTACACATTAACGTCTTCCTGTTTAGATTATTGTTAAACTTTGCCAATTCTCGGCAGCTTGGATGTTCGTACTTTGAGCAAAAAATGAATTTGATATCAAACACTTCTTTCAAATTTAACAACGCTCTTCAACGAAACGCATTGTACACTCCGAATTTTTTTAGTAGTTTACCCATGTCTTTAGGAACTTGAAGTTGTGTGATGGAAAACAAGTACTGTTTGACGAATACGTTTATCGCATCGTTGCCAAGGGTGTGTTTATGAGTTGAGCACAGCTTTAAAAAAAAAACTATGTCAGATATAACTAGTAAACTTTACAAAACTAATGGCTTCATACAAAACATGACAGTGGATTACGCTGTTAATATTTGGAAACAAGTTCAGGTGGGAAAAATACAGGCAAAGCGACAAAAACATGTTTTGAGGAGCTTGAAAGGCAGTACAAACTCTTTGACACAACACTTGAAAGTATACTGAAACCGTGTGCGCCTATCCCCGGAGCATCTGATCAATTTTCCGGATATGTAGTTGTCAAGGAATGTCCATCAACTACATACGATTTCGGCATATTAAAAGATCACGGAGGAAGCATAATTAATTACAAGGTTGAACAACAACGTTTTAAATGTATTATGATTGTTACATGACAAAACAGGATCATTTTTAGACCTTGTGGACAGGAGAAAGCGATAAAACGAAAATGAGAAATCTCAATGCTTTTGTTGGACTTTTGAATGCTTTGAATCAAACAATCCAAGACCCAGGGACAAATCATCTATTGAAACCAGTTAACGACTTATTAAATCGTGCAACGCTCATGGTAAAACTAAATCATATGTTGCTTATGTATGACATACTACTTAGAAAGCGATAAAGGACAAACTTCCGAGACAATGTAAATTGTCAACGGTGTATAGCAACATTGTGACAAGAGCGTGTGATCAAATCAAGCCATACTATCTGCTTGTTAATAATCTTTGTGAGTTACATTACTAAAAAAGAAAACACTCTACTTATGTTAAGGTGTGCTGGCGTTTTCGTTTTGGATAATCGGAGCGGTCTTCGTTTTACTAGCTTATTATCGACATTTGAATCCAATACTAAGCAAAAAACACAAAAAGAACTGGGTAGATATTTTTATACAAAATGAACAAAATTCGAATTCTTCAGATTGATTTTAACATCGATAACCACATGAAGTTTGTTAACAGTGTTGGGATATATCTCGTAAGACAAAACTTATAAGCCTGTTTTGTCATTAAATGTTTAGGATTGCTTAGCGGTTGATCCGAGAGCCATTTATGAATCATTTGTGAATGGCAAAACAGAATCGGAAAGTTCAGTGCATCCTACATACGAATCAAAAATGAGTGACGTGAAGTCGAATGAGTCAAAATTGTCCAAGATAAGCGACGTGAATTCAAAGGAATCAAAAGTATCCATGTCGAAAACAAGCGATGCTAAGTCAAAGGAGTCGAAGCTGTCCATTTTGGATCAAGTGAAGACAAAGTCACAAATGAGGTTTCGTTGTCACCGAAGTCCATTCTATAATTCTCTCTTTCAGCGATGTCGGTATTGATTTCGTGAACGAAACAATGGTTGATTTGGGATGGTGCAACAACAAAAGGTTTAATGGAAATTGGGTGATTCCAACGGGAAACGCTCAAAAGTGAGTGTCTTGTTCTGACTGATCGCTAGTTTTCCCAGGTACATCCTGACCGAATCTCCGTCTGCTGACACTGCAGTTGACTTCTGGCATGTTGTCTTCCGATACAAATGCAAAGCCATCGTTATGCTCAATGAATTCATGCAAAAGGATAAGACAACTAACATGTTTTTCGAATACTGGAACAATAAAACGCCGCAGATGTTCCAGAACGATTACGTTACATATACGGTTCGAGTATAATTTGTTCGTTGTAGATCTGACATGTTCTAGGTGAAATGTATCGCTGTATCCCCACCAATTATCGGAAACGTAAAACGCTACACTTTCTCCATCTTCAAGTATGATAATAACAGTTAATTTACCTCAGTTTGAATGTATTTCAGTGGATTGGGATACCATGAGGTTGAATTGCTGCACTACACTGGATGGGAAGATTGTCTCGCCCCGATGGACCCTAAAGAGCTCGCGAAACTGATGTTGTTTCTCTATGAAGACGTCGGAACGCCGCAGCAACCAGTGATTGTCCACTGCGCTGATGGAATCAGCAAGAGCGCCGCATTTGTCGGTAGGGTCGAATACATTTATCTATAAACAACTGTTCAGGCATTGATGTGCTGACATCAATTGTGGAGACCGATCCTTATCCCGACCCATTGGAGCTACTTCACGTACGTTGCTAGTTTCTAGTCAAATTGATTATATTTCAGACTATGCGCCGTTATCGAGCAAAGAGTTTCACGGATAAGTGGCAGTACTACTTCACATGCATGTGCTTCTTTCAGTTCCATTTCCAGGTAGAAACAACTCACCGTAATGACAAACATGTTCATATTCAAGAATGCGACGTATGGCCGATACTCGAAGGTGTATAACTATCTCATAGAAAGGACGGATACATATGTGAACAAGCTGAAGGCAGCGACGACCGCCGAAGACTATTCTGCGATTGAAGAGAAAATGAAGAAAGTACGGGCGAGCTACAAGAAGTTTTCCCGAGAGAAAAAGAAAGAAAGAAAGACCGACACGTCTTCGAAGAAAGACCGGGTAAGCATTATCACCATATAGTGTTTGTCTTTCTATTTTGCACAAAATAGTACTAAAAGGTGACAGGTCAGATGCGCGAGAAAAAGAACAGTGTTCTTACAGAAGTTGACTGGCACGCGTCTCAGGGGTTGCAATAACTCGTATTTGTTGGGAAAGTTGCTTGGCTCGGGTACTTATGGACAAGTCTACGAAGCAACGTGCACTGAAAATGGAAAGAACAAACATTACGCAATGAAAACCGAGAAACGTGGTATTCCAGCCGCTTCCATCAACGTCTGAGTCTACAAAATATTTCATATATTGTGACAATTTAGAATGAGATACTAATTCTGAGCACCGTCACCGCTAACCCTCTTGAAAAGCGAAACCAAATCGTCGAATTCGTTGACAAAGGTGTTGTATCCAACTAAGATAAATGAACATAAAAGATTAGGACACGCTGCGAGCTTCACTTTCATGGTCATAACTCTAGTCGGATGTTCGCTCACTACGATTCAGAAATGCGCCGTCAAACTCAAGTATGTTCATGATTTTTCCCGTTTACATTGAAAATTTGAATTGTTGTAGCATGTTTTCCGCAATGTATCTATCTATCCAATCGTTCAATGCTATTCACCAGCTGCATTCCTGCGGATTCATTCATCGGTTGGTGTGAGAAACATTGCAAGTAACGAAGTAACCCTTCACCTAAAAATGACATTTCTTTCTAAACTATTCAAAATTGACGTGGCCATCATTTAGAGACCTTAAACCTGGAAATTTCGCAATCGGAGGGAATAGAGAAACGGTTGTGTACGTCCTTGACTTTGGAATGGCCTGCCGATGTGTAAACGATAAAGGAATATTAATCACGCGGAAGGGAACTGTTGATGGATTCATCGGAACCTTGCGGTACGTAACAAATAGTTTCAAGTGCACATTTCAACGAGCAGACATTTAGTTTCTTTTTTATACATAATGTTTAATGGATACTATTTATGGATCTCTCTTTCAGATATGCGTCGCGCGCTGCCCACGAAATGAACGAGCAAAACGCCTGCGACGACCTCGAATCCTGGTTGTACATGAGCGTTGAGGTATATGTACTTGAACTTTGTTCTTGAAACCAGACGCCGTTTCGTTTTAGATGTTCCGACCACTTGAATGGAAAGGTGTCCTTGACAAGGAATTTGTTTACAGCGCTAAGGCAGATCTGATAGAAGGAAAAAGTTAGTATAGAAACACTTGTTTCTATTTGTCATTGAATCATTCAAGATTGGAACGCTATGGAGCAAGATGGCCTTCCAACCGCTTTCAAAACTATCATCAAAATGATTGGCGAAATGAAGTCAAATCGCAAACCGGACTACCATACAATGATGCGAGCGATGATGGGGGCAGAGATCAAATATCATGTCAGTATTTTTGCTAGATAACCTGTACTAACTGATTCTTTCAGCTTGATCTCGAATGGATGATGAACGCAGAACTCTACGACAGGAAGCAGTATGAGGTGAGAAGTTTTACAGCTCACACACGATATATCTGAGTATCATGTTTATGTTTCAGGCAGAGACGACTCGAGCGACATCCAGGGACAACAAGGCTATGCTCCGCAGTCTCGACAATTTGAAGCAGTGAATTGTACACCGAATCATACTCATCACTCTTCCCTTTAACTTATTTCTTAGAATCTTAATGTTATATCTTACACTTTCGACCAGTCAATGTACAATGTATCATATTTCTTACATCTGAAGTCGTAAATCGTTATGTAGCATAATAATGTAGGCAGAATAAAAACATTGTTTCTTATAATATGTCCTTTAATATGATTTATCTTCACATTGACGTAGCTGAGCTTGTCAGCCGTTTGCAGAATAGAGCAATAGAGCATCGAAGTGTTTTTAGAAAATTGTTGTGACCGAGGCGGAGATGTGACAAAAGACAGAAGAGAGCCAAGAGAGCATCGAACTGGTTCTAGAAAATTTCTCACTTCTCATTTTCCGATTCCCGCGCTCCCTGGAATGACCACCCGACGACAATGAAAATCACCGCCGCCGCCGCTCGGAGATGAGGTTTCGTGGAGTATCGACTAATTCTCCAATTGAAGCCGTTCACTGTGAGACGATAAGGCAACGCCAAATAAGGCTGTGGAAGTGCAACTATTTGGCGAGGCACGGATTCTGAATTGGAGGAATGGAAGGTACAACGCGAAGACAACGGCGGCACCCGCGACCGGAAGAGAAGTACGTCGCTGTTATCGACGATATCCGGAGCCGTTCACTGTGAGACGATAAGAAGGAGCTAAATAAGCCTGTTGGGAGTGCACATAGTCGGTAACGCATGGATTTCTTGGATTTCGCAACATGATGGTGACGAATAGATCGACCGGGAGCAAGTATGCAAGAACGTTCGACGGTAAAAGCAAGGTGGTGCATAAGTCTCACGCGCTCAAGGATGGATCAAGGCCGCATACTCTATATCGGATAAGAAGACGGATGTATGGAGACGTGACTGGATTCCTCTCTCCGCATATGCTGTAAAGCCAACAGTGTCTGGAGAAGTGAATCCCCGCAAATCGAATCAAATACGAACAGTTCCAAACCGTAGCTGTACTTTTCCATTATTCGATTTGTGCGTATGTCATAACCATTTATGCATAAACTTTTCTTCTAAAAAAAGTGTCGCAATCGATGCGGAGACGTAACAGCATCGAACTTTTCTAGAAAAGTGACAGAAGAGAGCATAATAATAATAAGTTTATCGCATGTATGTTTAATAGAGTATGCAATAATTGCGGATAGACACTGGCGAAATGAGTGATGAATACGATTGTGTGACAAAGTGAAAAATGGTAAAACTAAAACAAAATGAGCACCGCGCCTTGCTCAAGGGTACTGGCGGCGAAGCATCAAAGTGTTTTTTTTAGATAATTGTTGTGACCGAAGCGGAGACGTGACAGTAGACAGAAGAGAGCATCGAACTGTTTCTATCGGAGTGTTTTTAGATAATTGTTGTGACCGACGCGGCAACGTGGCAGTAAACAGAGCACGTGGGACAAAGTTTAGTTCGATATGTATAATTACCTAATACCATTTTTGTACCATTTTTTTCGAAATAAAAAGAAACAACAAATTTTATCGATTCAGACCATGAAAAGTACAGTAATCCTCTAATCCTGTACCGATACCGTAATCCCTCTATCCTAACCGGATCAGTCTATTTCGGCCCGGAAATGAGTCTCGGGGCACTATGAAGACAGTGCCCCGAGACTCACACAACATCAGAGAAGGTTCACTCTGTTCGGACCGTAGTCCTCTCTCCCCTCCTACCACTACCCGCCACCGGACCGTCATTTGGGTTTTTTTCGTATTCGAATCACATCGCCTGTTCTCGCACCATACAGGTGTCATGTCACTGACAAATCGAGTGCCCTCTGGCGTCCCGCTGGCAATCAATGCATACATCCTTGTCCACATAACATTTGGGATGTGGCACTCTGCCCACGGCGCCTGTCCTCCCTCTCTCTCCCTCTCTCTCCCTCTCTCTCCCTCTCTCTCCCTCTCTCTCCCTCTCTCTCCCTCTTGCCAAGTGGATGTCCTCCAACAATGCCTGTCCTCTGGTGAGTGTGTGTATTCGTTTATATACGTTTCTGTTTTCTCATTTATACTTTGTGGCGACCATTTGAGTGTTTCCATTTCAGTGCCGTGTGCCGATAAAAAGCGTGCTCCCCGACCACACATTCAACCAAATGACTGAGATCTACCTGAAAGCTAATACCGATAAGCAGCATTCAAAGGAATCCACCGACGAGAAAGACTCGCTGGAAAAAGCTCATCCCATCAGGTAAATGAGAGTGAAAGAGAGAGAGAGAGAGAGAGACCTTAATCATTCTAGAGCCACGGAACCAGCACTCTCCAGTTTGGAGGGTCCTCGCGAAAGACTAATCCGCAATCCCTGGTTCCAGTTGGAGAATGAGGAAGAGGAACTGTTACGGGAGATGGAATGGGACCGAGTGGAGCGGGAAAAGACCAGGGCGCAGGCGGAGATTCGCGAACTTCAGTTCCAGTTGGACAGCTGCATAATAGAGAATGGAAAAGTGAGGGCGGCAAAGTACAGGGCGGAGGATGAAGTGCGGCGGCTGCGGGCGCAGACCTATGGCAATGCTCATAGCGACGCGGAGAGGCGGAGACAGGCGAGCAACGAGGAGATCGCGCGCGTCTGGAAGCTCAACTGGGCGCGCGGGTCCTCCTGTAACACCAACCTGTAGAACCTGGAACCTGTAAGAACATGACAGTACTGTGAATCGTGATTGACTATGCGTTTGTGTAGGATAACAATGATTTATACGTGTATTTACTATGATTTCATGGTTGTGTGATGCATGAGTGAAACCTCGAATAAAACATGGCGGCGAAAAAAATAGATTTCGTCGCGTTTTTTCTGTTTTTCTGTTATGAATTTTCTGTTATGAAATGGCTCATTCATTACTCTGATTGACAAAGAGTTGCTGGTCCTGAGACGATGTGAGACTGTTAATTCTTTGGTGTAAACTTGCCAATTTGGTGTCAACTTGTCGCATCGCGAGACAATCCCCATTTCTCTCTGAGCAACGACGCTCTCTCTCTCTCTCTCCTTTTGTGGTTTCATCAATGGTTGCAGCAGATGCGGTTTCTCTTGAGTTAGATGTACTCGGGCACAGACGCGTCACACACACCACCGGATACGCCGGCTCATCGTACTCCCCCTCCCCCCCTCCCTCTGCGCTGATAAATTGGTGGCAGTCTGTTGCGAAGGTAACCCGCAGGGTACGCCACCCAGGGGCGAATTATTGCGAAAACAGGCGAGAGCTGTCCCATTCGTTGGGCGCGCCATAGTCTATGGTGTAGTGCCATAGTCTTCCCTCGACCCCCTCCGCAGAGTAATTTTTTGAATCGGGGGGATACCTTTACCTTTACTCCTCTGCGCCCAGATCCCGCTCTTGAATCAATCGATTAATAAACGCATAATGTAATAAATGAACAATTAAAAAAAAACATGATTATACATAAGTCAATACATATACACACTTATACATACTGATTATACACGGACGCTGCACGCGTCCTCGACCCAGTAGTGGTGGGAGCAATGGTGATGGGCGCAGGCGGGCCGCCGCACAATACACGCCGCAGTTCTGGAAAATCTCCAAAATCACAAATCTAAATGATATTTATTAGTGAAAGAAGTTGTTATGGAACGATGTGATAATTTGATTTATATGCGATTAACGCGAAAATGGTTCAGAAGTTCAGATAATGGAAAAAGAGCCAGAAATAACTTTAAATGTCATGTCACTTACCGAATAAACGGCGAGAATTATGACAGATTGAATTAGAAAACGAGTCTCTGCGTTGATCTCAAAACGTTTCGTGCTGGAACTGTATTAGTAAGTACTTAATGATAGTTAATAGTTTTCTTACCTCGCCCGTCTCGCACAGAATGTTTTTCTCTTTTTCCTCAGAAAGACATAAACAATCACATATATTGTACAGGAAGTTAACGGGAAAACAACGCTCGATACTTCGGCACACTAAAAACTCATGGTCAATGTTTATTCGAAAATGACTTACACGTATTATTAACACAGCCCATAGTAGTGGATACGAGCATACAAATGTATTCGTTGTTTCATTTAACGTGAGGCTAGAAATCGATGTGTGTACACATGTATGCTCTCGTTTTCTCGTTTTTATGAACAAATATAATATAAAATGTGTATTTCACATAACTCACTCGCAATCATCCCAAATCGACGATATTGAAGGTATTAAAGTGTACAACCAGATACATAAAATCCCTAGCAAACAACGACGGTTTCTGAAAAAAGAGATTGTATTGTGTTTTTCTAGACACTCACGTTGAAAACAAGAGTTCCTCCATTTTCGGGAGCACAAAAATGGCTAACCGATTGATTGCAATGAAGAATGAAAAAAGAACCACACCTGAAACTTATCATGAATTTGCTTTAAAAACTAGTAATCTGTTGCATACTCGGCTATATGAAACAACGTTTCGTATTTTCCAAGGTGAAGCTTGCTACTGTAAACTTTAAAAAAAAGCTCTCGTGTGCTTCATTTGGAAGATTGATGACGGAATGATTTTTTCTTCCGCTCCGCTGTCAATTTGTACTCTAACGGTGCAAGTAAGAATAAATTAACCTATTGAAAAACAAAATCCACTCATTCTTTATTTCTGATGTGAGGACGCGACAAAACTGTGTTTCAAATTTGGCAAAACATTTTGCACCGGCGGAGACAGAACCTTAGTCACCACTTCTTCCGAATTAACTCACTATCCACTAGGCCGCCGAACCGATGTTTCACTGTCCGCATTTCGGGATGGCATGCGCAATGACCTATCGCGCACGAGAATACACGTAAACTTCCGGTGCTTAATTAGGGCACTTCCGGTGCTCTTCGAGATTTTTAATTTTGGCCAGGGCTTGGTATGGGGCATGCCTACAAGAATCCATCGTAACATAGCGAGTTGTGGGGGGTGACCTGTTGCCATTTGCTTGTGAAAACTTACCCTGTATACAATTGCGGTAGCGTAATAAACATGTAAACTGTGGAGTGAATTATATCGCAGCCCACAAGCTGCCACACTATACGCCAGTAACGACCCTAACATTTGTCTGGTGAAAACTAATAAGTGTCGATGTAAATTTCATCGATTCATTAATGCAACTGCGGAAAAACCATATGGTGATTATCAACGATTTCTTATATCTTATGCTGACGTGTCCTACAGTTACAACATGACTTTACCACATATAATAATATATTGACTAACATGATACACTAATAACGATATCTATCTATAATGATATCTATAATTATCTATAATGGTCATTAAAATGAATGAAATCTTGATTCATTAATAATCGACACTAACAAGTCGCATTCAACTCACATTCAGCTTCTTGTTTCTGGCGCGAATCAGAACGAACAGAAACACAGCGTTCATGAGAAGCAAACACGAGACAGGTGAGGGAGATTATGAGAATCCAGTGATAGAACGTGGTCTAGAAGTGGTGGTGCAATCTGTATTCAGAGTCTCTCACTTGACAACCTAGGCAGTTCCTCGACTCAGTTGAGCACGGACAGTCTGAATGGTCTGAATCAGGCTTATGACAATTGTAATCGATTCTGAATTTCTGATCAAGTGAGATTTATTTATATGATTACTTAAAGGTAGTGCACCCTCTGATTTTCGCTTTCGAAAACAAACTACTTTTTTTAATTAAAACAGTACCTTGTTGAGAAGTGTTGACAGCGAAAGACGCAATATCATTCATGTCGAAAAAATCGTGTTTGTAGGGTTCAACTGAAGTAAAAAAAATCACATCACTTTTACAAATACATGACAGTGACACGCAATCATGCAAAACTCGAAAAAAATTTGCTACGAACGCATTTACTTTACCGCATAGAGCCAAATCAACAAATTGTTCATTCGGACTGACGTGGTTGTGAACGATTTGGTATTCTGAGAGACCAAGATAAGGGTTGATAAGGATTGATTGATGATTGATTGATTATATATATATATATATATATATATATATATATATATATATATATATATATATATATATATATATATATATATATATCTTTATTCATACATAGTTATGGTAGCGATACAATATGGTTGAAATGCGCGGTACAGAACTAAGATGAGTTTCGACAGGGTTCTGAGGCTACTCGATCCTTGCCCAGACGATGCGCAGACAGACCAAGGGATTTCCTGCCCCCAGACACTGTTGATTAGAGCAGCGTATGCGGGGGTAGGAAACCTTTCATACCACTTACCAGGATGGGGTTCGCGGCCGGTGGGATAGACCCTCCCACTGACTCACTCCCCTCTCCACTCTACAAATGATGGCAAGAGCACGTTTATGACTATATTCTAGTTGGATCTACAATGTTCAGTTGATTTATTTGAGACTTTATAAACTTGGTGACACCGACTTTGAATGCGCTTTTGTCTGACACAAGGACAATGTGACTAGGCAGCTTATTCCATAAATTGTGTACTCGGAAGAGGAAAGAAGATTGTGATAGGTGGGTGCGTGCACTGCTCACAAGTTTCAAACCATGTCCGCGGTTTGTTCCCAGACGTCCACTATTCGATAAGAGCAATAAAGGAATAGGATTCACGTAAATGTAACCGTAAATATAACTGTGTGTCAGAGATAAGTCAGTAAACAGCCTCCTCATATACAAAGTATCCATT
This sequence comes from Rhabditoides inermis, assembly GCA_963966185.1. NCBI lineage: Eukaryota > Metazoa > Nematoda > Chromadorea > Rhabditida > Rhabditidae > Rhabditoides > Rhabditoides inermis. The sequence goes on along the minus strand of CAWZYM010000196.1, from coordinate 421,359 downwards.
TCCAAAATGGCTAATCTTTTTGAATAAGTCTCATGGGGTAGGAGGCATTTCGTGAAACGCCTTTGAACTTTTTCTAACATGTTCACATAACCATTATTCATATTACAATATAATTCGCATCCAAATTCTAATATCGGTCTAACTTTATATACATAAAAGTTGCGCCAGAGTTCAAAGTCTTTCACGAAGACCTTCTTCACCATTGTAGCTAATGAAGCCGCTTTCACGATTGATGAGGATTGATAAGGATAAGGATAAGAATTTATTACATCAGCGGCGAGTGTTTCATAAACGACACGTACTTACATTTTGGCTCGCATGAGAGATGCAATACTTGAGAGGTACGTAGATTCTGATTTACATTCACAATCTGATCGAAAATATCGATTGAATGTTTACCGTATGACTGGACGTAAACAAACACAGCAACAAGTTTTTGCAAGCTTTCTGTACGTTCACACATGTTACTGTCTCTCCGTTTCCATGAGCGTATAAAGTCTAGGTTCCAGTACATTTTTGCCAACACGACAAGTATCTCGCAGGTTCTCTCACTTTTCAGACATGCCCACACAAGACATAAAGTAAAACTACATCCAAAACGCCTCGCAACCGTCTGCCAGCTACTTTCATCTTCCGAATGACTTCAAACCACTTCGAAATACTTCAAAAACGATTTCCGATAAGGCTGACCACTTCTTAAACAAACCACTCTCTCACGGTCTCATCCGGACTGAAACTGACGCCGTCGGCAGAAGTTGACGACGCTGTTGCTGCTCTCGCGCTGTCTGTTCCCACCAACCCCGAGGCATCGCCCTGTCTCTGCCTTCTTCTCTCACTCTCACTCGGGCAACACTCTGGGGCACTACCCGCATTCAACTAGACTACTATTTTTCAATCTGCCTCCATTCCATGACTTTACATCATTTGGATTACACAGTATGTAATACGTTTATTGTGATATGTTCATCGATCTTGTAATGGAGGTTTTGTTCAGATGACACTTGATGACTTGTTTACGTGCTCGATTTGCCTCGATGTACTCTACAAGCCCAAAGCGTGGGTTTACTTTGTTGTCATAAATAATGATAAAGTGAGAGTGTTGTTTACAGAATCGCGCCCTGTATGCATCGTTTCCGCACCGGGTGCCTAGCTAAATGGCTATCGGAGAAAATGGGATGTCCCACGGTGAGAAAAAAGTTTATAAAGATGACTTCATTGAAGAGATCAAAAGCGACCCTAACCTGAAAATCAGGCAAGATTACATTGTCCGAATACATCTTTCAAAGCTGGACAGACATTGCAATATGTCTTTTCAGTGTCGTTCGGATCCTCATTTCATCGTTTCCGACCACACGTTTAATCGATTGCTGGAACAGTTTCTGACGTCTTCTTCCGGTAGATTATTATGGAAATGATGTTTTGTTTTACGATGCATTCTAGATCAACAACCCAGCGCCGAGATGACGATGCTGAAAGATGACTTGGAGAGCCAACACCCCATAATGTGAGTATTGTCTATTGTCTCCCAATCAGTCACGAAATTACACAACTTTATAACACGAGCAGCTTGCCAACTCGTCTTGGCCAATTCTTATGACACAATCCATATACATATTTTTTTAGGGCATAACTTTTCCGGAATAGTTAGAGGCGAATTTAGGACAGACACCGAATAGACTGACGTGTGAAACAAACGTTCATTTCGAAGACATAAACTCGCAATCAGAATGTGCGCCGCCTGTCTCTCTCTCTCTCTCTCTCTCTCTCTCTCTCTCTCTCTCGCTCTCTCTTTCGTCCTAGAATCAGAGACGCGAAGAGAGTGCTATAAAAGAGAGAGTCAGGTCCGCGTCGCGTGCCCACCATCCGCGGTCTGCGGCGGCCTGGTCAAAGGATAACTGTCTCATTCTGACTATTTACATAAGTCGGTTTAATTTGCATTTCCCCGCAAATTATCGCCTGTATTATATATAGTTACTCCTAAATTTGGTTTAAAAAAGATTCCTTATTTGAAATATTGTGTTCCGCAAGCCCACGGCGGATCATCCGCGGAACACTCACTCAACTGAGAAAAGTTCTGAGGGGCGAGCAGCGCAGCAACGCGACGCGGCCGCCACGCACTCGATCGGCGCGCAGGCGGAGGCGTTTCGGCCAATGGGCGGCTAGTAATGCTGACGTGTCCTTTCATGTTTACATATCCGCCTGCAGGCCGTAGCGCGCGCGATAGAGACGCGGCGCGGCGCCCCGCCCCTGAGAAAAGTTGTTCCGAAAAACGGGGAATTCGGGCAGCCGTGAATATGAATCTCACCGCCTTGGCGACTTCGAATTTATGCGCGCCATACGCAATCGCTGCCAACTGCTGGCGCACAAGCATCGAAATCTGAAAGAGTTATCGTGGGGAGAGGAGAGGGAGGGGAGAGAGAGAGAGAGAGAGAGAGAGGGGGGGGGAGCGTTCTCTTACCTTGTTGAAATGATCGTGATAGTCGCGTTCCGTATAGATCTCTGAAAACCCACAACAATGATAACAAGTTAAAGGGAGTGTACACTCTGAATTTCGAATGGAAGTTAGCACCGGGATGTGAAAATATGATGAAAACGATGCATTTTTGTCAATACAACTATTTTCTGAAAATGTCTGCAAATAGATGAAAATTGAGCGCAAAATGTGTCAAAATGCAGAAATTGGTGCCAATTGGTGCCAATTTTCAATGTTCAACAGAATTTTTCATTGACTTTTAGGTATCTTCGACACATAGTTGTATTGACAAAAGTGCATCATTTTCCTCATATTTTCACATCCCGGTGCTAACTCAACCTCGAAATTCAGAGTGTACACTCCCTTTAAGGCTCGGCCTGGCCAGAGTGCATTCTTACCCCACAGAATGTGTGCTGTTTTGACACTAGAGAATGCATCCCCTATAATGATCCAAAGAAGGGCCTCGAACCGATGGCGTCGATGTTTGCTCGCGAGTTCGAAATGGATGGTGGATATTGAGAGATATGGTACCGTAATCCTTATTTTTGCAAGAAGATCAAATTATTCTCCTACCGTAATCCTTGTTTTTTGCAAGAAGATCAAATTATTCTCCTACCGTAACTCTTATTTTTGAAAGAAGATGTTTCTCTTACCGTAATCCCTATCTTGGCAAGAAAGTAAAATTATTCTTCTACCGTAATCCCTATCTTGGCAAGAAAGTCAAATTATTCTTCTACCGTAACCCTTATTTTTGCAAGAAGATCAAATTATTCTCCTACCGCAACCCTGTGAGAGAGAGAGCTTCTTCTTTTCCCCGCAGCGTGCGGTCGGGTCTTCATTTTGCCCCGTCGCCGCCGAATGTTCGGTCATCGACAAGAATCCTTTCCGAGAAACCAGTGAGGCGGCGGGAAGTACTCTCATGTGGAAGCAGCTATGGCGCGAGGAGATACTGTTTGGCATGGAAGCAGAGGATCACCGGAGCCCTACACCCCTACACGTCAATGATGGTATTCTAATGGTCAAGGAATGATTATCGATCAAGTACTAACCTTGCCAGCCTACCTGTCTTTCCCCGGCGTTAGTCTATGTATCTAGTAGCATCTTAGGCACTACTGTATGCTTCATATCATCATGATTGTGTTGTCATATTCAGATATAACGATTCCGGATAAACGATTGATTGATTGATTGATTGATTGATTGATTGATTGACCGCAACCCTTACTTTCCAAGAAGATGAAACTATTCGCATACCTTTATCCATATTTTTATAAGAAGGTATTATAATTTCGTAATTTACCATCTTTTCCGCAAACAGGTCAATATATTTTTATAAGTGGGGATGTAAATGGGATACAAAGTGAACACAAACAAGTAGAGTGATGCATATTCTGAGGAATAGCTTAGGCCATGTCGAACATGCACAGAAATCGGGAAAAGGCCAAACGAATAGTACATCATAGTACATTGAGTGTTCTACGGTACAATAAAATAGAGACATGAATGCTAGTCATGTGCTAGCAAAGGAAGTGCAATGTGGCGGTGAACACGTACAATACCGTACATGCGAGGATACTGTAGCGTGGACTAGTTACGGTAGCGCGTCAGCTGTTGCTGTTCCAGATGGCAATCACCAGCACAAGTCGCCACGCCGCCAGAAAGCCGATCCTGTGAAGAGACTATAGTTTGTAAGACTATTGTATATACAAGACTATTGAGACTATTGTACGTAATGTAGTATAATGAAGTAATACTACATTATAATAAGAAGTACGCAACGTGGGCAGAATATGTCAGTTTTCACACCTGCCATCAGCCACAGCCGCCTCATTTTACATTCAGGTTTAGTTTTTTTCAGTAACCGACTCAACCCCCAACCCACTTCTTCTTGAGGTCGGCCTTGCGCTTCTTCTCTGCGGCCGCCGCCTCCTCTTGCTCCCGCCGCATCTGTCGCCGCTCCGCGCGCATCTGCCGCGCGTGCGCCTCGTGGTCTGCAAAAGGGGGCGGAGTTGGAGGGGGCGGAGTTGGAGGGGGCGGAGATAGCTATCGCTGCAGATCGAATTGCACGCTATTGTCGCGTACCGACGCCTCCACAGCACGTGACTTGTTGCGAGAAAAAACTCTGAGGATTATTATAGGTTCTTCAAACTAATGTGGTCGATAGACTAGCACATGGTAGTGGTACGTTAATGTGATACTGCGCATAAGGCCGTCGGCGCGTAAAATGGTTAAAGTGGGCGTGGCCAAAATGGGCGTGTCCGACACTCACCGCCGAGCGCGTCGAGGTGGTAGGAGGGCGTGGGCGAGGACACCAACTGCTGCTGGATCTCCGACGACGGCTCCTCCACCATGATGTCCTGGAAACGGGAGCAATGTACAAACTACAAACTACGATAAGGGATCACACTACAAAGTTGGGAAGTCAAAACACAACACACAACCAACGCTCACCGGGTTGCCGTTGAGGAGATCGGGGCTGGGCGTGTCCATGTTAGGGGGGAGCCTGAAAAGGATAAAGTGAAACGTATTAATAAACGTACATTGATGAGCAACGATGATGGAACGTTTACAAAGCAAGAAGCCGGCCCAGAATGGCAGGTGTCAGGTAAAGAAGTGTCATGTGAGAGTCGACATTTCGAGAAAAAAAAACATAGGGAAGAAGAGCACAGCAAAACAAAGGGGATGTAGCGGAAGAACAGTACTTTGTTCACGAAACAACGCGTGTAGTGAGTAGTGAGAACATTCGGATATAGAAGTGACGTGTGGAAGTTAAAAGTAGAAACAGAGCAGTTCGGGAGAGAGAGAGAGGGAGGGAGGGAGGGAGGGAGGGAGAGAGAGAGAGGGAGAGAGAGAGAGGGAGAGAGAGAGAGAGGGAGAGAGAGAGAGATAGTGATAGAGATAGTGATAGAGAGAGAGAAAGAGAGAGAGAGAGAGAGAGAGAGAGAGGTGTTGCGTTTTCGCGCAATCGCGCGGCCCTCTGTGGTTTGTGCTTTGATCTCCTCTCTTTCCCGCTCCCCTCTCCCTTGCCGCGGACTGATCTACCGCGGCCGGCGATCTACCCCACACTCACTATCAGAAATCAATTTTCAGATATATTGTATATTAGAATCCGCTCGAATCCAACGAGACTGCTTTGTCCTCGTGCGGCACCATAATTGCGCTGTTCTAGGCGTACGGTGGGGTTGCGCTAGCTGCTACCGTAACTCAGTAAACGGGTCCGGGTAAAGTAATCGAGTCCGGGTAAAGTAGTTGGGTGCGGGGTACGGCATTCGGGTGCGGGGTACGGTAAGTAACGTACTGACATGCTGACATGCGTATTGTCACGTGCTGACGTGTTTTAAAGTACTTCTTATTAGTAAAAAGTAGGTGATTTGAATTGTTGTCTTAATTTATATCACATGTTTTTGTTTGTTTGTGAAAGGAATATGACATAAGCGCGATAGTGAGGACTCACACCTTGCGCTTGACTCGCCTATCTTCGCACCACAGCAATGAATGTCACGTGGTTAACTCATCGAGTGCCCTCTGGCGTCCCGCTGGCAATCCATCGACACATTCCTGATCACCTGACATTTGGGATGGCACTCTGCCCACGGCGTCAGTCACACGCCGCCGCATTCCCGCCGGTCCACCCACGCATTCCCCGCACGCCCCCGCATTCCCGCCGGTCCACCCACGCATTCCCCACACGCCCCCGCATTCCCGCGGGTCCACCCACGCATTCCCGCGCAATTTCATCATTTATTTTGTTTTTTTTGCACTGTCCGAAGTGGCTGATGTTGTTTTTGCATGTTGTTATAGTGAAAGTATGTGTTTTCAGATTTACATAACCGATGTCTTCTCAGCCATCCTTCAGTCAATTCGAAGACATGTTTACGTGTACAGTATGTCTGGAGGTGCTTTATAAGCCGAAGACGTGAGTTGATGTGCTCTCTCTCTCTGTCTCTCCCTCTCTCTCTCTCTCTCTCTCTCTCTCCTTCGTTTTACCCAACGCTACTATTTCAGAGTGAATCCCTGTATGCATCGATTCTGCAGTGGTTGTCTCGCCAAGTGGATGTCCTCCAATAAAGCCTGTCCTCTGGTGAGTGTGTGTATTCGTTTATATATGTTTCTGTTTTCTCATTCATACTTTGTTGCGACAATTTGTGTTTCCATTTCAGTGCCGTGTGCCGATACAAAGCGTGCTCCCCGACCACACATTCAACCAAATGACTGAGATCTACCTGGAAGCTAATACCGATAAGCAGCATTCAAAGGAATCCACCGACGAGAAAGACTCGCTGGAAAAAGCTCATCCCAACAGGTAAATGAGAGAGAAAGAGAGAGGAAGAGAAAGAGAGAGAGAGAGAGAGACCTTAATCCTTTCTAGAGCCACGGAACGAGCACTCGCCAGCTTGGAGCGTCCTCGCGAGATATTGATCCCCGATCCCTGATTGGTGTTCCAGTTGAAAAACATGGAAGAGGAACTGGATATGGAAAGGTTTCGAGCGGAGCGGGAAAAGACCAGGGCGCAGGAAAAGATTCGCGAACTTCAGTTCCAGTTGGACAGCTGCATAATAGAGAATGGAAAAGTGAGGGCGGCAAAGTACAGGGCGGAGGATGAAGTGCGGCGGCTGCGGGCGCAGATCTATGGCAATGCTCATAGAGACGCGGAGAGGCGGAGACAGGCGAGCAACGAGGAGATCGCGCGCGTCTGGAAGCTCAACTGGGCGCGCGGGTCCTCCTGTAACACCAACCTGTAGAACCTGGAACCTGTAAGAACATGACAGTACTGTGAATCGTGATTGACTATGCGTTTGTGTAGGATAACAATGATTTATACGTGTATTTACTATGATTTCATGGTTGTGTGATGCATGAGTGAAACCTCGAATAAAACATGGCGGCGAAAAAAATAGATTTCGTCGCGTTTTTTCTGTTTTTCTGTTATGAATTTTCTGTTATGAAATGGCTCATTCATTACTCTGATTGACAAAGAGTTGCTGGTCCTGAGACGATGTGAGACTGTTAATTCTTTGGTGTCAACTTGCCAATTTGGTGTCAACTTGTCGCATCGCGAGACAATCCCCATTTCTCTCTGAGCAACGACGCTCTCTCTCTCTCCTTTTGTGGTTTCATCAATGGTTGCAGCAGATGCGGTTTCTCTTGAATTGGATGTACTCGGGCATAGACACACACCACCGGATACGCCGGCTCATCGTACTCCCCCCCCCTCCCTCTGCGCTGATCAATTGGTGGCAGTCTGCTGCGAAGGTAACCCGCAGGGTACGCCACCCAGGGGCGCATTATTGCGAAAACAGGCGAGAGCTGTCCCATTCGTTGGGCGCGCCATAGTCTATGGTGTAGTGCCATAGTCTTCCCTCGACCCCCTCCGCAGAGTAATTTTTTGAATCGGGGGGATACCTTTACCTTTACTCCTCTGCGCCCAGATCCCGCTCTTGAATCAATCGATTAATAAACGCATAATGTAATAAATGAACAATTAAAAAAAACATGATTATACATAAGTCAATACATATACACACTTATACATACTGATTATACACGGACGCTGCACGCGTCCTCGACCCAGTAGTGGTGGGAGCAATGGTGATGGGCGCAGGCGGGCCGCCGCACAATACACGCCGCAGTTCTGGAAAATCTCCAAAATCACAAATCTAAATGGTATTTATTAGTGAAAGAAGTTGTTATGGAACGATGTGATAATTTGATTTATATGCGATTAACGCGAAAATGGTTCAGAAGTTCAGATAATGGAAAAAGAGCCAGAAATAACTTTAAATGTCATGTCACTTACCGAATAAACGGCGAGAATTATGACAGATTGAATTAGAAAACGAGTCTCTGCGTTGATCTCAAAACGTTTCGTGCTGGAACTGTATTAGTAAGTACTTAATGATAGTTAATAGTTTTCTTACCTCGCCCGTCTCGCACCGAATGTTTTTCTCTTTTTCCTCAGAAAGACATAAACAATCACATATATTGTACAGGAAGTTAACGGGAAAACAACGCTCGATACTTCGGCACACTAAAAACTCATGGTCAATGTTTATTCGAAAATGACTTACACGTATTATTAACACAGCCCATAGTAGTGGATACGAGCATACAAATGTATTCGTTGTTTCATTTAACGTGAGGCTAGAAATCGATGTGTGTACACATGTATGCTCTCGTTTTCTCGTTTTTATGAACAAATATAATATAAAATGTGTATTACACATAACTCACTCGCAATCATCCCAAATCGACGATATTGAAGGTATTAAAGTGTACAACCAGATACATAAAATCCCTAGCAAACAACGACGGTTTCTGAAAAAAGAGATTGTATTGTGTTTTTCTAGACACTCACGTTGAAAACAAGAGTTCCTCCATTTTCGGGAGCACAAAAATGGCTAACCGATTGATCGCAATGAAGAATGAAAAAAGAACCACACCTGAAACTTATCATGAATTTGCTTTAAAAACTAGTAATCTGTTGCATACTCGGCTATATGAAACAACGTTTCGTATTTTCCAAGGTGAAGCTTGCTACTATAAACTTTAAAATTACCTTAAATTTACCAAAACTTACCCTGTATACAATTGCGGTAGCGTAATAAACATGTAAACTGTGGAGTGAATAATATCGCAGCCCACAAGCTGCCACACAATACGCCAGTAACGACCCTAACATTTGAACTAAGTGTCTATATAAATATCATCGTTTCTCCAACTGTGGTAAAACAATAACGTGACTATCAATTAAGGAATTAAAGCACGGTCTGATATTTTACATCCTATGCTGACGTGTCCTATTTGATATTTACAACATTGTTTTGCCATAGATGGATCATGAATCGATGATACATCGAAACTAAGTGTAAGTTTTATTCCACTCACATTCAGAAAATGAGAATCCAGTGATAGAACGTGGTCTAGAAGTGGTGGTGCAATCTGTATTCAGAGTCTCTCACTTGACAACCTAGGCAGTTCATCGACTCAGTTGAGCACGGACAGTCTGAATGGTCTGAATCAGGCTTATGACAATTGTAATCGATTCTGAATTTCTGATCAAGTGAGATTTATTTATATGATTACTTAAAGGTAGTGCACCCTCTGATTTTCGCTTTCGAAAACAAACTACTTTTTTAATTAAAACAGTACCTTGTTGAGAAGTGTTGACAGCAAAAGACGCAATATCATTCATGTCGAAAAAGAGTGTGTTTGTAGAGTTCAACTGAAGTGAAAAATTCACATGACTTTTACAAGTACATGACAGTGACATGCAATCAAAAACTCGAAAAAAAAATTGCTACGAACAGATTTACTTTACCGCCAAACCAACAAATTGTTCACTCGGACTGACGTGGTTGTGAACGAATTGGTATCCTGAGAGACCAGGATAAGGGTTGATAAGGATTGATTGATGATTGATTGATTGATGAGGATTGATAAGGATAAGGATAAGGGTTCATTACATCAACGGCGAGTGTTTCATAAACGACACGATTTGGCTCGCATGAGAGATGCAATACTTGAGAGGCACGTAGATTTCGATTCACATTCACAATCAGATCGGATCGAAAATATCGATTATATGTTTACCGATCGACTGGACGTAAACAAACACGACAACAACCAACTTTTGCAAGCTTTCTGTACGTTCACAAATGTTACTGTCTCTCTGTAGTGGGTTTCCATGAACGTGTAAAGTCTATACCCCAGTACATTTTTGCCAACACGTATATGACCACATAAGACATAAAGTAAAATCATTGGCTTCAAACCACTTCGAACTAATTCAAAAACGATTTCCGATGAGGCTGACTTAAACGAAACACTCCTCTCACGGTCTCATCCGGACACAAACTGAGCGTTGTCAACTTCCGCCGTCGGCAGAAGTTGACGACGCTGTTGCTGCTCACGCGCTGTCTGTTCCCACCAACCCCGAGGCATTGCCCTGTCTCTTCCTTCTTCTCTCACTCTCACTCGGGCAACACTCTGGGGCACTACCCGTGAGTTAGCATTCAACTAGACTACTATTCTTCAATCTGCCTCCATTCCATATCCCCCGTCATTCGGATTACACTGTATACAATGCGCTTATTTTGATATGTTCATCGATCTTGTAATGGAGGTGTTTTTTTCAGACGACACTTGATGACTTGTTTACGTGCTCAATTTGCTTCGATATACTCTACAAGCCCAAAGCGTGGGTTTACTTTTTTGTTATAATAAATAATGATAAGTGCTAGACTGTGGATTCCTATCATGTGACTTCAACTTTTACGAGACACTTTCCATAAAGGTACGGTAGCAGGGGTACTGTAGGTTAGGGAAGGAATACTGTACGTCGGAAAGAGATACTGTAGGTTGGTCAAGGGATACTGTATGTCGGAACTAGGGCAATGAACGGGTGAACTAGGGCAATGAACGGGTAGTAGTTGTTGTCGAATGGTTGCATAACATGTTACGGGTTACTGTACTTGTGTTACTCGGAGGGTTACTGTACTTGTGTTTTGTGAGGGTTACTGTACTTGCTCATCGCGAGGATTACTGTACATTCAGCCGACGGCGATCCACCAGCGCGCGCCCATCATTCTGGGCTCGAAGGAGGACGTGGAGGAGTGTCTTGACTATATCAACAAGCTCGACCACTGAGTGAGTGTCGTCATCTGATGACGTCATACGATGACGTCACACACATTTTGTTCAGATTGCCTATTGCCACGTTTCACTTTGCACTATTCTTGTACACTATTCTTGTACACGCGTTTGTAAGTTGATAAATGTTTACGCGTTTGTAAGTTGATAAAAAAAATTTGTGATAAATGTTTAATAATAAATTAGAAGAAAAGATTGAGAAAGTGAGAAAACGTTTTCAAAAGATCAAAAGGAATATCAACATGTCTTTTTCGAGTTCAGTGAAGTTATGGAGTTATGTTATGAATTTGTTGAAGTGAGGTTATGGAAAACACTTCAAAAAATACTTGATTCACTTTTGAGACGAAGTAAAATCAAATAAATTTATTGATATGCACGTAACGGATTGGCAATTGTAAGGAGCAGAAACACATAATTAAATATAAGCAAAACTCATCATGTATGTAAGTTAATAGCACAATGGTAACGTAATAGTGGGGGTACAGGGAGAGTGTTATATAGAAAACGGCCTGTCCGGCTGTCCGTCTGTGGCAGCGCCATATATGTTTACTCCAAACGGCGCCAGCATGTGAGACACGCCGGGTTCGCACTTTCTTGTTTGCACCACCACGAGGGCATGCGATTGCGAAATCATCTCTACATTCTAGGTTGTATTCTATATTTCATAATGTTGGTGGTACTTTTTTCCCGAAAGATTGTCAATGAGTGTGAGAAAAAACGGCAGAATTGACGATGTAGTACTGGACATGGTACTGTTGGAATGAGGCGCATTTACATTACTTTCTCATTTGTCTGTGTCATTTCTTCGGCTTTGGCCAAAACCTTCAAAACGGGGGACCCACTATACAGTTCATGTGTAGATAAATCATGTTTAAGAACATTTTATAAGAAAACGACGTTTTTATTTTGCATACATGCTACATCATGATTCACGACTTCAAATGTAATTTAAAAATTTAAAAATTTAAAAAAGTAATTTAAAAAAGATGTAAAAAGATACTTTGTACATTGACTGGTCAAAAGTGTAAGATAAACATCATTAAGAAATAAGTTTGCGCGAGAGCATTGGCAGGTGTAACAACTAGCCAGCAGAGAGCACAGGAGAGAGCACAGAGAGAAATAGAGAGAAGAGGGCCGCCACATCCCCAGGACCTAGTCTAATTCTAACCCTTTGTTTTTTCTTATCTTGTGTCTTGTCGTAGCGTTTAAATAAATGTTATTCACAGTCCTTGTTTAGTCTATTGCACACACAGAGAGTGAACTCCCACGAACCAAACCCCAAATATAACAGTACATTGACTGGTCAAAAGTGTAAGATAAACATCATTAAGAAATAAGTTTAAGGGGAGAGTGATGAGTATAATTCAGTTAATAAGTCACTGTTTCCTCATGTCAAAACTGCGGAGCATAGCCTTGTTGTCCCTGGATGTCGCTCGAGTCGTCTCTGCCTGAAAAATAAACATGATACTCAGATATATCGTGTGTGAGCTGTAAAACTTCTCACCTCATACTGCTTCCTGTCGTAGAGTTCTGCGTTCATCATCCATTCGAGATCAAGCTGAAAGGATCAGTTAGTATAGGTTACAATTGATCTAGCAAAGATACTGACATGATATTTGATCTCTGTTCCCATCATCGCTCGCATAATTGTATGGTAGTCCGGTTTGCGATTTGACTTCATTTCGCCAATCATTTTGATGATTGTTTTGAAAGCAGCTGGAAGGCCATCTTGCTCCATAGCGTTCCAATCTTGAATGATTCAATGACAAATAGAAACAAGTGTTTCTATACTAACTTTTTCCTTCTATCAGATCTGCCTTAGCGCTGTAAACAAATTCCTTGTCAAGGACACCTTTCCATTCAAGTGGTCGGAACATCTAAAACGAAACGGCGTCCGGTTTCTAGAACAAAGTTCAAGTACATGTACCTCAACGCTCATGTACAGCCAGGATTCGAGGTCGTCGCAGGCGTTTTGCTCGTTCATTTCGTGGGCAGCGCGCGACGCATATCTGAAGGAAAGATTATTATTGATACCCATCATTATCCATAATTATGAACCATTAAAAACATTATCCACAAAAAAACCTTAAATTGAATGTCTGCTCGTTGAAATGTGCACTTGAAACTATTTGTTACGTACCGCAAGGTTCCGATGAATCCATCAACAGTTCCTTTCCGCGTGATGTGTTTTCCTTTATCGTTTACACATCGGCAGGCCATTCCAAAATCAAGGACGTACACAACCGTTTCTCTACTCCCTCCGATCGCGAAATTTCCAGGTTTAAGGTCTCTAAATGATGGCCACGTCAATTTTGAATAGTTTAGAAAGAAATGTCATTTTTAGGTGAAGGGTTACTTCGTTACTTGCAATGTTTCTCACACCAACCGATGAATGAATCCGCAGGAATGCAGCTGGTGAATAGCATTGAACGATTGGATAGATAGATACATTGCGGAAAACATGCTACAACAATTCAAATTTTCAATGTAAACGGGAAAAATCATGAACATACTTGAGTTTGACGGCGCATTTCTGAATCGTAGTGAGCGAACATCCGACTAGAGTTATGACCATGAAAGTGAAGCTCGCAGCGTGTCCTAATTTTGATGATCCTTTATAATTTATCTTAGGTGGATACAACACCTTTGTCAATGAATTCGATGATCTGGTCTCTCTTTTCAAAAGGGTTAGCGGTGATAGTGCTCAGAATTAGTATCTCATTCTAAATGCACCTACTTTATGAATTATTTTGTAGACTCAGACGTTGATGGAAGCGGCTGGAATACCACGCTTCTCGGTTTTCATTGCGTAATGTTTGTTCTTTCCATTTTCAGTGCACCTCGCTTCGTAGACTTGTCCATAAGTACCCGAGCCAAGCAACTTTCCCAACAAATACGAGTTATTGCAACCTCTGAGACGCGTGCCAGTCAACTTCTGGAAACAACGTTGAACACTGTTCTTTTTCTCGCGCATCTGACCTGTCACCTTTTATTACTATTTTGTGCAAAATAGAAAGACAAACACTATATGGTGATAATACTTACCCGGTCTTTCTTCGAAGACGTGTCGGTCTTTCTTTCTTTCTTTTTCTCTCGGGAAAACTTCTTGTAGCTCGCCCGTACTTTCTTCATTTTCTCTTCAATCGCAGAATAGTCTTCGGCGGTCGTCGCTGCCTTCAGCTTATTCACATATGTATCCGTCCTTTCTATGAGATAGTTACACCTTCGAGTATCGGCCATATGTCGCATTCTTGAATATGAACATGTTTGTCATTCCGGTGAGTTGTTTCTATGTACCTGGAAATGGAACTGGAAAAAGCACATGTATGTAAAGTAGTACTGCCACTTATCCGTGAAACTCTTTGCTCGATAACGTCGCATAGTCTGAAATATAATCAATTTGACTAGCAACTAGCAACGTACGTGAAGTAGCTCCAATAAGTCGGGATAAGGATCGGTCTCCACAATTGATGTCAGCACATCAATGCCTGAATAGTTGAAAATAAAGAAATGTCTTCCACCCTACCGACAAAAGCGGCGCTCTTGCTGATTCCATCAGCGCAGTGGACAATCACTGGTTGCTGCGGCGTTCCGACGTCTTCATATAGAAACAACATCAGTTTCGCGAGCTCTTTCGGGTCCATCGGGGCGAGACAATCTTCCCAGCCAGTGTAGTGCAGCAATTCAACCTCATGGTATCCCAATCCACTGAAATACATTCAAACTGAGGTAAATTAACTGTTATTATCATACTTGAAGATGGAGAAAGTGTAGCGTTTTACGTTTCCGATAATTGGTGGGGATACAGCGATACATTTCACCTAGAACATGTCAGATCTACAACGAACAAATTATACTCGAACCGTATATGTAACGTAATCGTTCTGGAACATCTGCGGCGTTTTATTGTTCCAGTATTCGAAAAACATGTTAGTTGTCTTATCCTTTTGCATGAATTCATTGAGCATAACGATGGCTTTGCATTTGTATCGGAAGACAACATGCCAGAAGTCAACTGCAGTGTCAGCAGACGGAGATTCGGTCAGGATGTACCTGGGAAAACTAGCGATCAGCCAGAACAAGACACTCACTTTTGAGCGTTTCCCGTTGGAATCACCCAATTGCCATTAAACCTTTTGTTGTTGCACCATCCCAAATCAACCATTGTTTCGTTCACGAAATCAATTCCAACATCGCTGAAAGAGATAATTATATAATGGAATTCGGTGACAACGAAACCTCATTTGTGATTTTGTCTTCACTTGATCCAAAATGGACAGCTTTGACTCATTCGACTTAGCATCGCTTGTTTTCGACATGGATACTTTTGATTCCTTTGAATTCACGTCGCTTATCTTGGACAATTTTGACTCATTCGACTTCACGTCACTCATTTTTGAATCGTATGTTGGATGAACTGAACTTCCCGATTCTGTTTTGCCATTCACAAATGATTCATAAATGGCTCTCGGATCAACCGCTAAGCAATCCTAAACATTTAATGACAAAACAGGCTTATAAGTTTTGTCTTACGAGATATATCCCAACACTGTTAACAAACTTCATGTGGTTATCGGTGTTAAAATCAATCTGAAGAACTCGAATTTTGTTCATTTTGTATAAAAATATCTACCCAGTTCTTTTTGTGTTTTTTGCTTAGTATTGGATTCAAATGTCGATAATAAGCTAGTAAAACGAAGACCGCTCCGATTATCCAAAACGAAAACGCCAGCACACCTTAACATAAGTAGAGTGTTTTCTTTTTTAGTAATGTAACTCACAAAGATTATTAACAAGCAGATAGTATGGCTTGATTTGATCACACGCTCTTGTCACAATGTTTCTATACACCGTTGACAATTTACATTGTCTCGGAAGTTTGTCCTTTATCGCTTTCTAAGTAGTATGTCATACATAAGCAACATATGATTTAGTTTTACCATGAGCGTTGCACGATTTAATAAGTCGTTAACTGGTTTCAATAGATGATTTGTCCCTGGGTCTTGGATTGTTTGATTCAAAGCATTCAAAAGTCCAACAAAAGCATTGAGATTTCTCATTTTCGTTTTATCGCTTTCTCCTGTCCACAAGGTCTAAAAATGATCCTGTTTTGTCATGTAACAATCATAATACATTCAAAACGTTGTTGTTCAACCTTGAAATTAATTATGCTTCCTCCGTGATCTTTTAATATGCCGAAATCGTATGTAGTTGATGGACATTCCTTGACAACTACATATCCGGAAAATTGATCAGATGCTCCGGGGATAGGCGCACACGGTTTCAGTATACTTTCAAGTGTTGTGTCAAAGAGTTTGTACTGCCTTTCAAGCTCCTCAAAACATGTTTTTGTCGCTTTGCCTGTATTTTTCTCACCTGAACTTGTTTCCAAATATTAACAGCGTAATCCACTGTCATGTTTTGTATGAAGCCATTAGTTTTGTAAAGTTTACTAGTTATATCTGACATAGTTTTTTTTAAAGCTGTGCGTGGCGGCGACTCCCGTTGGGCGACTTCCGCATGGTCGTCTCCCTTGCCTCCACGCTGGTGCCGCTGGATAGGCCGTTCGCATTCCGCGGATGGCTGAACTGAACACGGGAAACAAGACGGACTCTAGGCCGGACTCCTTTCTGGCAGGGCCAGCCACCCACCAGTCATATCCTTGGCTAAAGACATCTTTCGATGTACCCTATGGACAGTCGCAATCACAATGCGCCCAAGTTCCCGGCGCCCAACCGCTCCCTTCCGTCGACGAGGGATCCAGCGGGTAGGGCAGGGCGCGAGAAATCACCGGAGCTGAGGTCGACAAAACCGGAAAGGAACTTCAATGTTTGCACACTTAACTGCCAAGGACTGTCCCAGGCTACCAAGGAGGAGATGCTATTCGACACTCTGGAGAAGATCAAGTGGGACGTCATATGCCTACAGGAGACGAAGAGGGCAACAGAGAAGCGGACGAGAAGACGAGACGGGACGGAAGTTGTGATGGGAGCACGTTGCCGCAACGGCAGTGGAGGAGTTGGGTTTGCGGTGTCAGGTAAAACTACGTCCGCAATCCAGTCGATGAGAGTAATATCGAGTCGGCTGGCCCACCTTTCACTAATGTTCGGTGACGTGCGCGTCGCAATCTTCAACTGCTACGCGCCGACCAGCACTGCGACGGAAGACGAGAAGGAGCAGTTCTACTGCGACCTGCGGAAGCTATACAAGGAGGAGAAGGCCCGCTACAAGATCGTCTGCGGCGACTTCAACGCCAAGCTCGGAACTCGCAAGCATGGCGAGTTCAGAGTGGGGCCGAACGGATACGGAGAGCGGAACGAGGAGGGCGATCGACTCACTGACTTCATTGAGGAGATCCGTCTCTTCCACGGCAACAGCTTTTTCTCAAAGCCGAGCCGGAGGAAGTGGACGTGGAGATCGCCCAACGGACGAGCGCTCAACGAGATCGACCACTTCCTGACGAGCAACCGCCTGCTACTCGCCGATGTCGACGTGGTCGCCCCCTTCTCTATAGGAGGCGACCACAGACTTCTTCGAGCTCGGCTACGTATCCCGCGACGACCTCTACGTCACAGCACCCGGCACCCGGCAACTCTATTTGCCCCTGATGCAGCGCACGCCTACATTGAACACCACGTTGGCCTAAACCCGACGTACGAGGAGCTGCTCAACACACTCAAGGAGGCCGCCGCCGTCGCAACTGCTCCCGGGCCGAACCACATGGAAAGGAGACTGTCGGAGAGGACGAGGGACCTGCTGAAGACAAGGGCGAAGCTCGCGCTAGACCCGAGTCGGCTGCTAGAACTCGTCATCATCTCCCGCCAGTGTCGCGCCGCCTTCAAACACGATCTGACGAAGTACCGCGAGGAGATACTCCGCGACACTGCTATGCATCGTCGGAGCATCAAAATCGCGAAGAGAGGACTCGCCACCGAGCGATCCCTGCTGGAGGCATTGCTGATCAACGACCAGATGATCACCGCGCGACCTGCCATCGAGGAGGCCACCGTCGACTTCTACAGTACTCTCTACGCTGACCGACTACTCATCCCGAGGAAGGTCTACACTCCTGGAAACGTGCCCCCCGTACTCCCATCTGAAGTGCGACACGCCCTCTCCCAGATGCCGAAAGGGCGAGCCCCCGGACCTGACAACATCACGGCTGATCTGCTGAAGGCGGGAGGAACTAACTTCCACCGCGCCCTCGCACGCCTGTTCTCGACTCACCTGGAAGGGACCCCCATCCCCGACAGCTGGAGAGAGGCGCGGCTCGTACTACTCCCGAAGAAAGGACCCCGTGAGAAGCTCTCCAACTGGCGCCCGATCGCTCTACTCAGCCTGCTCTACAAAACCTATTCCAAGGTGTTGTTGAACAGGCTGAAACGGACTCTGGAAGACGAACAACCACGAGAACAAGCCGGATTCCGGAGCGGCTACTGCTGCGCCGATCACCTCCAGACCGTCTCTCAGGTCGTGGAGAGAGCCCGCGAATACAAGACCCCGCTAGTGCTCACCTTTGTCGACTTCGAGAAGGCGTTCGACCGGCTCGACCATGGATTCCTTCTACGCGCTCTTGAGATGCTCAACGTCGAGGAGGGATACCTGGCTGCGCTATCCGACTGCTACGACAACAACCAGCTACTTCTGAAGCTCTTCTCCAACGAGCTGAAGATCCCTGTGCGATGCGGTGTGAAGCAAGGAGACACTGTCTCCCCGGTGCTCTTCACTGCTGCGCTGGAAGTCGTCTTCCGCCAACTTGACTGGAGTGACTACGGCCTTCGTGTGGACGGAGAGAAGCTGAACCATCTGCGCTTCGCTGACGACATTGTGCTGATCACCGAGACCACGGCAGATGCTGAACGGATGCTGAACGAGCTGAACACGGAGAGCGAGAAGGCCGGGCTGCGCATCAACATCGGCAAGACGCAGTTCATCCGAAACGAGCAGGCTGCCGCTGGGACTATCCATCTTTCCGGCCAGGCAATCGAAGAGGTGGAGGAGTACATCTACCTCGGACGGGCCATAAACGCAAAGAACACCCTCACTTCGGAGCTGGCAAGGAGAACGAGAGCAGGATGGGCGGCATTTGGCAACATCAAGGAGACACTGGGCACGCTGAACGACAAACACCTCAAAGCGAACCTCTTCAACACGTGCGTACTCCCCGCACTGTGTTACGGCTCGGAGACGTGGGCCTACACTACCACCACGCTCGGTCGCATCCAGACCGCACACCGCGCAATGGAGCGACAGATGCTGGGATACTCACTCTATCGGCAGCGAGACGAGGGACTGAGCAGCGAGGACATGCGGGCAAGATCCGCGTTGACCAACCCAACCTCCTACATGGCGCGCAGCAAACATAGATGGGCCGGACACATACAAAGGAGGACGGACGGGCGATGGACACGGGCGACTACCGATTGGAGGCCGCGCAACGTCACTCGAGAACCCGGACGGCCGCCAACCCGCTGGGCAGATTCTGTCCGCAATAATACAAAACTGTTCTATGGGCGCAGGAACGACTACAAGCAGTGGGCAACTGCAGCTCGAGACCGTTCACTGTGGCGAAAGATGGGCTCCGCGCTTGCAAGCTGAAGGAGCATTCAAGTATTCAAGTAAAGTAAGGATCGGTCTCCACAATTGATGTCAGCACATCAATGCCTGAATAGTTGAAAATAAAGAAATGTCTTCCACCCTACCGACAAAAGCGGCGCTCTTGCTGATTCCATCAGCGCAGTGGACAATCACTGGTTGCTGCGGCGTTCCGACGTCTTCATATAGAAACAACATCAGTTTCGCGAGCTCTTTCGGGTCCATCGGGGCGAGACAATCTTCCCAGCCAGTGTAGTGCAGCAATTCAACCTCATGGTATCCCAATCCACTGAAATACATTCAAACTGAGGTAAATTAACTGTTATTATCATACTTGAAGATGGAGAAAGTGTAGCGTTTTACGTTTCCGATAATTGGTGGGGATACAGCGATACATTTCACCTAGAACATGTCAGATCTACAACGAACAAATTATACTCGAACCGTATATGTAACGTAATCGTTCTGGAACATCTGCGGCGTTTTATTGTTCCAGTATTCGAAAAACATGTTAGTTGTCTTATCCTTTTGCATGAATTCATTGAGCATAACGATGGCTTTGCATTTGTATCGGAAGACAACATGCCAGAAGTCAACTGCAGTGTCAGCAGACGGAGATTCGGTCAGGATGTACCTGGGAAAACTAGCGATCAGCCAGAACAAGACACTCACTTTTGAGCGTTTCCCGTTGGAATCACCCAATTGCCATTAAACCTTTTGTTGTTGCACCATCCCAAATCAACCATTGTTTCGTTCACGAAATCAATTCCAACATCGCTGAAAGAGATAATTATATAATGGAATTCGGTGACAACGAAACCTCATTTGTGATTTTGTCTTCACTTGATCCAAAATGGACAGCTTTGACTCATTCGACTTAGCATCGCTTGTTTTCGACATGGATACTTTTGATTCCTTTGAATTCACGTCGCTTATCTTGGACAATTTTGACTCATTCGACTTCACGTCACTCATTTTTGAATCGTATGTTGGATGAACTGAACTTCCCGATTCTGTTTTGCCATTCACAAATGATTCATAAATGGCTCTCGGATCAACCGCTAAGCAATCCTAAACATTTAATGACAAAACAGGCTTATAAGTTTTGTCTTACGAGATATATCCCAACACTGTTAACAAACTTCATGTGGTTATCGGTGTTAAAATCAATCTGAAGAACTCGAATTTTGTTCATTTTGTATAAAAATATCTACCCAGTTCTTTTTGTGTTTTTTGCTTAGTATTGGATTCAAATGTCGATAATAAGCTAGTAAAACGAAGACCGCTCCGATTATCCAAAACGAAAACGCCAGCACACCTTAACATAAGTAGAGTGTTTTCTTTTTTAGTAATGTAACTCACAAAGATTATTAACAAGCAGATAGTATGGCTTGATTTGATCACACGCTCTTGTCACAATGTTTCTATACACCGTTGACAATTTACATTGTCTCGGAAGTTTGTCCTTTATCGCTTTCTAAGTAGTATGTCATACATAAGCAACATATGATTTAGTTTTACCATGAGCGTTGCACGATTTAATAAGTCGTTAACTGGTTTCAATAGATGATTTGTCCCTGGGTCTTGGATTGTTTGATTCAAAGCATTCAAAAGTCCAACAAAAGCATTGAGATTTCTCATTTTCGTTTTATCGCTTTCTCCTGTCCACAAGGTCTAAAAATGATCCTGTTTTGTCATGTAACAATCATAATACATTCAAAACGTTGTTGTTCAACCTTGAAATTAATTATGCTTCCTCCGTGATCTTTTAATATGCCGAAATCGTATGTAGTTGATGGACATTCCTTGACAACTACATATCCGGAAAATTGATCAGATGCTCCGGGGATAGGCGCACACGGTTTCAGTATACTTTCAAGTGTTGTGTCAAAGAGTTTGTACTGCCTTTCAAGCTCCTCAAAACATGTTTTTGTCGCTTTGCCTGTATTTTTCTCACCTGAACTTGTTTCCAAATATTAACAGCGTAATCCACTGTCATGTTTTGTATGAAGCCATTAGTTTTGTAAAGTTTACTAGTTATATCTGACATAGTTTTTTTTAAAGCTGTGCTCAACTCATAAACACACCCTTGGCAACGATGCGATAAACGTATTCGTCAAACAGTATTTGTTTTCCATCACACAACTTCAAGTTCCTAAAGACATGGGTAAACTACTAAAAAAATTCGGAGTGTACAATGCGTTTCGTTGAAGAGCGTTGTTGAATTTGAAGAAAGTGTTTGATATCAGATTCATTTTTTGCTCAAAGTACGAACATCCAAGCTGCCGAGAATTGGCAAAGTTTAACAATAATCTAAACAGGAAGACGTTAATGTGTAGTTCTCAAATTGAATGCAATTGTTTCTCACGGTATTGGTACGCAGGTTATGATCATGAATAAAAAGAAGACAACCGATACTTTGAGGAAAACGTCATATTTTGCTGAAAAAAAATGTAATTGAACACTTTGCGACAGGTGCAACGTAACCTGGGACAAAGAAGAACCCACAGCTTGTCCCAGCTGATAGAAGAATACACACGAAATAGAATATGGCCAAACCATTCGCATCGTAGTTATTGACCTTGTACTGAAACTCCGATCTATTTTACACTATCTCATCAAACAAACATACATGGAATGAGTAAGTTTTCATTCTTTTAATCTCAGAACGAAAATAAGTGAGTTCGTCGCGAATCTGAAATTCAATCACATTTTTTTGTGGAGCATGTATAGTATAGGCCATCCTCCGTTTCAAAGTACCTTTCTTGTAAATATGTCGGTTTTCAAAGGAAATTCTTTTTGTGAGAGAATACTTTGAAACGCAGTTGTCTTTGAACTCAGTATCCAGTGAATGTTGTTTGAGTTTATTGTCTGAACATGTCATTATATGACGTCTTGTCGTTTAAAATCTTTATTTTTTTCTTTATTCACCGCATTATTTTGTCCAATTCTAATCGCATCAAAATTTACAAATAAATGGTACGTTGCATTCAAGGTGGGATATCTGTTTCCAATACTATCCTGCAAATACAAAGAAAAAAGTTATTTACAGAGGCTTACTTACTCTTGCGGCTTTCGATCGACCTATCACATGGCTTGCGTCTGGGAGTAATTTCAAGTGTGTCGATAATTGATTCTAAATGTGAAAACAATCATTGCGTGATTGCGTCAAAACAAAAAATATTAATATAATAATACCGCCAACGTCTTTGGATGTGTATCATTGAATAATTTCATCGATATCATATTTTTCTACAACAAAATGTAGAATCCATCGCAAGCTGTGATATGTTACCTGTTGGTTAAATAGCATCTTCGTGAACTTGAACGTGTTATTTTTCGGATTTTCAACAGATCTGTTTATTGCACAAGCGAATGCATTGAGTTCATTGTAAGCATCTTAAAAAGGATTTCCACGCGTTAATTGCCCTGACATACTATCCAATTCCGTGTTCATGTTGCTTTCGAACTTTTCAGAAATCGTTTTGTTAGAACTGAGGAAAGCAGCAAACATAATGATATTAATGGTTACTCCGATCGCTAGAATGCCATACATCACAAACAGGCCAATCTGAAATGCACGATAATTGAAACATGTTTTCTAAACAAACAACCTTGGCATATTTGATCTGTGTAAACAAGTCGTCGATCATACTTGGTATTTCCACTGTATGTTCGTGTCCGTTAGTGATGAAAGTAAATGATTTGGGAACCTGTACAAAAGTTATGATAAATATTAATAAGGTAAAGGTGAAGGTATCTTCCCGAATAGAGAGATTCACTCTGAGGAGTTGGTCAAATGTGAGCTATGGCACAGATAAATTTTATGTATAAATACCAGTGTTTTGGGTTTTCTCTTTCGAAGGATGACCATTGCTATCACAACTGCGATTACACAGCCACAAGCGAAGCAACCAAACAAAATCGGAGAAATGAGAGACGAGTGCTGAATGATCAATCATGAACAAGTAGATTCAAATTGATACCGTGATTTGTTGTTCTAGATCTTCTATTAGTCTTCCAAGAGATTGTGATTCAGTTCGGTTCTGTCCATACACATACTAAAACGAGTGTGTGCTTCCCGTTTTTTCTTCTGTTCGTAATGCACACCTGTAGCAATCCCAGTAGTCTGTCATGGCTGATTCTCGCGCGATCCTTGGGTGCCCAGATCGCAGTCGTCGCATCGAGTATGTGTGTGCCCCATCCATTCCTATCCGACAAGTCTCGCACTGATACTGCCTCGTTCTTGCATTCTACAACTGAATCAGTCAGTTCACAGCACCAAGAGCACTGTTTATTGTAAGTGTTTTCTTCAGTAGACAATTTGTTGTTTAATAATCATCTCATGCTGATCGATATTGCAGATACATGTTTTGAAACAATATATTTAAAAAGGCGAGTGAACAAACGTACGAGAACAAGTTCTTATACTCATTTCGTGTTATATTAAACGTTGTTATATTAATGGTGAACCCTGAAAATGTTCCTTAAAGGGAGTGTATCCTCTGGTTTTCGAAGTTTGGTTTTGAAGAGTTAGCATCGGAATGTGAAAAAAACTTGAAAAAAAATACTTTTGTTAATTGGACCATATGCCGCAAATGGCGGGAAGTTGGAGAAACCACCATCAACTGTGCACGTTTGTGTACATTTCTGCACACTTTTCTCTAGAAAGAGCGTATTCAAGCAAAAATTAAACAAACTTTAAGGCGACTTGAGCATAACTTTTCTATGAGAAAGTACGCTGTTTATGACATATTTCAATATTCTGATGCTAACTCAACTTCGAAAACCAGATGGTACACTCCCTTTAATCAATAACACGCAATAGAGATATCACAAAGAAAACGCGAATTTGGATCAAGTGGTTTCGACTCCTAGCATCTTACCACCTGAGCCTTTAAGCTTGCAATTGCTGAGCTCATCTTTTGCGCACTGAACGGTATTGAGCTGCATATGTCCACTGCTTGTATGTAGTCGTTCCTGCTAATGGAACTGTTTGGTATGATCGCGGTCTACATCTTCCCAGCAGGTTGTCGGCCGTCCGGGTTTTGTGACGTTGCTCGGCTTCCAATCGGTAGTCACAAGTGTCCATCGTCCGTCAGTGCATCGTGTCAGGCTTATCCTTGTTTGCTTCCGCCGTGTGGGTTGGATTAGCCAGTTCGGATCCTCGCTGCACAATCCCTCGTTTGGTTGCTGGTGGAGTAAGTATCCCAGCATTTGTCGATCCTTTGTGCGGTGTGCGCTCTTGATGCGACTGAGCCTCGTGTAAGCCCACGGCTCCGAGCCGTAACACAGTGCGGGGAGGGCGCACGTGTAAGTTAAAGAGGATAGTCTTAAAGAAGAACTCCGAGGAAAAATAGAATGTCGGGGGATGGGGCCAAAGTGCTGGTTTCAAAATCGAATACGTCAGTGAAATTTTATTCACGAGGAGTGTAGTAGGGGCCACACCCTCGGATTCGTACCAAAATGATAGGATACCTTAGTTAGGACCCTAGCCATCGAATTGTGGTGTCCGAATTTCCTAAACGAACTATACGTTTCCGGTACGAAAACGTACAGGGCTCGTTTTTCGCGTTCCTCTCACCCTACGCGGCGGTCGAAGACCGATCCGTTGTGGCCTAGTGGCGAAAGCTTCTGCCTGCCGAAATGACCCTCACAAGTTCGATTCCGCGCACATGCTTTTTGTTTTGCCAACTCATTTGGCTGATCGTCTCGCTGTTCAATCACTGGTTAGTGAAGAAAAGAATTGACGAAAGGCATGACCGACTCAATGGTTTCTTTTCAAGAAGGACGGCTGTCAGGAACAGAGATGATCTACCGTGCGCAATATTACAACCTTCAACTCTACGTACACAATATTCGCACACTATCAAAATACATACGACAGTGTGAAGTAGCTTGACGACGTTCGGGACTTTTTTGACAGAAGACTGTGCAGTTGCGAGCTACATACAGCTAATGCAAATGGCACTACGTCACTACGACGATCGACAGCTGACATCGAGATCGACAAGACCGTCTCATTAAAAAAAACTTATTTGATAGAGTTGTTTCATGGACCATGAGAAAATGATGATATGGTCTGAAAATACAAGTCTATAAATTGTTGAACAAAACAAAAAGCATGTGCGCGAAATCGAACTCGTGAGGGTCATTTCGGCCGGCAGACGCTTTCGCCACTAGGCCACAACGGCTCGGTCTTCGACCGCCGCGTAGGGTGAGAGGAACGCGAAAAACGAGCTCTGTACGTTTTCGTACCGGAAACGTATAGTTCGTTTAGGAAATTCGGACACCACAATTCGATGGCTAGGGTCCTAACTAAGGTATCCTATCATTTTGGTACGAATCCGAGGGTGTGGCCCCTACTACACTCCTCGTCAGCTATCAAAAACTTGCATGTCTGAATTCATTTGTACGCTTCCGTTGACCGAATAGTGTAACAATTTTTTTTATTGTACATTTACTTTGTTTGAATAACCCGCTCCGCCCACCAGTGTTCAGGCTCCTCCCACTTTTCTTGAACAGTCAGTTAATCAGATGTTTTCGCTTTTTCTGTTGTTTTCCGTTGATTTTTGTTGTTTTCGTGCGTTTTTTTTGGTATTGTGTTCTTGTCACCGATGATATTGTGTTAATATTTTGGTTCACAGTCAGTCAAGTGTTGGCCACTACAACTTGATTGTCCCCCATTCAAAAATTTTGAAAGTTGTGTTATATGTTCTTGCGCGCGATTGTTCTGCCTTTTTAAATACGAATGCAAATGTTATTGTATATGTTCATGCGCTTATATTCTTTGTTTAGATAATGCGAGTCGCACAGCATGGCGCTGCGACATGTTGTTCGTCGCAGGAACAAGTGAGTAGCATTCTTCATGTACTATGCAGTTGTTTTATATTGGGTATTTAAACATTATTGTAGCTCGGTTTCGCTAATTCGACGTGGGCGGAGGTGTTCATGGATGGAGAACGCGAGGGCGACAAGGAGGGAGTGGGAGCAGGTGGACCGGCTGCTTCGAACAAGACCATCGTGAGTCGAGTCTACTGTTTTCATATTCATCCCGTGTTGTATTCGATGAAATATATTGTGTGGTTATTCTCCATCCTTGCTGAACATGCTGGTATTGCCAATCAAGATGGCTTGATTACATACCTTCGTGCCTCCCTTCACGTGGCAGAGAGAAGATGGCACATTTAGAAGAACCAAAACATATTCTATTCACTCTTACATAATAAAGTATCGATTTTTGAATCAATGTAACTGTGTACTTTGTGGAGTTTGATGGAGTGTATGTTATGTATGTACGAATGATTGGATTGGTTTCGGTGTGGTAATAGCGCGTAGTCAATCTGCATGTAATCAATCTGCATTTTATTTCACTCGACAAATGGGTGGCCCCAACCTCGCCGCTGCCCTCACAGCGCTCATCACTTTCCCGCCAAAAAGTGTGTGTTCAGCGCGCGTTTCAATAATCACTCCCTTCATTCTCGCGCGATCGAGACACGTCAAATTTGCGCAGTTTTCAAACTACGAGCGGTAAGGAGTCGAGTAAAACTATCGATATACACTCATTATAGATATTATGATAACGTTTTACGGTTGGGTAACAGAGAGATATCGTGTTTGAACATATTCTGTTTTAGGTCGACTTGATATCGATCATAAACCAATTCATAATACGTGGCATACACGTACCTCGCCCCTCCGAGATCGCCCAGTGAGTCATCAGAAGCAGCAGCAACAACCTTAAACGGATCAATACGAGGGGGACATATACAAAACAACACTGTGAAAGAAACAATGCAACCGACCGCGCAACGCGATACATGGCGAGAAAATGAGAAAACAAAGAAATCGAAAGAGTGAGTACCCACCGCCACACCAGATGCGCCATTGCGAAGAAATGACGATCGGGGTGGGAGAACAATCACTTCACTTCACAACAAACTATAAAATGATGACATCGAATCAGTTATAATGTTCCGTTTTCGCGCTCCATCGCACTGTTTGTCCGCGGCTGCGATTTTCAAATTCGCCGGTTTCAGTTGATAGATCTATGATGCTAAACTCATCGAAATTATAGGGAAATGAGCCCCTCTCGATACAATATTCTTCTATTTAGGAGTCGAAACAATTCTGCTCAGATTTTTCTTTCAGAGTATACAACAGAAATTCAAGTAGTCGCGGAAAAAACGCTTTATCGAAAACAACTAAGGATTGTGATGAAGTGTGCGGCTCGTACTGACAAAGGGGTTGTGGCGGATCGCCCTGATCAGGATGGGGGCGAGCCACTCCACAGATCTGCAATAGAGAGAGAGATCCACATGAGCCAAGCAAACAGAGACACAGATCCTGTCCTAACAGGTTACTGGAAAATCCACTTTTCAACTGGAAAAGTGGAAAAGTGGATTCTCCAGTAAAAATGGTTTTTCCAGAAACATGTGCACACTCACCCAAAGTATCTCTCTACCCTATAGAAGACCAGTGTCGCGAGCCAGTTCAGAGAAGGGTTCCTCTGAAACAAGATAGGCATGGTCGCCACTCCTCGTCTAGCCAACCTTTCACAGTCCACAAGCAGAGTGGAGTGCTGCTGCTCACCTTGGGTGCTAACTGTTCAAGCACGAGTCTGCGTAGTGGTCATTCTGCATAAACTGTCTAATTGAATGTCTTTTCTCGAAACCAACGCCTGACAGCGCGACATTTTGAATGCATTCTTTTTCTGCCGCACCGCTGTTATTTGACATGTCGTTTTCAAGACTAGTGTATTGGGCACGTGAGCCAATCATAGTCGAAGTGCTATTTTGGAAAAGTTCCGTGAATATATGTACTTGATTGTATAAAATTCGGCCATCACAGGTGCGTGGGCTGCCCGTGTGAGGTTGGCACATACCTGGACGAACCCTCCACCCACTCGACGCCCGCGTTCGCCTTCTGCACACCCCATTGAGCGGATTTGGTTGAATATGTTTTTTTTGAATATATAAATATATAAAATATAAATGAACGAATGTATGAATATGAAATATGTAGGTAACAAGACAGCACTCACCCACATCGTAGATCCGTCTTCGCGCTGCGGAGACACGCATCATGCCTTCTGATGGGGCCGGCACTCTGGGAATAAGAGACTTGAACGCACCACGGCTTCCCGGCTATGAATCTCCCGGTTACAGTATGAATCATTGATTTTCTCTATTCTCCCGGTTACAGTATGATTAATGTTTTGAGTTTTGAGTTATGATTACATCATGCGATTCCGAAATAAAAAAAAACTGAATCGATTTAAACCGCACTAAAAATAATTTCAACCTCCCACTGTTTTGAAACGAGGTGACGGATACTAAAACAGTAACAACGATAAAAAAAATCACATTACTGGCGGATTGTGTGTTGACGTCGTTGACGATGATATGAATATGCGCAGACGAAACTAACCTTTTGATGTTGGTATGGTGAACGATATATAAATGGGTTTATGCCATGACTGATAATATAGGTTTACGGTCAACTTTCCCTTCCCCCATCTCTCCACTGGTATCAGCGCGTATCTTATCTGATTACTTCTGCGATATTTGATAGTTGATAGCATATTCTGCCGTCGATTTGTTTGTATATGGTCGTATGGAATTCTGAACGACGAAAAAAATTCTGAACGATGAAACGGGCAGATCGGGATTGCCGGATTGTCTATACGCTCATCCACTTCTTCTATGTTCTTCTATGTATCCGAAACGGCTTGTCAAAGTAGTTGGTGTAGGCATGAACAGTTGCTGCTGATGAGAGATATACCAATACCACACCATTCACTCGCTGCTTATTTATCAACATCACCTCACCATCACCCAATTCATTTACAATAGGTCTATAAATAACTTTATAGCACGCATTACAATATCATACAAACAACTGTACATGGCACTATACCATACACATCACCTTATACCTCATAACACAGTGCACTTATACCTCTCATCTCCTCTCTCTCCCCCCTCTCTACTCTTTTACAGCTTAGCCTTAGCCAGTTTCTTCAGAAGTCCCTCCAGCTTCAGAGCCTTGCTCATGTCACCGCCAATCTTCAGCTTCTTCGTCTGAAAAACACATTACAGTAATACAGTACCTACAGTACTCTTACCATGAAAGCAGTGGTAGCCGAGAACTTTACAGTGTAGAGGCGAGGGAAATCAGCGCCGTCGAGGGTGAACTGATAGAGTAAGTACCGTATCCCGTACCAAAGGCTACCGTATCCCAATCCTTCCTACAGTATCCCCTACAGTACCTTGACATCGGAACTGTCGACAGCCGCCTTCTTGATCGATCCAGAGCCGTTCTTCACATCCAGAGTGAACACAGTCTTGTGCGAGTCTTACACCGCTGTTGGTGTTTCATTGAAAGCTTCATTGAAAATAACAAAAGAGACTCCATCCGTAAGAATAATACATTTTCCGGATATCCGACTACACCCTCTGGTTTTCGAAGTTGGTTTTCGAAGAGTTAGGATCGGAATGTGAAAATACATCAAATATGATACACTTTTGTCAATTGGACCATATGCCGCAAATGGCGAGAAGTTGGAGAAACCACCATCAACTGTGCACGTTTGTGCACATTTCTTCACACTTTTCTCTAGAAAGAGCGCATTCGAGCGAAAAATGAACAAACTTCAAGGCGACTTGAGCATAACTTTTCTATGAGAAAGTACGCTATTTATGACATATTTCAATATTCTGATGCTAACTCAACTTCGAAAACCAGAGAGTACACTCCCTTTAAGACCTTAAGTTTAAAGTTTCGCAAGAGAGCACGCAGAGATTCACAGACAGAGGGTGGGGGTTTAATTAGAAACTATAATGATAATTTCTGATTTAAAAACCTTTTAAATGATCAAATACGCATCAGCAATGGGACACGACCATTTGTTTCAATCCCATTCACACCGATACATTGAAGGTCGCCATTCCGATCGCTTTCTTTTCCATTTCTCTTCTCTCAGCTGCTTGCATTGTTTTCTTTGAAATTTGGAAAATGCAAAGTGAAGTTTTCCTAACTGTTAAAAAGATGATTTCGTGTTTCAGAGATCGGATGCGTAGGCATTCTCACTATCTGCTCTGTTTTCGACGTGTTGCCTCTTCATTTTCAACAAGTGCTATCGTGACTGGATTGTAGCATGCATTGCTTCGTTACTATGCAAAAGTGTGCCATCGAAGTGATTCCATATGATTTTTTCTCTCTCTTCAGAGTCCAGAACGCGCTCCACCGTGTCACTTGTCATAATATCAACGTGAACTATGTACTCACTTGAACTGGTATAAAGTTTTTTTTTCGAAAAGAGTGCAGCTGGGTTACTGCGTACAAGAAATTTCAAGAAGTGTAATTGATTGAAACGTCATAGCACTAATTCGGTGTGAATTCTTTCATCAGACCGGAAGTGTGAACCTATCAAGTAAAATCGTAGGTGAGATGGCGTACACGCAGTAGGAGAAATAGACCTGGGAGAATTGGAGATGGAAGATCTGTATCTGGGATAATTGGACCTGGAAGAAATGGACCTGAGAGAATTGAACCTGAGAGAATTGACGGAATAATTTCGGACCTGAACTGGGTTGGCCAAGTGGAAGCGTCGCAGCTTGCTGAGCGAACGGTCACTGAATCGATTCTCCTCGCGGGTAGGATTGTGTGTGCTTCCAGATCACCCATCATGCTATATTGTATGTACATACATGTCGGAATCAGGCTGATAAACAACAGACAAACAGGATTATACCTGAAAGAATTGTAGCTGAGAGAATTACACCTGGGAAAATTTTTCATAAATTTCGCGTCATTTATCGGTCAAATGACACCGGCGAATCAGAAACCGAAAGCGGAACATTACGAATTCGTTGTCATGATTTTTATAATTTGCTGTAAAGTGAAGTGGTTGTTCTCCCAACCCAATCGTCATTTCTACGCAATGGCGCATCTCGTGTGGCGGTGGGTATTCACTTTTCAATTTTCCCTGCCATCTCATTCTCTCGCCATGTCCCGCGCTGCTCGGTCGGTTGAATTGTTTCTTTCACAGTGTTGTTTTGTATATGTCCCTCTTGTATTGATCCGTTTGAGGCTGTTGCTGCTGCTTCTGATGACTCACTGGGCGATCTCGAAGAGGCAAGGTACGTGGTCGTGGATTTCATGTATTTTGCAATGGTAGTGATCAATAATCGATCGATATCGGTCGATAATCACTAGATGTTTGATCGATACTTAATCAATAATATAAGTAAGTGTAAACTATATAAAACAAAGAGTTTATGCACGATATTGCTCTGTTACCGACACAAAAAACATCATCATTAGATCCGTAACGAGTGATTATCGATCGATTTACTCGACTCTGTACCTTTTTTTTGAAAACTACATACCTATATTTGACGTGCGCACGACCGCGCGAGAGTAGAGATAGAGAGAGAAAAAGTGATATTAGAGAGGGCGCGCAGCGCCCTCTCTTTTGGCTTAGGATAGGGCTCGCGCCAGAATTTTCAAGAAGCGATATCCAAAAGGTCATGTTAACAACATTGTGGACTCATGCAAATCATGTTAGTTAGATTCGAACCGTTCCGTACTGTCCCGATCACAAGCTTTGACCATTCGGCCGTGACGTCACGGCCCGGGCCGTGACATAGCGTGACATTGATTATATATCGTTATCTGATCAAACTAAAAATAAACCAATAACACCAATGAATTCAGCATGCATGATTTGCCCGGAATGCACATTTCAATCTCATTTTCATCATTCAAATTGACACCCGGGTGTCCATGTGAGAAACACGATTCAGCTTGAAAAGAAGCCGCTGTGACTGAAGTCACATTGAGTATAGATAAACAAACTTCTGGATGTATACCTATCTATATATTGTTGATCTGTATACAAAATATCTTAGTAAATTTTATTTCATTCATCGAGATATTTCGATGCAAAGTGGCTGTTTCAAATTGACATCTTTCGATCCGTACATATTTCACTGGCTCAATGACGTCCGATCGAAATGGGAACTGCACCACTGAACAGCCCATGTTTCACTCCATCTTATTATAATGTTGTTTCAGCTTTTCGTTTTCATGATTTTCGCTATATTTCACACTCGAGTATTGTTTCGAGAACCCGTTGCGAGAGGGGAGGGGGCAGACCAGTCTCGTTTGCGCACGGCGTTATTTGAGAAACCAGCTACGATTTTTGTTGCACTGTTTTTGTCTCGTTGAGAGAAGTAAAATGACATCTTATTTCTGAAATTTGGACCATTTTGAACACATCCAGGAATTGCCACCCGGAGTAATTGCCAGTTAAAGATGAGTGAATGCGCAAATCTACCTTCAACTCCCTCTTTTATGGCACTTTCCCTTTGGCAAAATGTCGGGTCTTGGCATCAAACCACGCCGCCACACAGTCACTCATCTTGAACTGGTACTAAGTCAGGGTGGCAATTCCTGGATGTGTTCAAAATGGTCCAAATTTCAAAAATAAGATGCCATTTTACTTGTCTCAACGAGACAAAAACAGTGCAATAAAAATCTTCGCTGATTTTAAAAACACGCCACCATGGTATTGTGAGTACAGTACCCATGTGATGTGAGGGCGGGGCGAGGGGAGGCATGACGTGGTTTGATGCCAAGACCCGACATTTTGCCAAAGGGAAAGTGCCATAAAAGAGGGAGTTGAAGGTAGATTTGCGCATTCACTCATCTTTAACTGGCAATTACTCCAGGTGGCAATTCCTGGATGTGTTCAAAATGGTCCAAATTTCAGAAATAAGATGTCATTTTACTTCTCTCAACGAGACAAAAACAGTGCAACAAAAATCGTAGCTGGTTTCTCAAATAACGCCGTGCGCAAACGAGACTGGTCTGCCCCCTCCCCTCTCGCAACGGGTTCTCGAAACAAGACTCGAGTGTGAAATATAGCGAAAATCATGAAAACGAAAAGCTGAAACAACATTATAATAAGATGGAGTGAAACATGGGCTGTTCAGTGGTGCAGTTCCCATTTCGATCGGACGTCATTGAGCCAGTGAAATATGTACGGATCGAAAGATGTCAATTTGAAACAACCACTTTGCATCGAAATATCTCGATGAATGAAATAAACTTTACTATGATTATTTGTATACAGATCAACAATATATAGATAGGTATAAATCCAGAAGTTTGTTTATCTATACTCAATGTGACTTCAATCACAGCGGCTTCTTTTCAAGCTGAATCGTGTTTCTCACATGGACACCCGGGTGTCAATTTGAATGATGAAAATGAGATTGAAATGTGCAATCCGGGCAAATCATGCATGCTGAATTTATTGGTGTTATTTGTATATTTTTAGTTTGATCAGATAACGATATATAATCAATGTCACGCTATGTCACGGCCCGGGCCGTGACGTCACGGCCGAATGGTCAAAGCTTGTGATCGGGACAGTATGCCAGATCACTTGTTGTTGGCATCTTTGTATCTCTTCTCCGAAAGAAGTTATGAGCGATCTCGCGCACCCATGAGGCGAGAGGCCAGCGTGTGTGTGTGTGTGTGTGTGTGTGTGTGTGTGTGTGTGTGTGTGTGTGTGTGTGTGTGTGACGCCGTTTCCAGTCACTCTAACTCTCTGCCGAAAGCGTACTCTCTCGCGTTTTCTGCGTGTCTTCCGAACTTGCACTTTGAGTGTAGCCAGCCCCGCCGCTGCCAGCGTCTAATTCGCGCCAGGTTTGCATTGTTTTGAGCCCCTCAACAATAACCAGGAGGAAGAGCGCAGTAGGCGCGACTCCGGCTAGTAGTGAGAAAATATGTGGGAGTTGTGAAACGTAACGGCGATCCGAAACGTAATGTGTGATCTGTGGCACATTATAGTAAGAAGAGAAAGAAGGGCCGAGATAGAGAGAGATCAGAAAGAAATAGAGATACAGAGAGAAGGACAAGAGAGAGAGAGAGAGAGAGAGAGAGAGAGAGAGAGAGAGAGAGAACAGTGAAAGAGAGAAGGAACGGTGGATGAAGTAAGAAATATGAGAGAGGAGAGAGAGAGGTGCAGGTTTGTGTTAGTATTTGTAAACGTTTTATACATGTGCTTTTGCTGCATTGGTATAAGACAAAGATCATTTCTTCACGCAAGTACTTTTTAAAGAAAATTTTGATTGGTGTGTGATCCGAGCTCGATCATGCACGTTCTTGTAATAAAACAAATATCTTTTTTGCGTGTTATTCTGTTCTGGCATTGAACCTCCAACGACGCATGGTTTGCATGATTTTCAAACAACATTCAAATTTTCTACGAAAAAAAACACTCACGAGGAGTGTCGTTGATCCACACCCTTGGATCCGAACCAAATTGATAGGATACCTTAGTTAGGACCCCAGACATCGAATTATGGTGTTACTTTTTCCTACGCGCTCTATACGTTTCCAGTTCGAAACGTATAGAGCTGGTTTTCAGCTACCTCAATCCACCAGAGATCGAGCCGTTGTGGCCTAGTGGTTAGCGGATCAGTCTGTCAGACGAGAGGCTGGGGTTCGAGTCCACGATTTTTGTTTTGCCAGCACTTTCTCGACGTGGACTTGAAGTAGTTTTTTCTTGCGATGTGCTTTCATTCGTTTGTAACTACAAATCAGTCTATTTTTTCTAGTGCACTTCGTTAACACTTCGAACACTTGATAGGCTGAAACCGAGTTTGGAAACTGTTATAACAAAACATGAACATGTGTTATCTGTGTTCTGTCAATAAACTAGAAACGCAAAGTAAAGAAAGTGCTAAGTAGCAAAACAAACAAAAAATCGTGCGCGGAATCGAACCCCAGCCTCTCGTCTGACAGCATGATCCGCTAACCACTAGGCCACAACGGCTCGTTCTCTATCAACCAGAGGTGGTGTGAGGTAGCTAAAAACCAGCCCTGTACGTTTTCGTTCTGGAAACGTATATGGCGCGTAAGTAGGCAAAAGTAACACCATAAATCGATGTTTGGGGTCCTAACTAAGGTATCTTATCAATTTCGTTCGGATCCGAGGGTGTGGCTCTAACGACACTCCTCGTTAGACAGGGCTACAATAAACAGTGCTCTTGGTGCTGTGAACTGACTGATTCAATTGTAGAATGCAAGAACGAGGCAGTATCAGTGCGAGACTTGTCGGATAGGAATGGATGGGGCACACACATACTCGATGCGACGACTGCGATCTGGGCACCCAAGGATCGCGCGAGAATCAGCCATGACAGACTACTGGGATTGCTACAGGTGTGCATTACGAACAGAAGAAAAAACGGGAAGCACACACTCGTTTTAGTATGTGTATGGACAGAACCGAACTGAATCACAATCTCTTGGAAGACTAATAGAAGATCTAGAACAACAAATCACGGTATCAATTTGAATCTACTTGTTCATGATTGATCATTCAGCACTCGTCTCTCATTTCTCCGATTTTGTTTGGTTGCTTCGCTTGTGGCTGTGTAATCGCAGTTGTGATAGCAATGGTCATCCTTCGAAAGAGAAAACCCAAAACACTGGTATTTATACATAAAATTTATCTGTGCCATAGCTCACATTTGACCAACTCCTCAGAGTGAATCTCTCTATTCGGGAAGATACCTTCACCTTTACCTTATTAATATTTATCATAACTTTTGTACAGGTTCCCAAATCATTTACTTTCATCACTAACGGACACGAACATACAGTGGAAATACCAAGTATGATCGACGACTTGTTTACACAGATCAAATATGCCAAGGTTGTTTGTTTAGAAAACATGTTTCAATTATCGTGCATTTCAGATTGGCCTGTTTGTGATGTATGGCATTCTAGCGATCGGAGTAACCATTAATATCATTATGTTTGCTGCTTTCCTCAGTTCTAACAAAACGATTTCTGAAAAGTTCGAAAGCAACATGAACACGGAATTGGATAGTATGTCAGGGCAATTAACGCGTGGAAATCCTTTTTAAGATGCTTACAATGAACTCAATGCATTCGCTTGTGCAATAAACAGATCTGTTGAAAATCCGAAAAATAACACGTTCAAGTTCACGAAGATGCTATTTAACCAACAGGTAACATATCACAGCTTGCGATGGATTCTACATTTTGTTGTAGAAAAATATGATATCGATGAAATTATTCAATGATACACATCCAAAGACGTTGGCGGTATTATTATATTAATATTTTTTTATTTTGACGCAATCACGCAATGATTGTTTTCACAATTAGAATCAATTATCGACACACTTGAAATTACTCCCAGACGCAAGCCATGTGATAGGTCGATCGAAAGCCGCAAGAGTAAGTAAGCCTCTGTAAATAACTTTTTTCTTTGTGTTTGCAGGATAGTATTGGAAACAGATATCCCACCTTGAATGCAACGTACCATTTATTTGTAAATTTTGATGCGATTAGAATTGGACAAAATAATGCGGTGAATAAAGAAAAAATAAAGATTTTTAACGACAAGACGTCATATAATGACATGTTCAGACAATAAACTCAAACAACATTCACTGGATACTGAGTTCAAAGACAACTGCGTTTCGAAGTATTCTCTCA
Source organism: Rhabditoides inermis (assembly GCA_963966185.1). Lineage (NCBI taxonomy): Eukaryota > Metazoa > Nematoda > Chromadorea > Rhabditida > Rhabditidae > Rhabditoides > Rhabditoides inermis. Next base: position 384,095 of record CAWZYM010000196.1, on the reverse strand, counting down.
CAAAAAGAATTTCCTTTGAAAACCGACATATTTACAAGAAAGGTACTTTGAAACGGAGGATGGCCTATACTATACATGCTCCACAAAAAAATGTGATTGAATTTCAGATTCGCGACGAACTCACTTATTTTCGTTCTGAGATTAAAATAATGAAAACTTACTCATTCCATGTATGTTTGTTTGATGAGATAGTGTAAAATAGATCGGAGTTTCAGTACAAGGTCAATCACTACGATGCGAATGGTTTGGCCATATTCTATTTCGTGTGTATTCTTCTATCAGCTGGGACAAGCTGTGGGTTCTTCTTTGTCCCAGGTTACGTTGCACCTGTCGCAAAGTGTTCAATTACATTTTTTTCAGCAAAATATGACGTTTTCCTCAAAGTATCGGTTGTCTTCTTTGTATTCATGATCATAACCTGCGCACCAATACCGTGAGAAACAATTGCATTCAATTTGAGAACTACACATTAACGTCTTCCTGTTTAGATTATTGTTAAACTTTGCCAATTCTCGGCAGCTTGGATGTTCGTACTTTGAGCAAAAAATGAATCTGATATCAAACACTTCTTTCAAATTTAACAACGCTCTTCAACGAAACGCATTGTACATTTCGAAAAGTTTTTTATAGTAATTTTTTCATGTGTTTAGGAACTTGAAGTTGTGTGATGGAAAACAAATACTGTTTGACGAATACGTTTATCGCATCGTTGCCAAGGGTGTGTTTATGAGTTGAGCACAGCTTTAAAAAAAAAACTATGTCAGATATAACTAGTAAACTTTACAAAACTAATGGCTTCATACAAAACATGACAGTGGATTACGCTGTTAATATTTGGAAACAAGTTCAGGTGAGAAAAATACAGGCAAAGCGACAAAAACATGTTTTGAGGAGCTTGAAAGGCAGTACAAACTCTTTGACACAAAGCTGAAAAGTATATTAAAACAATGTCCAGCTATTGATGGAGCGATTGATACACTCGCTGCTAATGTAGTTGTCAAGGAATGTCCTTCAACTATATACGAATTCGACATTTTAAAAGATCAAGGAGGAAGCATTAGTACATACAAGGTTATACAGCCACTTTTGAATTTTATACATAACGCAACAGGTTCATGTTTTAGAATTTGTGGATAGGAGTAAGCAATACACCGAATAAGAGAAATCTTGACGCTTTTGTTGGACTTTTAAAAGCTTTGAACAAAACTATCCAAGATACAGGAGCAAATCTTCTATTGAAACCAGTTAACGACTTGTTGAATCGTACAACTCTCATGGTAACACTGATTCATATGTTTCTTATGTATGACATACTGTTTAGAAAGCAATAAAGGACAAACTTCCGAGACAATGTAAATTGTCAATGGTGTATAGAAACATTGTGACAAGAGCGTGTGATCAAATCAAGCCATACTATCTGCTTGTTAATAATCTTTGTGAGTTACATTACTAAAAAGTAAACACTCTACTTATGTTTAGGTGTGCTGGCGTTCTCGTTTTGGATAATCGGAATTGTCTTTGTTTTACTTGCGTATTATCGACACTTGAATCCAATATTAGGCAAGAAACACAAAAAGAACTGGGTAGATTTTTATGCAACATCTGAAGGTTGAACAAAATTCGAACTCTTCAGATTGATTTTAACACCGACAACCACATGAAGTTTGTTAACAGTGTTGGAATATATCTCGTAAGGCGAAATTTACATAACTGATTTGTCATTGAGTGTTTAGGATTGCTTAGCGGTTGATCCGAGAGCCATTTATGAATCATTTGTGAATGGCAAAACAGAATCGGGAAGTTCAGTTCATCCTACATACGAATCAAAAATGAGTGACGTGAAGTCGAATGAGTCAAAATTGTCCAAGATAAGCGACGTGAATTCAAAGGAATCAAAAGTATCCATGTCGAAAACAAGCGATGCAAAGTCGAATGAGTCAAAGCTGTCCATTTTGGATCAAGTGAAGACAAAGTCACAAATGAGGTTTCGTTGTCACCGAATTCCATTCTATAATTTTTCAGCGATGTCGGTATTGATTTCGTGAACGAAACAATGGTTGATTTGGGATGGAACGACAACAAAAAGTTTAATGGAAATTGGGTGATTCCAACGGGAAACGCTCAAAAGTGAGTGTCTTGTTCTGACTGATCGCCAGTTTTTCCAGGTACATCCTGACCGAATCTCCGTCTGCTGACACTGCAGTTGACTTCTGGCATATTGTCTTCCGATACAAATGCAAAGCCATCGTTATGCTCAATGAATTCATGCAAAAGGATAAGACAACTAACTTGTTTTTCGAATACTGGAACAATAAAACGCCGCTGATTTTCAAGAACGATTACGTTACATATACGGTTCGAGTATAATTTATTCGTTGTAAATCTTCAATATTCTAGGTGAAATGTATCGCTGTATCCGCACCAATTATCGGAAACCTAAAACGCTACACTTTCTCCATCTTCAAGTATGATAGTTTGATAATAACAGTTAATTTACCTTAGTTTGAATGTATTTCAGTGGATTGGGATACCATGAGGTTGAATTGCTGCACTACACTGGCTGGGAAGATTGTCTCGCCCCGATGGACCCGAAAGAGCTCGCGAAACTGATGTTGTTTCTCTATGAAGACGTCGGAACGCCGCAGCAACCAGTGATTGTCCACTGCGCTGACGGAATCAGCAAGAGCGCCGCATTTGTCGGTAGGGTCGAATACATTTATCTATAAACAACTGTTCAGGCATTGATGTGCTGACATCAATTGTGGAGACCGATCCTTATCCCGACCCATTGGAGCTACTTCACGTTCGTTGCTAGTTTCTAGTCAAACTGATTATATTTCAGACTATGCGCCGTTATCGAGCAAAGAGTTTCACGGACAAGTGGCAGTACTACTTTACATACATGTGCTTTTTCCAGTTCCATTTCCAGGTACATAGAAACAACTCACCGGAATGACAAACATGTTCATATTCGAGAATGCGACGTATGGCCGATACTCGAAGGTGTATAACTATCTCATAGAAAGGACGGATACATATGTGAATAAGCTGAAGGCAGCGACGACCGCCGAAGACTATTCTGCAATTGAAGAGAAAATGAAGAAAGTACGGGCGAGCTACAAGAAGTTTTCCCGAGAGAGAAAAGAAGAAATAAAGATCGAAATGTCATCGAAGAAAGACCGGGTAAGCATTATCACCATATTGTGTTTGTCTTTCTATTTTGCACAAAATAGTACTAAAAGGTGACAGGTCAGATGCGCGAGAAAAAGAACAGTGTTCTTACAGAAGTTGACTGGCACGCGTCTCAGGGGTTGCAATAACTCGTATTTGTTGGGAAAGTTGCTTGGCTCGGGTACTTATGGACAAGTCTACGAAGCAACGTGCACTGAAAATGGAAAGAACAAACATTACGCAATGAAAACCGAGAAGCGTGGTATTCCAGCCGCTTCCATCAACGTCTGAGTCTACAAAATAATTCATAAAGTAGGTGCATTTAGAATGAGATACTAATTCTGAGCACTATCACCGCTAACCCTTTTGAAAAGAGAGACCAGATCATCGAATTCATTGACAAAGGTGTTGTATCCACCTAAGATAAATTATAAAGGATCATCAAAATTAGGACACGCTGCGAGCTTCACTTTCATGGTCATAACTCTAGTCGGATGTTCGCTCACTACGATTCAGAAATGCGCCGTCAAACTCAAGTATGTTCATGATTTTTCCCGTTTACATTGAAAATTTGAATTGTTGTAGCATGTTTTCCGCAATGTACCTATCTATCCAATCGTTCAATGCTATTCACCAGCTGCATTCCTGCGGATTCATTCATCGGTTGGTGTGAGAAACATTGCAAGTAACGAAGTAACCCTTCACCTAAAAATGACATTTCTTTCTAAACTATTCAAAATTGACGTGGCCATCATTTAGAGACCTTAAACCTGGAAATTTCGCAATCGGAGGGAATAGAGAAACGGTTGTGTACGTCCTTGACTTTGGAATGGCCTGCCGATGTGTAAACGATAAAGGAATATTAATCACGCGGAAGGGAACTGTTGATGGATTCATCGGAACCTTGCGGTACGTAACAAATAGTTTCAAGTGCACATTTCAACGAGCAGACATTCAATTTAAGGTTTTTTGTGGATAATGTTTTTAATGGTTCATAATTATGGATAATGATGGGTATCAAGAATAATCTTTCCTTCAGATATGCGTCGCGCGCTGCCCACGAAATGAACGAGCAAAACGCCTGCGACGACCTCGAATCCTGGTTGTACATGAGCATCGAGGTATATGTACTTGAACTTTGTTTTAGAAACCGGACGCCGTTTCGTTTTAGATGTTTCGACCACTTGAATGGAAAGGTGTCCTTGACAAGGAATTTGTTTACAGCGCTAAGGCAGAACTGATAGAAGGAAAAAGTTAGTGTAGAAACACTCTATTTGTCATTGAACCATTAAAGATTGGAACGCTATGGAGCAAGATGGCCTTCCAACTGCTTTCAAAACAATCATCAAAATGATTGGCGAAATGAAGTCAAATCGCAAACCGGACTACCATACAATGATGCGAGCGATGATGGGGGCAGAGATCAAATATCATGTCAGTATTTTTGCTAGATAACCTGTACTAACTGATTCTTTCAGCTTGATCTCGAATGGATGATGAACGCAGAACTCTACGACAGGAAGCAGTATGAGGTGAGAAGTTTTACAGCTCACACACGATATATATGAGTATCATGTTTATGTTTCAGGCAGAGACGACTCGAGCGACATCCAGGGACAACAAGGCTATGCTCCGCAGTCTCGACAATCGGAAGCAGTGAATTGTACACCGAATCATACTCATCACCTTTCCCTTTAACTTATTTCTTAGAATCTTAATGTTATATCTTACACTTTCGACCAGTCAATGTACAATGTATCATATTTCTTACATCTGAAGTCGTAAATCGTTATTGTTATTTTGAGCGACCGCGTAAAAATGGTCCCACAGCGGACGGCGCACGCGACGCGACCGCGTCGCACAATGGCCGTCCCCGGCTACGTTTTGAAACGTTTCTCATTTTCTACGCGGTTTCTTCAACCGAGTGTGTGTTTTTCGGTTTCGTCTCTGCTACTCTACTCTACTTATTCTACATATTCTCTATGGCTTCGTTCGACCTGACGCGCGTCAACGCGGAGCAGTTGGCGGCCATCGCGTCGATTCTGACGCCGGCTCCCAAGGAGAGGCCTCCGTTCCCCAGTCTCACCACCAAGAGCTACGACGTGCATGTGAAAATTATTCATTCTATTCTGTCCAAGCTCGATGTGGCCCGGGCGGCGACTGATCCGGACGAGAAGGACAAAATCATGGAGGAGGTCTGCGGCGCCCTGGAGGAGCGTGTCGCCTTGCTGTCTGCGGCGGACAAGGATCACAGTATTCTGGAGATGGCTGACCGCCTGGCCGCTGTGACTGCCGCGACCAAGCCCGACGGATCCACGTCAGCCCTCGCGCTCGCAGTGGCGCTGTCTGGAGCCAAATCGGAGAAGAGGAAGAAGCCAGACCTGAAGCGGCCCTTTCCTGGAGGCGAGGGCGGCCTCGGACCCCGCTCTCGCTACAACTACTCCGCCGCCTCTTCTTCGTACGCTCGTCGCGAGAGGAGCCCTGCGAGGAGGCCCGAGTCGTCCTCTCGTCGTGAGCGAGAGCCTAGCTTCGAGGGAAAGTGCTACGAGTGCGGAGGGCGGGGCCACTCTGCGCGGCGCTGCCCCTCTCGGAGGAAGTGAATGTGAGTTTGGGGGTACGGGAGAACTAGCTCTTAAGGTCAGGGGCAAGCTTGGGTTCTGGGAGGACTTCGGGGCGCCGGGCTTTATTAGGTCAGTAATCGCAGTGGGTTATCGCTTTCACTTCTTGTCTTGCCCGCCCTCGGGCACAGTGGACAGAAACAGATCCACCGCTAGGCAACACTCCAGCTTTGTGCATGGCGAGATTAAGGCCCTGTTAGCCACGGGCGCCGTGATCCCTCTCACCGCACTTCCCAAGCTGGTTTCACCTCTGTCAGTAGCAGTCTCCAGCGCGGGCAAACCCAGGCTCATTCTCGATCTGTCGCAGCTCAACCTGTGCCTGCAGCCCCCCAAGTTCAAGGTAGATGACCTAACGGCGATTTGGTATGACCTGCCCGTGGGTGGTTGGGCGGCTACGTTTGACCTCAAATCCGGCTATCATCATCTGGGAATCCACAGGGAATCTCAGCAGTACATGGGCTTCGAATGGGCAAATCTCTACTACGCATTCACAGTCTTGCCTTTTGGAGTTTGCGTCGCGCCTTTCCTGTTCACTAAGTTTCTCAGGCCCTTGGTTAAAAGGTGGAGAGATAAGGGGATCAGGTGTGCTGTGTACATTGACGATGGAATTGTATACGGCGCCTCTCGAGAGGAGGTGGAGAGCGCTGTAGCGCTCGTGCGGAAAGATCTAGAAGCGGCGGGACTCACTCCCAACGAGGAGAAGTCTAGGTGGGAGCCAAGGCAGGACGTGGAATGGCTGGGATTCAGGGTCGACCTTCTGGGGGCGTGTGTCGCCCCCGTCCAGAGAAGGCTCGACGCCGCAAAAGAGCGCCTAGCTCGGGTGGTGACGGCGTGTACCGGAGAAGTCCTTGCCCAGTGCATAGGTACGCTAATGTCGCTCACACTGTGTGTTCCAGACGGTCTCAGGCGGACGCGCGAGCTGCTGTCCGTGCTCAACTCTCTTCGACCAATCACCGACCCGCCTGGCTCGAGAGCGCTTTGCAGAGAGGACTTTGCCACGGCGCTTCGAGGCAAGACATCAGGTAAGATGCTGCGTATGGTGGCGGAGGTCGAGGAGGAGGTAGCCTGGTGGACGGGCAAGCTGCAGGAGGGGTGCGCGAGAGCACTGGCTGACACTGATTGCGAGCCAGGCATTGTGATTGAGACAGACGCATCGGCGGTAGCTCTAGGGGCAGTACTGAGGAAGGGTGTGTTGAGGGTCACAAGCGCGAGAAACCTGACGGAGGAGGAAAAAGGCGAATCGAGCGCGCTCAGAGAACTGAGAGCGGTGGTGTACGCGGCGGAGACTTTTGCGCGCAAGAACCCCGGCGCAGCCATTCAGTTCAAAACAGACAGCGCGGCGGCGGTGGCGATCCTTAAGAAGGGATCGATGAAGACGCAACTGCATAGATGCGCGGTAAGAGTCTGGGAAGCGGTGGAGAAGCATGATATTCAAGCTGAGTACATGTGGGTCCCGAGGGATAACAACACAGAAGCGGACGAGATGAGCAGGGTGGTGGATTCTGATGACTGGAGTATTGACAGGAATACCTTCAGATGGCTGTGCAGGATCTGGGGAGAGCCGGGCGTCGACCTGTTCGCCAGCGAGCACAACGCCCACTGCCCCCGCTTTGCCGCGCGATTCCCATGTCCCGGTGCCGAATCAGCTGACGTGTGGAGGTCAGTGTCACTCTGGAGGGAGAGGGTTTGGGCGGTGCCACCGCCGTGCCTGGCCGCAAAAACGGTAAAATGGTTCATGCGCATGAAAGCAAAAGGGACACTAGGGGTCCCACTCTGGCCGTCCAGCGTGTTCCTGTCGATGCTGCGCAAAAATAATGGAGATTGGAGGGAATTTGTCAAAGGCGCTGAAATCATGCAACCGGGCACCAGATTCATCGTCCCCGGCGCGGGCGGGAACGAGATGTTCTCGCAGACGTTCCTAACCTTCCCATTCGTGTTCCTAGCGATAGATGCCTCGGAGCTCTGACCTTTGCGAGTTCTACCGTGCCGTCCTTGTGTTGCCATTTTTCGCTAGGGAGCTCAAAATGGGTTATGTCGTAGAGTAGCGGAGACATAATTGTTATTTTGAGCGACCGCGTAAAAATGGTCTCACAGCGGACGGCGCACGCGACGCGACCGCGTCGCACAATGGCCGTCCCCGGCTACGTTTTGAAACGTTTCTCATTTTCTACGCGGTTTCTTCAACCTTTATATCCATCCCACCCACCCCGAGGAGCCGCCTCCCCAGGAAGATATCTATCCTCATCCTTGCAGGGAAGGTCGCGCACTCTGTCCGGCGCCTGGCGGGCCACGGAGTCCGCCTGGGCATCCCCGACTCCATCTGGGAATGGGCGCATGAGAACGCCAAGGCGCCCGCCACCATCAAGGCATATCGGGCGGCCTGGGCCAGCATAGGTACGGAGGTATCATGAGGGGGGAAAGCATATTCTCTCTCTTCAGTTCGCTTCGCCGAGCAGGGAGACCTCGACCCGGCCGACGGAGGGACATTGGCACTGTACATCGTCATTCCCCGTTCCTTTCATCTCGCGTGCGGTTGCGTCGGCACAATGCATGAACCCGACGATTACAAGACGGCCTACTATCAGACGGTGGCTGAACTGACGAAGGTGAAGAAACTGGTGGCCGAGCAGATGGACACTATCAAGATGCAATCCGAGACGCTCAAGTCGCAGTCGGCGACCATCGAGAATCAATCGAGAATCATCGCCCTGCATTTGGAGTCGCTGGTGGAGAAATGGAACGTGCGCGACGAGAACGAGCAGAACAAGGAGCAGTACATCGAGAAGACGATCGTGAAGAAGAGCTTCGACGTGTACAACCTGTCGCACGTTGTCGCTCGTGCGCCGCGTCACCCCGAATTCGAGGAGTACGTGCGCTCTGGCAAAATGAAGGCGGATCGTGAGAAAGACAAGAAAGACTCGCGCATCGTGTTGATTGGGAGGCCGGAGCTGGACGGAGAGACCAAGGAGCAGCTGACGACGGATTTGAAGACCATACTCGAGGAGAACGGACTGCCCTCGGCGAACATTGTCGAAGCTTTCCGCGTGCCGATCAAGAAGGACGAGACGAAGAGCGGCTACAGGCCGATCAAGGTGGTTCTCCGTGACCAAGCCCACAAGAAGGAAGTCAAGGCGGTGCTGGGACACAAGGGCGGACACTTCGCGCGGGACGACCAGACGTACCTGGAGAGGGAGCGTGACAGGCAACTTCGTAGATATGTCCGTTCCGTTAATGATGATATTTGTGCGCCTAGGTATTGTGTCCGTGATCTGTCGATTGAGCATCTGTACTACTGGAAGAGTGCATCGGGTGGTGCGGCAAGTGGATCGGCGGTCGCGGACTCGGTTGCCGGAGCTGAAGGAGGAGGTGGGGAGGGAGGGTTGACCGCGGACGGTAGCACTTCAAATGTCTAGATGTACAGAGAGCAATATAGTGAGCCTTCTTTCGTGCAATATTCGTTCCATTCGTAATAAGTTACATTTACTTTCGCATTACTTGTCCCTTAATCCCCTTTCAATACTGGTTGTGTGTGAAACTTGGCTGAGTCGATCTGACCCAGTCCCAACTTTTCCCAATTACACATGTCACTCGGTCTCTCGCTCTCACAAGGGTGGTGGCGGCGCACTCATTTGCATACCCGCGCGCATAAAGCATAAACTACTCGCGGCCCACACGTGTCCCTCATTCGATGCAGTAGCCGTTCGTGTTTTGATAGACAAGCGCGAGTGTGTTATAGTCGGTGTGTATAGACCACCTGGAGACGATCGCACCTTTGTTCCTACGTTTTCTAAGTTCATGGATGATTTAAAACCTAAAGGCACTCTTCTCATGGCTGGTGATCTAAACTTCCCTGGAATACGGTGGAAATCGCAGGCATCAGACTCTTCTCTGTCACAGAGTTTTCTAGACTATTGCAATTCCTCGGGTTTATATCAGTTAGTCCTAGAACCGACGCGTGGAAATAACGTTTTAGATATAATTCTCACCTCGGACCGAACTCTTTTGAAAAATGTTCGCTTGGGGATAGCATATTCTGACCATTGTTCGGTCGAGGCAGAATTTAACACGCGCTGCGATCCGCTGCGAACGTTCAAGAAGACGGTATTCGATTTTCGAACAGGAGATTACGGTGCCATGAATCAAGATTTAGCACTAGTTGATTGGTCTACCGAATTCTCCATGTTGACGAACATAAATGACAAATACCAACGCTTCTGTGATATCATAAAATATGCAATGCGATACCGTATTCCTACAGTTACAGTGCTACAAGATCACTCTCCAAAGTTTCCAAAATGGCTGTCAAAGCTGAAAAATAGAGTGAGAAGGTTACACGCGCAGCAGAAATCTTCCGGTACCACGCAGGATATAGAGAACTATAAACGTCTCCTCAAAGAGTATCGCATAGCTGTGAAAGAATGCGTACGTGAGAGAGAAGAGTTTATTCTTAAGAGTTCCTCTCCTGCGAGATACTGGCAATATATCAAATCTAAATTAACACCGGTAGACCCCATACCAGATCTAACAGATAGTACGGGCAGTTTAGTATCGGGAGATTCAGAGAGAGCTACTCTATTCAATGAGTTCTTCTCATCTGTATTTTCGCGTGATAATAACAAACCATTCCATCTACCTGACTATCCTGGAGCCCAGTCTATCTCTGAGGTCGACTTCAGCCCACATTGTGTGTATGAATATTTGAAAAGGACTAAACGAAAAATATCACAAGGCCCGGACGAAATTCCATCAATAGTACTGCAATCGTTGGCAACTGTTATTGCACACCCTCTCTCATTGATATTCTCGGATTGTTTTCATAATGGTGTTATACCTGAAATATGGAGAAAGGGAATCGTAGTGCCGGTATTTAAAAGTGGTGATAAAAGCAGATGTACCAACTATAGGCCTATAACTCTTACATGTTGTGTTAGTAGAGTGTTTGAAAGAATGCTTTGCTATAACATACGTGCACATCTCTGGAAATATGGAATAGTCAATAAACAACAACATGGGTTTCTTGACGGAAGAGGTACGACTAGTCAAATGGTTGATTATGTTGGATATTTAGTTTCTCACTTGTCAAAAAAAGTAGCAGTTGATTCGATTTATCTCGATATCAAGAAAGCCTTTGATTCAGTAGTACATAGGCGTTTAATGGAAGTTTGTAGATCTTATAAGATAGATGGCAAAACACTGTACTGGTTGCAACTATTTCTCTCGGGAAGAACTCAGTCGGTTAGAGTGGGTACATGCCTATCTGACTGGATTCCCGTATTGAGTGGTGTTCCCCAAGGAAGTGTTGTAGGACCATTACTTTTCATGATTTACATTAATGGAATCGGCTCTGTTATAAAGCACTGCTCGTACTATCTCTATGCAGATGACATGAAGTTGTCTATTCCTCAAAACATAATAAACTTTCACGATCTACTTGAATCTGATTTGCTTAGTGTATTCCATTGGCTTGACGAGCGGCAACTGTCATTGTCGACTGCTAAGTGCAATGTGATACACTTTGGCAAAGGTGCAATAAAATCTATCTATAAATGCGATGGTCATACTATACTTTGTGTCGAATCGATTAAGGATCTTGGTATTACACTCACACAAGACCTTAATCCTGGCGAGCATATAAAACGAACAATACAGAAAGCATCGTCTAGAATTGGTGTTTTAAGAATGGCTTTCCACCACAACGAGTCTCTGTTTATGAATTTTTACAAGTATAAGGTTCGTCCTGTTCTCGAATACGGTAGTGAGGTTCTCTTAGCCCTCAATGTCACCCAGAGTAATAAACTTGAAGCGGTGCAAAGATCGTTCACGAAACTACTTGCTCCTAAACTATCATATGCGGAACGGCTACATAAGTTTTCCCTTGAGACACTGTGGACTCGTAGAGTGTTGTCAGATTTGAGAATCGTCCACAGCTTTATTTATGGTCATATAAAAGCAGAAAGTCCATTTCTTCTGGTTTTGCCGAATGCTAGATCTGCTTCGCTGCGTTCAAATGGTTTAAAAATCACATGTGCGTCACGAACCACCCTTGGTCAGAGTTTCATTACATATCGAGTTACAAAATACTGGAACAACCTTGATTCTTCCACAGTATGCCAATTCAAAAAGATTGACTTCAGAAACGAACTTATGTCATTTTTCACACACAACCGCTCACGTTTCACTGTAGATGACCCCACTCGTATGTAATTTTATTGCTCTCTGGCGACGAAGTGTCCTGACGTAGTTGGCTTTTTCTCTCTACTAACTTCAGAAGTTCTTGCATTCGTTTCTAAGATTGACAGACCTTTTCTATACACGTTTTGGGTGTCAAAAGGTTCTGTCGCAGTCATCGCTCTGCCAAACCACCCTTTGTTCTTAACCGGTACTAGGATGTTTGTGCTGTTTGATGATTGATAACATATGGATAAACTATTATTAAGAAGGTCGCTACCAGGGTGGGTCTGAAGACCATTCCCACCACGCGAGCGGCTTTCTGCTGGGCCACAGGCAAGAGGGCCGAGGTGAGTCACGCTCACCAGATTTCAACTAGGGAAAATTGTCTGGTTGTAGGACACTGCAGACGCTACGGTCATCGGCAAGCTGGCGGCCGCTGCAGGTCGGAGCGCCGCGCCCGTCCAGTCGAGCGTCCCCATCCGGGAGACCGACATCCAGAAGATCGCCCAGCTCGCCACGGAGGGAGGCATCGTGGCCGTCCGAAGATCCGCGGCGGCCATGTGTCTCGCGTTCCACGCCCTGCTGAGATCGCAGGAGCTGCTCGACCTCAACGTCAGTGACGTGGTCGCATCGGGCGACGCCTGGTGCATTTCGATCCGAGGATCGAAGACCGACCAGAAGAAGCTCGGAAGGAAGGTGTTTGTGAAACCGACGGGAGCCGCTCGGGATCTTCTCAAGCAGTTTCTGAGCTCCAAGTCCTCCGACGGCCCTCTCTTCAGCACCGTGTCGGGAGGACGGATGACGCGGTCCCAGTACTCCAAGGATGCCAAGAACCTCGCCTCCCAAGTGGGCGCGGCCGGCATCTCAACACACAGCATGCGGGCGGGAGGAGCGACAGCACTGGCGGAGGGCGGAGCAGATCTCGGAGTGATTCTGCGAAGAGGCCGGTGGGCATCCGCCAAATGCCTCCCCCGCTACATACAAGACACGCCGGCTTCACAGGGAATCTAGGATACGAGTCGAGCCGGATGTCTCCCAGGGTATCATGTGAATTTTACGCCATATCATATCAGCACGCTTAGTTGTATCACTCGTAGTTACTCGTTGTTGTTTGAACCAAGGTTCGTTGTTGAGTTTGTTTATTTGGTTTATCAATAAACACAAATTATATTGGCTCGTCGAGTCTTCTTTTCGCCCTCTCACCACTCGTCTCGTCGTGGATGCGCCGCCGGACAAGCCGCCCCAAGAAAGAAGAAAGAAGAAAGAAGATCGTCTACTTATTGTTCATACACACACTCATAACCGATAAACCGTGCCGTCCTTGTGTTGCCATTTTTCGCTAGGGAGCTCAAAATGGGTTATGTCGTAGAGTAGCGGAGACATAATGTAGCATAATGATGTAGGCAGAATAAAAACATTGTTTCTTATAATATGTCCTTTAATATGATTTATCTTCACATTGACGTAGCTGAGCTTGTCAGCCGTTTGCAGAATAGAGCAATAGAGCATCGAAGTGTTTTTAGAAAATTGTTGTGACCGAGGCGGATGTGACAAAAGACAGAAGAGAGCCAAGAGAGCATCGAACTGGTTCTAGAAAATTTCTCACTTCTCATTTTCCGATTGCGTCTTCCCGCGCTCCCTGGAATGACCACCCGACGACAATGAAAGTCACCGCCGCCGCCGCTCGGAGATGAGGTTTCGTGGAGTATCGACTAATTCTCCAATTGAAGCCGTGGTGTCTTCGCCCACGCCTTCCTATCATCTCGACGCACTCGGCGGTGAGAACACGCCCACTTTGGCCACGCCCACTTTGGCCTATTTCATTCACCGACGGCCTTATGCGCTATCGAACACACTGGTTTGGAGCATTTTCATAGTGGCGAGCGTCGGTAAGCGATCAAAGCGTGCAGTTCGAAATGCAAGCATTAGCAAGATAACAAAATACTGTATATCGCGTACCGCCTCCTCTAACTCCGCCCCTCTTGCAGACCACGAGGTGCACGCGCGGCAGTTGCGTGCGGAAAGACGACAGGTGCGGCGGGAGCAAGAGGAGACGGCTGCCGCAGAGAAGAAGCGCAAGGCCAACCGCAAGAAGAAGTGGGTTGGGGGTTGAGTCGGTTGCTGAAAGAAGCCGACTGTAAAACGAGGAGGCTGTGGCTGATGGCAGGTGCACGGCCTTTCACGATCAGCTAAAACGGAAATTGTTTTTCCCTGCAAGAGTTGCTACAAAATCCGCCAGGCTCCCGGCACGGAAGAAAAAAAATTCGTCCAGAACTGCATGAACTTTTTGCGCTCCAATTGAAATTATCCTTTTGTAACCACGACGCGACTTGATTTCTTTTTAACTATCGTGAATCGCCGTGAGGTGTGAAAACTGACGTATTCTATACACGTTGCGTACTTCTTACTATAAAGAATAAAGTTTTATAAACAATAGTCTCTTTACAGGATCGGTTTCGCAGTCGGCGTGGCGACTTGCGTGGTTGTGCTGGCGATTGTCATCTGGTACAGCAAGAGCTGACGCGATACCGTAACCAGTTCATTCTACAGTATCCCCGCATTCACGGTATCGCTTTTATTCCCCCCTCTACAGTGCACTTCTTTGTTTAGCATATAACTAGCATTGTATATTCTGTAGTACACTCAATAATTCGTTTGACCTTTCCTCGGTGCCTGTTCAACATGGTTTAACAAGTAAGCTATTCCTCAGAATGTGCATCACGCTACTTGTTAGTATTCATTTTGCATCACATTCACTTCCCCACTGATAAAAATATATTGACTTTTGCCTGTATTGACATGTTTGCGAAAAAGATGGTGAAGTACAAAATCGATAAACTTCGATCTTCTTGTGAAAACAAGGATAATGGTATGCGAATAATTTGATCTTCTTACAGAAATAAGGATTACGGAAAGAAAATAATTTGATCTTCTTGCAAAGGTATGGGTTACGGTATGAGAATTATTTGATCTATTTGCAAAGATAAGGATTACGGTAGGAGAATAATTTGATTTTTTTTGCAAACTCGAGGATTACGGTAGAAGAATAATTTAATCTTCTTGCAAAGATAAGGATTACGGTAGGAGAATAATTTGATCTTCTTGCAAAGATAAGGATTACGGTAGGAGAATAATTTGATCTTCTTGCAAAGATAAGTGTTACGGTAGGAGAATAATTTGAGCTATTTGCAAAGATAAGGATTACGGTAGGAGAATAATTTGATCTTTTTGCAAACTCGAGGATTACGGTAGAAGAATAATTTATTCTTCTTGCAAAGATAAGGATTACGGTAGGAGAATAATTTGAGCCATTTGCAAAGATAAGTGTTACCGTTAGAGAATAATTTGATCTTCTTGCAAAGATAAGAATTACGGTAGGAGAATAATTTGATCTTCTTGCAAAGATAAGGATTACGGTAGGAGAATAATTTGATCTTCTTGCAAAAATAAGGGTTACGGTAGGAAAACAACTTGACTTTCTTGCAAAGATATGGATTACAGTAGGAAAATAATTTGATCTTTTTTGCAAAAACTAAGTCAAACATTCATTCAATTCACACATATAAATATGACATAGTCACACAACCAAAACGTACTTCATATGAACGCTATAAAGCGGTCCGATACAAAATGGGCCAAGTTAGTAGAGGAAGATCGCAGAAATCGACCCGTGAACGAGAGAGTAAAGAGACAAAGTGTGGGCGGGAGAAGAAAATGCAACATATACCAAACTAGATGAGACACGCTTCTACGAAGACTACAGTACTCTACCGTGTCCCTCAATATCCACCATCCATTTCGAACTCGCGAGCAAACATCGACGCCATCGGATCGAGGCCCTGGAATCATAGAGAATAAGACTGCGCTACCGCTACTCAAGCTAATCTCCGACTCTGACTCTGCGTATTAACACCCTAAGCCCCGCCCACGGACGCCCCGCCCACCTGTGTGCCGTCCATCTTCGCAAGCACTCCGCTCGCGGCTTGAGTGATGGGCGCGGCGGCGACGGCCGACGTGGACAGAGACTCCAGGAAAGCGCGCTCGTTCACCCACATCGAGACGAACTGAAAGAGGCTCTCTCTCTCTCTCTCTCCCTCTCTTTCCCTCTATCTCTCTCTCTTTCTCTCTCCCCTCCCTCTCACTCTATCTCGCCACTCTCATCTCTCTCTCTCTCTCTCTCTCTCTCTCTCTCTCTCTCTCTTTTTCTTGCTCTCTTCTCTCTTGAACACCACAAACAAAGCCAAACGAGCAGTGTAGCATCCCTCCACATCTCCCCCCCCCCTCACCTGTTGATCGACGGTGATGAGCTGTTCGATGAACCCGCACACGGTGGGCACGAGCACGAGGCTCTGCTCAAAACACCACGAAGGGGGAGATGGCCCTGAAATTATATTGTTCTAAGTTATTGTTCTGGTACGGTTAGTGACCGCGGAATACAACGTCAAACATTGATACAGACTGGATACATAACGCATCGAGTTCGAATAGGGTTGGTGGCACTATGAGAATATATCAGTACCGAGAAATAAATGATTACTACATGACTAGAGCTCCGGCCTCCGCACTAGGTATCCAAGAATAGAAAATAGAAGATTTGTTGTTCTTGCTGGTTGCTCTCTACTCTCTACTGATTCTCACGGAAAGACATCCATGTGAAAGATCTATGTATCTCTTTTTTCTCTCACCTTTTTTCTCTATCTTTCTTCTTTATCACTTTCATTTTTTTTTACCTATATACACTCTCTTTCCCTCTCTCTTTCTTTTCTCCCCCCCCCTCTTTCTCCTACTCGTCTCCCTTCTCTCTCTATCTCTATCTCTCTCTCTCGCTCTCACTCTCTCTTACATGAATAAGTGCAATAATAATTCCATGAAACATATCACAACACATGGATCATATCAAAACTCATGCAAATATTTGTCTAAATTTGAGAAAAATTCTGCTGGAAATTCCATGCCAAATGAACTTCTTAAAACTATCCTGGTAGTGGCCATTATTTCTTTCTTGGGAGTGGAAATACTTTTTTTTGGTTGAAAAAGCTTTTTTCCATCAGTCACCAGTGTGACGGGTAGTACAAAAAAGCGGGGGTTGCGGGGGGCTGCCGCCCCCCCCCCCCCGCACCCCCCGCCGGATTCGGGATTCGGTTTTGGCTCGCAGATGCTGGGTCCGGCCGATATCTAAAGCCATAATTCGAAGACGTCGAACATCCATAAACCTCATTATTTTTAGTCGCGGAAACCACTTTATCGAGAAACAACAAAGTAATAAAAATAAACATTTGAATTTGAACTTCGTAAGGCTGGAGGGTGCGGCCCACTGTACAGCGCGTACTCTACTGACGATGGAATCGGGGCCTGACCGGGAGTTCATACGTTAGAAGTTGGAATGCTCTACGCCGCTGAGTAAGCGATAACCGCTACCAGATATAGGTGGGTGAAACTGACGGCGGAACGATAGGGACAGCCACCCCACCGACCTGCAATAGAAAGAGAGAGAGAGAGATCCACATCGACCAATCGAGCAGAGACGTCATGTTCATGTGTGATGTGCACACCCACCCAAAGTAGCCCTCTACTCGGTACAGAATCAACGTTGCAGCCCAGTTGAGAGCTGGGTTTCTCTGAAACAATAACGTTCAAAAGACTTCAAAGAACACAGTGGCTCGAAACTGTGGGGTGAGGAAACTTTCAAAATCGCGCCGAGGTATATGTTTGTGTGTTTCCTGCGAAGAGCAATCGAACCCGTGAGTGTAAAGTGGACCAAATCCCAAAGGATTGACTGAATTTTGTTTGTTTATCAGCAGATTCAAGTTGTACAAACACAACCCTCGACCTAGTCAATAAGACTGACATAAGGCTCTCGAGTACAAGCTTGCAAGTGGTCCATCGATGAATGTAATGTCTACTCCGCTTCACCCGTTTTATGCCAGTGAGCAGTGATCAGTCTAATCGGTGTGAGTCACTCAATTGAATGACAAAAAGAGGACTACCTCGAGAAAGCCCTCCACCCACTCGACGCCCTCCGTTGGCCTTCTGCAGGCCCCAGGACTTGGCTGAAAATTTAATCAAAGAAAAAATGAAACTTAGTTTTCACTTTTCGTCACTGCTCAAGTCATCGAAACACGAAACAAACAACTCGCAAAAACGGCAATTCCTCGTTAAAGTAGAGGTCAGACTCAACATTTGCTGGCAAAAGACCCTCAGAAAGATCTCAGAACAGCCGTGCACCCTCAGAAAGATCCCCAGAAAGATCCTCAGAAAGATCTCAGAACGCGCCCCACCCTCAGAAAGATCCTCAGAAAGTGGCTTTTTGGGTCATAAAGCGGTTTTTGATACATAATCGAGTCTGACCACGCCTTAAGGCGCGGTCAGACTCGATTATGTATCAAAAAGCCGCTTTATGATACAAAAAGACACTTTCTGAGGATCTTTCTGAGGGTGGGGCGCGTTCTGAGATCTTTCTGAGGATCTTTTTGGGGATCTTTCTGAGGACGCGCGGCCGTTCTGAGATCTTTCTGAGGGTCTTTTGCCAGCAAAAGTTGAGTCTGACCTCTACTTTACTCACACCCCCACGCTCATATTCGGTTTGAACTTGGCTCAGCTTTTCTCGTCAAAAAAATTGTTAACTGATTCACTACAGTATACCAAACCATTAGACAGCAAGATATAATCTGGCTCCCCAATAAGTAGCGACCGCTTGCACTGGTCAGCCTAGCGTTAGCCTTGTTTATCCACATATCGTTGCCATTTATCGGCATTAAGTCTCCATTGCCGTGGAATGATCACATAAACTAAAAATCACACACTCATGTGCCAAAAATAATGTAATACTCGGGGATCCCACACACAATCGAGACGCCAAAAAAGCCCGATTCTGCGTACACTTGTACAATAATAGAATGCAGTGCGTGAGCATTTTTAATTTAAAAAAAATCTAATTTGTGAAACGTTTAAAAGAATGCTCGTGTAATGCGTATGAACGTAAGTACACAAGAAAATTAGGTTTTAAGCGCAACGTGCAAGTCTCTTTTTATTCCCTCCTCGAAACTCTTTCCGGAAAAAAAACAGTCGAAACCGGGAGCAACAGACACCAATCGTGCCGCTGGCTATACGCAAAACCACTACGCCGTTGGGTCAATGGTTCAGAGTTCGATCAGAGAATCTGTTTTGCTCCACAGGCTTCTTCAGTGTACTGTGATAAGATATAAAGTTTACCTCTGAAATTCAATGACTACTAATCACAAGTAGTAATGGCGTATCAGATGCAAAATCGTCAGTAAAGTCATTCTGCGTGTCATTGTTCTATCATTACTGTATAGTTGTAGGTAAAACAATTGACTTGAATTGATTTACTGCCGATATCAATATGAAACAATGAGTTCGCGATACGCACAATTGATATAACTTATAAATAGACAAGATAGATTAATGTTGATATATGTAGAAACCAAACTAACCTTTTGATATTGGTGAGTGTATGCACTATGTGATGGGTGTATGCCATGACTGATAATATAGGTTTACGGTCAACTTTCTCTTCACCCATCTCTCCACCGGTATCAGTGCGTTCTTATCTGATTATTTCTGCGCTACTCGTGATAGTTGATATGATTTCATGTTCCGTCGCCGGACTGTTTGTCTATATAAAGCAATCCAAAGAGAAACCAGGCGGATTGGCGTGAAATGCAGCCAAGTGATTTCGAGGAATCGGGACATAACGGGGTAGAAGAGAGCGAGGTGTGAGAAGAAATCAAATCGAATATAAAAAAATTGGGATAAAGAATGCTTGTGAACTAGTCGATCACCATCAACACACTCGGAAACAGTATTCTATTCATAGTGTGGCAAGGTACTTCTTCCCTGAATGAAAGAAGCTCTTCGCAGCAGTTGCCAATGCGAGTTCGAAAGAGGAGGCAACAATGAGTGTTGAGCTCCGCAACTTCCGTCCTCTGCTATCTGCTTTGATGAGTCGTCTCTCGTCGTTTTGCCTTTCCCACTTTTTAAAAATTCACGTATGCTTCTCTCACCTCGCTCACCTCGCTCACTCACTCCTCGGCCGATTCTCACATTCAGATTATCTAAGCATTGTTGATCACCATCAAGCCAACTCATCTACATAAATTTATAAATAACTTTATCGCACGCATTACAATATCATACAAACAACTGTACATGGCACTATACTCTACACATCACCTTATACCTCATAACACAGTGCACTTATACCTCTCATCTCCTCTCTCCTTTCCCCTCTCCTCCTTACAGCTTAGCCTTGGCCATCTTCTTCAGAAGTCCCTCCAGCTTCAGAGCCTTGCTCATGTCACCGCCAATCTTCAGCTTCTTCGTCTAGAAAAAAACATTACAGTAATACAGTACCTACAGTACTCTCAACTCCCACTGTACCCCTTCCCTTACCATGAATGCAGTGGTAGCCGAGAGCTTTCCAGTGAAGAGACGAGGGAAGTCGGCGCCGTCGAGGGTGAACTGAAAGAATATCGTGAGTACCGTATACCGTATCACATATTACCGTATGCCAACACAACCTACCGTATCCCTCCTCTTACAGTACCTTGACATCGGGACTGTCGACTGCCGCCTCCTTGATCGATCCAGAGCCGTTCTTCACATCCAGAGTGAACACAGTCTTGTGCGAGCCTGCAAATATGGGATACAGTACCGAGTACGACTTACAGTACTCCTATTTCATCTACCGTACCCCTCACTCACCAGTGAGGTTGAACTCGTAGACGGCGCCGAGCTTGGAGACGACTTCGGGAGTAAGAATGCCCTTCACCTGTAAAGAGTGACCATCTCTCTCTCCCTCCTTTCTTCTATCCCTCTTCTATCTCCCTCCACCTCCCTCCCCCTCTCTCCCCCCCATCTCTCTCTCTCTCTCTCCCCCCCTCCCTCCTACCTGCTCGACCACATGTCGGATCTCCTCGGCCACCACCCCTCCCTCCATGCTCTTCTTCGAAGCCGCGTGCTTGTCGCCAACGCCTGAAAAGGGGAAATAAAAATGCGTATTCGGAATTGCAGGCCTGAACATGAGACGAATACGTCGAAAAATCACTTATAGGAACCCAACTTTGCCTGACTAACACACAACACTGTCCTATACCTGTACTGTTCTATATCTAGACTGTTCTGAACCACTTTACTTGAAATTCCAATCTATATCTAGACTGTTCTAAACCACGTTACTTGTTTTTCCAATATATATATATATAGAGAGACTGTTCTAAACCACGTTACTTGGAATTCTACTATCATGGTTTATGGTTTGATTCTGCTTCCATGGAACCCACGTTGCCTGCCAAACTCTTTTTTTTTTCGAAATCGCAAGCATGATCGTTGTACATAAGGAAATCACTCACAACAACCTAGCATTATCATAGAAACAACAGCGTTGTCCTATACCACTGAAAGCCCAAGTCTTCATACGTTTCAACACACAGTCAAACATTCGCTCATACTTTCTCAACCAATACGGCGCTTGAATGCAAAAATACTCAACACCAAAATGCTTATTCACACACCAGAACTCGATCACAATCATCCATCGGAAACGAACCCAAACTCGAAAAATGACAGGCAAGACACATCCTACCAATTTGGCACACCTACACAGTCTGTTGCATCTGGCCACTCGATATTTCGATACACTTCGACCCTTCTAGGTATCTATAAACTACCCTCCCTCCCTCTCTCTCATCCACTCACCTCCGTTCGATCCAGCAAACACGTGCTCGTATCCGTTGGGGATGAAGAAGTCGGGGGTCAGAGGAGCTCCTGAACACAATCCCTTTCTCTTTAATCTCCCCCCCCCTCATCTCTCCCCTCTCTGTCTCTTTCTCCCTCTCCCTCCCCCTCTCTCTCTCTCCCTCCCTTCTCTGTCTCTCCCTCCCTCCCTCCCTCTCCATCTTCTCTCTCTCTCTCCCCCCTTTCTCTCTCTCTCTCTCTCCCTCTCTCCCTCCCTCCCTCCCTCTCTCTCTCTCTCCCTCCCTCTCACCCGGCACGACGGCGTACTTGTCAAAGTCGCTCACTCCCTCCGCTCTCAACACGTCCTCGTCGATGGCAAAGTTGCCTGAAAATGGGAATACGAAAAATACAAACTAATACGTTTCACCATTCCACCTACTCAAAATTGTTTTAAATCAATTCCAATTGCTTCCTGCGTGCGATATCGAATAAACATTTGATTGATTGAAGACAACTCCACCCTACCCCCTCTCACCAGTGTATTCCACACTATTCTCGGAATGAAAAGAATGGTTTTAATGGCATCTGCGTCATACAGGTCATACATAACCACCACCACTGGTGAACTCTACCACCCACCATGGCTTTCTTCATTTGCAATGCAAGTCATAGCATAACAAACTACCCATAAGGAACTGAAAAATGGCCCCCTCAACCCCCCTCACCACAATATCTTAACTGTGACTTCCGACACCCAGTGAGTGCACTCTTCATTTGCAGCAAGTCTGCCCACAAGGAATTCAAAAACAGTCACGCACCAGTGTATTCGCCGCTGTTTCAAAATAAAACAATTCCCATTTAGTTGACATCCTTCACGCCACAATTGATTTCTCAGCTGTGAATTCTACTATGACCACCCACGCAGTGTACTCGCCACTATTCTTGGAATGAAAAGAATTGTTCTAATCACATCTCCGTCGTACAGGTCATCACGACCACTACCCATAAGGAACTGAAAACTGGTTTCCTCATATGCAATATATATTAACTACCAACAGTGACTCCCTCTCACCCCTCCCCCCCCCCCTCTCTCACCAGTGTACTCCCCGCTGTACAACCACACCCACTAGGACCCTGTGAAGGATGTCCACTCTTCATTTTTTTGCAGCAAGTCTGCGCACAAGTAATTCAAAAACAGTCACGCACCAGTGTACTCGCCACTATTCTTGAAATGGAAATAATTGTTTTCAATTTCACCAAAACACGCACCAGTATACTCTCCGTTGTTATTTGAAACTATGGCTTCTTAGTTTAATGAAACAATTTTTTTACTTCTTCAACTGTTATGGCAACAAAACACCGACCATCCACAACTACCAACAGTGACTTCCGACACCCCCCCCCCTTTCTCACCAGTGTACTCTCCGCTGTTCTCGGAATGAAAAGAATTGTTTTAATCACATTTCCGTCGTACAGGTCATCACCACCACTACCCATAAGGAACTGAAAACTGGTTTCCTCATATGCAATATATATTAACTACCAACAGCGACTCCCTCCCACCCCCCCCCCCCCTCTCTCACCAGTCTACTCTCCGCTGTTTTTTTGTGACAAACACACCCACCAGGACCAGTGAGTGCACTCTTCATTTGCCAGCTCAAGTCATAACTACCAATCAAAAGTTTTATCCAGAATAACTACCAACAGTGACTTCCCAACCCCCTCCCCCTCTCTCACCAGTATACTCTCCGCTGTTCTTTGACAGGACGGCGTAGGCGGCGTCGGCCATGATGGCGGGCTTGCGGCAGCCGGCAGCGCCCTCCCCAGCAGACAGCATGTCCATCGCCGCCGTCCAGATGCCTGCGAGGGACCAACTCACTCTCTCTCTCTCTCTCTCTCTCTCTCTCTCTTTCTCTCTCTCTTTCTCCAAACCTCAGTTACAGTATGATTCTACCTGTCCAGCACATTAACCAGATGTCTCAACGGATCAAATCACATCGCATCTCTCACATCTCCTACTCCATTATGATAACAACGACTGCCCACTCATCTCCGGCCCTGTGCGTCACGCTCACTGCGGACAGTACGCCAGCAGTCAGCTACACCACACCGACAGCCAAGCACATCGGTCAACTCGTATTACTCGTATTACTCGTATTACTTCGTAACTCGTATTCGTACACGATGGCGCATCGCAAGCCCATTCCGTTTCCCTCACGGCCCCCCACCCACCAGTCAGTGGCCAGAGCGCGTTGACGGCAATCTTGTCCGCCCTCAGCTCCTCGTGCATGCCCAGCACGCACATCGACATGCCAAACTTGGCCATCGTGTACGCCACGTGGTTCGAGAACCTGAAAAGCCATGTGTACGCCCACAAGACAACCTTCGATAGCAATGTATTCAGGGCACAGGCGTCAAGGTTGCTACCGCAGCCAGCCAGGAACTCCAGTGACGTCATCAAGAGTCGTCGTCATACTCCCCCCCCCTCTCTCTCTTCCTTCCCTCCCACACCATCTTCACCAACGTTTCAAGTCATCAAACAAGCCACTACGTCATAAACCATGTCTCGTGACGGCACAATGTCACGGATCATCTCACTTCCCTCTCTCACCGACATAAACCATGTATAGTGAGGTGCGAGTGATAGTGACGTCACGGCTGACGTCACTTCCGTCTCCCCTCTACTTACCAGCGCGGCTCCATGAGCAGAGGCGGGGAGATGTTGAGAATGTGCGGGTTCTTCGACTGCTTCAGGTACGGGATGCACATCTTCGACCTGAGAAAATGCAATCTTATGATACGTTTCACATGTTTCAGAAATGACGGCAATCTCAATGAATGATAATTATGGAAGCATCCAAACTTCATGATACACGACTTGCATACTGGTTATTCTAATCCAAAGCCCTTCACACGTTTCACATACTGACAAAATCGCACAACATTCATTGTCGATAATTTAATTACTCGCTGTTTGTAGGATAATAATTGAACAACCACTACCATTACATTCACTGATATCAGAATAGAGACCAAAACACTACTTTGAAGAAGAAAAAACCTTCGGCATTTCAGTACTATCCATAACCTTCACTTCACTTAAACTAAGCAGATTTACATCAACATCACGAACAAAACTCCACAATGTCAACAGCAAGCAATTTAAAAAAAATTGCTCAGATAAATTACGTTTCACGAACTTTACCCAGAGCTCTTCAATGACACAATGACAATAGTCGTCCTAGCTATCATAAGTTTCTTTTTAAAAAAAGATTTAAAAACCCACATGAGGAAGGTGCCGCGAGTGTTGATCGAGTGCATGAGGTCGTAGCTGCAAATCAATCGATAATCAATCGATAATCACTCCTCACCGCTTCATGTCCGTCTCCAGAGTACCAGTGAGCTGGATCGCCGAGGCGTTGTTGATGAGCACATCAATGCCTGCAACCGAGATAACTATCAGGAAAGAACACTGTCCAATCCCAACACAAACGTTCGGGATCTCAAAAAAAACTCCTTCTCCGGTATACTCACCCAACCCAAGAGATCTCTCAAAAGTGAGGTGAATCGTCAAATAGACAAATATCACATTTGTCCAAGCCCAGAAAACGATGCGCCCAGAAAACGAGGACACCGGAATCTCAAAACCGCCCGTTCACCTTCCACCCAAAGACTTCCCATCAATAGATACGCCAATGGAACGCGAGTAACAACACTCCGAATCCGGATTCCCGGAATACTCGTTCACCTCCAAACGAGTCACGATCAATCAATCAATCAAAATGAGTAGGTAAAAGAAGAAGAACACGCCAATAGAGTACCGACCCCACCCCGAGTCCGTACTACCGCACTCCTGGCCGCTTTGCTCACCTCCAAACTTCTTGAGTCACGCCAACAAACATTGATGACACCCGGAATCCGTACTACCAGATCCCTTTGCTCAAACTTGTTGAGTCACGCCAATAGTACATTGACAACGGAATCCGTACTACCGCACTCCTGCTTTGCTCACCTCCGAACTTCTTGACGGCTCCCTCGACCGCGTCGCGCACACTCTTCTCGTCGCGAACGTCGACGATGCAGGGCAGAGCCTTGCCGCCAGCCTGCAGGGAGAGATGCGATAGGTGCTTGCGGTACACTCCGTCTTTCAACTTTCAACGTTATTCAGCCATAGCGAGAATCGGCAAGGAGTCGCACACCAGTGACATACACCAACAAAATCTCGCCATAGCCTCTGGTCCTTTCGGAACCATAACTTCCAGATCGCATGCACTCCCCAAACAACGTGTAATCACCAAAACAAAGCATTCGACTACGCTGTAGTCACTAGCGAGTGTCGCCAGTGGGTGGGCGGGGACAAGTGGGCGTTCCCTCTCACCTTCTCCACCTCCTCGGCGGCCGAGTAGATGGTGCCGGGCAGTTTGGGGTGGGCGGTGGCCGTCTTGGCGGCGATCACAATGTTCGCGCCATCCTGCAAACAACGTCAGAAGGTGTGACATAATTCACAGTACAAAACGTCGTGGGTGGTCTGAACGTGAAACACTTTTCAACTACACAAATCTCCTCAATACGTTCAAATCACGCACGACGCCTCCCTTCCCTCTTCCTCCCCCTCCCTACCTTCGACCCTCAAACTCCATAGAACTAACAATCGATAATCGTTATCACAACAATCTATTACTATACGTTCAGATCACCCACGACAAATCCCTCAACGACAGAACAACGCCAGAAGTTGTGACCGATAAGTGTTGCACGGTTATACGAGGTTGGATGCACAATTGATATTCGCTACGTTGCTACGTTCCATGCATGCATCAAAATCGTCAGCACACTACAGTCCCTTTTCCTATACGTACCGTGGCCGTTCAGACCACCCACGACGTTCTATACGCTCAGACCACCCACAACGCCTCTCCTCCACACCTTGGCTAGCCTGAATGCAATATTCTTTTGATCCTCAACTACTATACTTGAGCCATTAACCCAGCAAATGCGCAGATACACCCGAGACCACCCACGACGCCTCCTCCCCCTTCTCATCTCCCACTCCCTCCCTCCCCGCTCTCTATCTTCCTCCCTCCTCTCTCCTCTCCCTCCCTACCTTGGCCAGCTTGAGCGCAATCTCCTTTCCGATGCCGCGCGACGCGCCCGTGATGAGGACGGTGCGGCCGATGAACTTGCTGGCAAGACATGACAATGACAGGGAATGACGGCATATGTTGAGATGGGATCGTCTCACGTTGTCGGAAGAAAATATTACCACCTCACATTCATTATTACACATTTTATTTCTTCTCTGCTAGCCCGCAACCCACGACGATTATATTTCGGGCAATAATTGAACCAGTGAATTTGAAAAGCCATAAACAGTAAGACTCTTGCTAATATATAGGAAGCATCATTAAACGTACCCCTTTCTCGGCTCAGCAGACATCTTTCCTCTCCTCAATATTAGTGACAGTGAACCGATAACACCTCTACTCCAGCTATTCTAGCCACTATCAATAAATACCCATTTTTCGAGACCGATAAGCGACGAGGATACACTGTAGCCAAATCAGCACGTGTCCATATTTGGGAGAAATCAACAATCTAACAATCTCAAAGACACTCACCCAGTGTTGTACATGCTGTCTGATCAGAAGAGTGGATCTCCTAAAAAGAAAGTATACGTTGTACACCAACTAGTAATAACAATCGATAGACAAAGTAGTGCACGCACACGATAAGATATCAAACGGTCCGAGCAACCGGTGAGAGAACAACAATAAAAACACTCACCAAGCAAAGTAGAATACACTTTATACATGGCACTTTTAAAATGACAGTGAATAAATAGCATTTGTACATCTATGCAATATCGAATATTGAAAG
Source organism: Rhabditoides inermis (assembly GCA_963966185.1). Lineage (NCBI taxonomy): Eukaryota > Metazoa > Nematoda > Chromadorea > Rhabditida > Rhabditidae > Rhabditoides > Rhabditoides inermis. The sequence continues at coordinate 356,562 of CAWZYM010000196.1, read as the reverse complement.
TACAGTACCCCTAGACGTCGTTGAAGGTGGTCTTGGACTTGTTGATTGCGGCCATTCCGGCCTTGAGTAGATCCTCGCTCAGCAACTGACTCATGTTCCACGTGCGGATATACTCCAGTCCCTCATCCGCAGTGTGGTCACGAGAGTAGTTCAGGTGGATCTGAAAACCATGAATTGCACATTTCACAGTACGTACATATCCCAGTACAAATGTGCGAGGCAATAAGGCTCCGTCCCCCAAAAAAGAGAAAACATATAAAAAATTCAATCTAAGAGGAAGTAAGAAAGAAAAAAACCACACTGAAAATACGTTCAAAAAGAGATTCATTATGAGTGAAGAAAAAAAACGAGAGCAACTCCCCACCTTGGTGCCCTGGACAGCCACCGGCGACTTCTCGGCAATCGTCTTGGCCAGCTGCAGAGCCTCGGAGAACGTCGACTCAGCGTCCGGGTACACGCGAGACAAGAAGCCTGCGAAGAACCATCTACTCTTCCTTTCCCTCATTCTCTCTCTCTCTCTCTGTCTCTGTTTCCATCTCCCTTCCTCCACAAGCACTATATACACCTTTTCTCTCTCCTCTCTCTCTCTCTCTTTCTCTCTCTCTCTCTCTCTCTCTCTCTCTCTGTCTCCCCCTCTCTCTCCCCTCCCCCTCCACCCACCAATCCTGCTCGCCTCGTCGCTTCCAAAGTCCCTAGCGGTGAGTGCCAGCTCCCTCATCAGAGAATCGTTTCCGACTCCCTTGGGCATACGCTGCAGCACTCCCACATCAGCCGCAATGCCAATGTCCACCTCCTGCAATCGATCAATATCAATCGATCATCACCCCCTAGAATCAATCGATAATCAACACTATCACACCTTGATCGAAAACACGGCGTCCTGGCTGGCGAGACGAATGTCGCACGACGAGAGCAGGTCTCAACGATCAATCGATAATCAGCTAATCAATAAATCGATTGCGACTCACTGATGCCGGCTCCGACGCAGTGCGCGTGCACGGCGCCAATCACCGGCTTCGGACACTTCTCGACGGCCGTGAAACTGAAAAAGGAAACAGTCAAATCGATCTCAAAATAGCAGCCTCAAAAATCCACAAAAAGTGTATCTCTGCATGAAAAATCGACTTTTTGATGCATAATCGAATCTGGTATTTCCTTTAAAATGTCCCTTCGGCTAGCGTACCCAGTACTACCTACCGTATTCGGCACTGCTGGCTACCGTACCTGGCTACCGTACCCAGTACCATCGACTACCGTACTCACCCGTCCTGTGCGACCTTGAGCTTCTTGGCGAGCTCGCGGCCCTTCCTCGAAATGTCCAGCTCATCGTTCTGGATCAGGGCCATTAGCGGCTGAAAAGAAAGTTATCAAGAACTGAGGAATAGTTCTCAAGACAATGTGAGAGAACCGACAGAACTTGCCAAGCATACGTTGCATCGACAACCAACATTTGTCATAGATTCAATTCTATAATCTATTTGTGATCACCATCTTACACAAAAAAAACGAAACATACTCATCTGAAAAATACTCATATTCATGAAACATACTCATTTTCAAAACTCCAATCCGAAACTCTCTCTCTCTCCCTCTCTCTCCCTCTCCCCCACCCACCCCCACGCCCTCCTTGAGGTCGATTCCGGCGCAGAACGACTTGCCCGCTCCGGAGAGGATGATCACCCGGCACTTGGGGTCCTCGCCCAGGTCACCAAACACAGACGACATCTCCCTGAGAAAAAAATACTAGTGAAAAACATTCACATCATTCAAAAGTCGCTACTTCAAATTTCACACAATGCACTACCAGACTACCACAATCACTAGTCGCTACGTCTGAAAAGAGCAAAGCAAAGTAAACCTCGAATAGGGTTAGCATCTCTTTGAGAATGAGAGACTATCGACAAACCCACATCGAATACGCTACATCCATTCGCTATCAAGACAGAGCTTTGAAAACGACAATAGCCTCTTCATGATATTTGATATTACCTCAAGAACAACTATAGAACTCTAGAACATGAGCTAATAAAAAATAGAAAAGCGAGATATGACTTTGACATGATCCCACGTAGAAAGTTCCTATTTCCAATAATCAATAATCAAAGCCATTTATCAATTTCCGCCAGTCCGCCTGTCTATTTACCGGAACAAATCCCACGATCACAGACCGACTTTCTTCTCACTCGTCAAACTTCCAAGAGTGAACATCCATATACACTCAAAGGCGTGAAGGAGGTTCTAAAATGCACTTTGTGCAAAACTTTACCCACCCACACCCTTTCCGTCTAATTCTCTTCAGCGCCCCGTACTCTCTTGGGCAAAGTTTCAGGTGTGGGTAAAGTATGGCCAAAGTTTGGGTTCAGTTTCAAAAGGAGACACCCAGTCCAGCAGCGAGAAACTTCAGGCAAAATTGAAACTTCACCCTTCTTTGACCCATAATTTGGGTCAAATTTTATCTTAGAACCTCCCTATATGACTGGCAAATTGTGACAAAGAGACAAAGGGCGTGCGATAACTCACTTCCACATGTCAAAGGTGAGCGCGTTGCGCTGCTTGGGTCGGTTCATCTTCACCCCGACCACGTAGGGCGCCAGCTCGCTCACCTCAAACACACAATCAATCAATCAATCAATCAATCAATCAATCTCTTTTCTCTCTCTCTCTCTCAAACACACACACATTACAACATAGAGTACTGCAGTAAAGCTTTCTGTAACAGTTCTTATCTAGTCTAGAACAACGGAGACATCTCTAACCGGACCATACTGTTCCCCATTGCCGTAGTACTTTACTTCCAGCCCCCTATATCAACCCTACCTCTACAGTATTCTCTCTCTCTCTCTCTACTCTCTCTCTCTCTCTCTCTACTCTCTCTCTCCCTCCCTCTCTCCCTTCTCTCTCTTTTCTCTCTCTCCCTCTCTCTTCTCTCTCTCTCTCTCTCTATCTCGTCTCTCTCTCTTTTTTCTCTCTCTCTCTATCTCGTCTCTCTCTCTCTCTCCCTCTCTCTCTCTCTCTCTCTCTCTCTCTATTCCACCCACCTCCAGACACGAAGTCGAAGCCACAACCCGATGCGCGTGCGAAGTGGCGAGGCCGCGGCGGGCCGAGGCAGCCACGCGAGACGACAGCATACCTGCACATCATGTCGATCAATAATCAATTAATAAATCATCAGTCAAATCGATGAATCAATCAGATATCAAACGGTCTGAAGAACCGGTATGGAAGAGCACATAACAAACGTCGAACATGAATAATAATAAAAACTTTATACAATAGAACAAGCAAGTGTACCCGTACACTATTCTACACGGCACAAGTATACAATCACACAAACGAGTAAACTAGAGACGCAACTACAGTATCCCCAGCGTATCTACAGTACCCCACCGGTCACTCGTCTAGACGTCGTTGAAGGTGGTCTTGGACTTGTTGATTGCGGCCATTCCAGCCTTGAGTAGATCCTCGCTCAGCAACTGACTCATGTTCCACGTGCGGATATACTCCAGTCCCTCATCCGCAGTGTGATCGCGAGAGTAGTTCAAGTGGATCTGAAAACCATGAAATGTACGTTTCACTGTACGTACATATCCCAGTGCAAATGCGCGAGGCAATTACGCTTCGTCTCCCAAAAGAGTATAAAAAATTCAATCCAAGAAGAAGTAAGAAGGATAAATCACACTGAAACTACTTTCCAAAAGAAATTCATTATGAGTGAAGAAAAAATCGAGAGCATTCCCCACCTTGGTTCCCTGGACAGCCACGGGCGACTTCTCGGCGATCACCTTGGCAAGCTCGAGGGCGGCGGAGAACGTCGACTCCGCGTCCGGGAAGACGCGGGACAGCAGGCCTGCATGTACTCTCTCTCTCTCTCTCGCTCTCTATCTTCTCCTCCATCTTCCCCCCTTCTCTCTCTCTCTCTCCCTTTCTTCTTCCTTTCTCTCTCTCTCTCTCTCTCTCTCCCCCCCTCACCGATTCGCAGCGCCTCGTCGGACATGAAGTCCCTGGCGGTCATGGCCAGCTCGCGCGTCACAGAGTCGTTGCCCACTACCTCAACATGATCGCTCGATTTCTGAACTGCTTCCCCCCGTGTTAGCCCATCAAGATCTTGGCCCTACTGCATGTTTCCAATCGAATTGTTGTGATTGTAATGTCGTGTCGTACAGCTATGACGATTCCCCGGACAAATCTCTGAACATCTCTGAACACGATCCTACCTACACCTTCCCCTCCCTCACCTTTCCGATTCTCTGCAACGTGCCGACGTCCGCGGCGAGGCCAATGTCCACCTCCTCAAAACAGTTCCGTAAACAACAATAACAACAACAACAACACCACCCTTTTATGGGCCTTGGGCCATCAACAAGTCCCCTTATAGACCCTGTATGTCGGTCGATAACGAACAAACAAACAACAACAACCTTGATCGAGAAGATCGAGTCCTGGCTGGCGTAGCGAATGTCGCACGCCGTGATCACGTCTGCGAATCAATCGATAAATCGATAATCAATCAATCAATACCCACCGATTCCGGCTCCGATACAGTGCGAGTGCACGGCCGCGATCACCGGCTTCGGGCACTTGGCGATCGCCGTGAATCTCAAAGTTACAGTAATCCGAAGCCAAGTACAGTACCCCATTCCAACGTTTACAGTACTCACTCGTCTGGACATGTCTTGACCACCTCGCGCAGTAAGCCGAATTTTCCAATCATAATACAGTGATTCGAGCACTCAACTTCTTGGTTGCCCCCTTCTCTTCACTCTCTCTTCTTCTTTCAAACCCCAATTCGAGCTCGTGCTCACTACAACGGGGGACCCACTATTAGGGGCGGCGCACAGCGCCGCCTGTTTGTTATGATCTACTCGTTAGGTCGGGAATGTTTGCAAAGCAAAATTTTCCTCAGACTCTCTTGTCAAGTGGCATATTTCATTCCACGATATAGTACTCATCCAACAGACTACAGTATCCCATTTCAAAATGCAGTACTCTACTCACCCGTCCTGACACGTCTTGATCACCTCGCGCATCTTGCGTCCCTTCCGCGAGATGTCGAGGGTGTCGTCTTGGATCAGCTGCATCAGGGGCTGCAATGGGGATGATGATGATGATGATGATGATGATGATGATGATGATGATGACGGATCAAAAACAGGTACAGGTAGCTTATAATGTAACGGAAAAGAGCTTCGAACACGGAAAAATTCGAGAGTTGTCTTCAAACATGCACTAATCTAGACAATGTAAACATTGCGGAATCAGGGTGATAAACAACAATAATAACAATAACAACAACATGATGAACCTCACCGCGACGCCCTCCTTGAGGTCGATGCCGGCGCAGAACGACTTGCCCGCTCCGGAGAGGACGATCACCCGGCACTTGGGGTCGTCGCCGAGCTTCTCGAATGTGGTGGTGAACTCCCTGAACATGCAGTTAGAGGTAATGCTTTCCCTGATAATGGCATAAAGACGAAACGTCGGGAGGGCGGAGGGCGTTTCTCTCGCGGACGCGGTACATCGGCTGAACATCACATCACAACACATGCAATGAATACTACTAACTACTTAAGTTTGAATGTTAACATAGTTGCAAAATCGTTGGGCTATGGTGTAGTGCCACAGTCTTCATTCGACCCCGTTACCTTTAAGTTGTCAACATAGCAATATTGACATCACAATACGTGCAACATATGTTTCATCGCTATCATATGACCACAATGTAGCGTAGCGAGTAATGGGATCGCAGCCGAAGGAATTTAATATCAAAAAAGCAACCCACTTCCACATGTCCAGAGTGAACGCGTTGCGCTGCTTCGGTCGGTTCATCTTCACGCCCGTGACGTACGGCGCCAGCTCGCTCACCTGTAAAGGTAAACAGGTAAATAACAACAACAACAACAACAACCCACCTCCAGCGTGGCATTGCGGAGAGCTGCCGAGGTGGCCAGGCCGCGACCGACACTGAACAGACGGACCGACAGCATACTGAAACACCGGGTGAGCAAGGGAAGGAAAAACTGTTGCAATCACAACACACACTTGCGCGCACAATATGTACATAGTAAGTAAACGCGATGAATATAGTAAAAAAGACGCGATAAGAGTGTGTCTCCTCCCCTTTGCAACGGGAACGGGGTACAAAGTACACGCAGTGAGCAGTGAGAGAACGGCGAGTGAGAGAGATGAGAGAGAGCGCGGACAAGCGACAAACAAGAGAGCGTGCAGAGACGAAATGAACGCGACCGAGAGAGACGGTGGCGAGCGGAAAATAACTGACCGAATGTGGATGATTTGCATAAAACAAAACGTATAAAACAGCACGTTTCGACAAAAAAACGTGTTTAGAGAATGTGAATATGTCATTTCTTACATCTTACTCACCGAGGTCGGCGGCAGTGCGTCCTCATCACTCACCCCACTGGTTTAACTGGAAATTACAGTATTCCATACTGCTTAAAAAGGTTACTCCTCTTTCACTCACTAGTATATCATCACTGTTCAGAATGTTACACATACTGAGCGTGACGCGCGGTCTGTTAGTGGTAGCGGATCGCGGCGGCGCCAGGGGCAGCGTCCAGGTAAGGATTTCGGAAAGAAACGAACTCGGAAAGGCCTAACTGACCCTTTTTCTCACCTTCATTCACTTATCCTGCACTTTCTGAGGCTGTGTCGCTTGAGGGCATAGGAAACGAGTCTACCTACTACTTCCATGTACACGTAGGCGGCTCGCGGTTGGCGGCTCAGCGCCCGCGCGCTCGTCGACACCCCCGCCTCCTGTGGAGGACCGCCGACGCAGAAGGTGCCCCAGAACATCAACGAGTTCGGAGATCTCGTCAGGTACGACACTTGGGGTGGGACAGAAATAAAAAGAAACAATTGCCGACGTAAAACACCGAGCATGGTAAAAAAAGAACCCGCTCGGCTTCGTCGCACATCAGAAGTATGTTGTGGCATATAGGCCTATATAGGGAAAGTTCTGCTGGTGTAGTGTGGGCAGTGGGAGCAAAGTGCGTCGCAGTGAGCAGCGAGACACACTCTAGTGTCTGCGTGGCCACGTGTGTTATCGCTATCCCTGCCGGCTACAGCGTAGCCGGCTGTTCCTTGACCCTGATTCTCCTCTAACGAGATGAAACCGCGTTGGGAACACACTAACAACTATGAAAACTGAGTTATCATAGAAATCGTGTACCAGAATCCAGTATTCAGATACAGTGGCTAATGTCACTTCCTACAGTACCCCAAATCCGTAACTACAGTACCCCAGGGAGCGTCGTCTGTTCGACGAGAAGGGTGCGATTCCGCGCGGGATCATCAGCGACGCGGAGGCTCGGCAGGTGGCCAAGATGCTGTTGCCCGGAGAGAGGAAGATGCTCTACAACGCGCTCAGACAGAGAAGTGAGTGGGTGGAGAAAGTAGTAATGATAGGCACGACCTGTTTCAATCACCTCTGAGATACCGCCAAAGAACCGACAGACTGGAACCGAGCGACTTTCGATTGCAGAAGACTGAACTCGAAATGTTTTCAGCGATCGACCAGTACGAGGACCACCGCAAGCTCGGCACGGCCGACGTCGACAGCGACACCATCAAGATCATTGTGTACGTGAACAACGACGAATAAACAAACAAGAAAACGTGAACAAAACGTGAAAAGTCGATGAAAAACTATAAAATTCGACCGTCTGGCGCGCACTTGTAAAATTCATCCGAAAGCCGCATTTCTCACGACGCACGACATTGCGAGATCAAATTGAACTTTCCGAAACATATAATTAAACTATAAAAATACGTTTTTTTCAGCTGCATCAACTTCTTCCCGTACCTGCTGTGGGGAATGTTCGACAACGGCCTGCTCATACTCATGAGCGAGAATCTCGACAGGTACGGTAGAGTCAATCTGGGTTACTGCAGTTCATTGACCAGACCGCATCCACACACGAATGATCAGCATCTACAGTAACCAAAGTACTCACAAGCAGTACCAAAGTACTCCCACGCAGAAATACAGAATAGGGTAGCTACAGTACCCCTTCAGTCTCTCCGGAGGCGTGGGTTCGAATCCCACTCTGATTGATTGATTGATTGAGTACCGCTACAGTACCCCCATGCAGGGTGGTGCAGCAGTACCTGGCGATTTCGATGATGGGCGCGGCTGCCGTGTCGAATACGATGACCAACTTCCTCGGGGTGTGGATGCCGGGGTTCGCGGTGAAGCTGGCAAATGTGATGGGATGGACGTGGGTGGAGAGAGAAAGAGAGAGGAATAGGAAGAGAGAGAGGAGAGAGAGGGAGAGAGAGAGAGAGAGGAAGGGAAGGAGAGGGAGAGAGAGGAGAGAGAGAGAGAGAGGAGGGAGAGGGAGGGAGCGAGAGAGAGAGAGAGAGAGGAGGGAGAGGGAGCGAGAGAGAGGGAGCGAGAGAGAGAGGGAGAGGGAGGGAGAGGGAGAGAGAGGGAGGGGGAGATGGAGATGGAGAGGGGGGAGAGTGGGAGAAGGAGGAGGAGGAGGAGAGAGAGGAGGAGAGAGAGAGAGAGAGAGAGAGAGAGAGAAAGCTCTTCCAGCCAGTACACCCGCCCGGTCTTCACAGCCGAGCAGCTCAACAACCAGGCGCTGAAGGTGTTCACCTACTGGAGCCGGGTACGGTATACCGTATTTCATTACCGACTACAGTGCTCTACCGTAATACTAGGCGATGAGCGTGGTTGTGGGTACGGTATCTATTTACATACTGTAATCTATGGAGGTATCAAGGTCTATAGAGATTGATAAAATCTCGAAAAGAATGTGAGAAAATCTCTTTGTCTTGTGATCATACATGAGCGACACGTTTTAATACTCTAACGTGTTCTAACTACGGTACTTACCCAGGCGTATCGTAGTACTAGGCGAGTACCGTAATACTATTTGTGAGTACCGTAATACTAGGCGATGGGCGTGGTTGTGGGCTGCGCGATCGGCTGCCTGCCGCTGTTGTACTTTGAGGATCCGAAGCTGATCCATCATGGAGACGAGTTTGACAGGGAGGTCGACGACCATCCGCATTATCATGGTGGGTAGAGAGAAAGAGAGAGAGAGAGAGAGAGAGAGAGAGAGAGAGAGAGAGACCCCTTCCAGACCAGACGGCGCCTCCCGAGAAGGACGATGAGAATCACTATCTGAAGGGCATCTCCGCAGACGAGGCCGAACGGGAACACATCGTCTACTGCGGACTCATGAAGACGGTACTAGGGGTTACGGTAGGGTTACTGTAGGGTTACTGTAGATTGAAATGGCACACTTTTTACACTGTAACCAAACCAGAGGGTACGGTAATAGTAGAATCTAGGTATACGGTATCCTACAGTAGTAGAGAGGAGAGAGAGAAAGAATCAGGTATACGGTATCCTGTACTCCTATTCCAGCACGCTCTGAACGACTACCTGACGAAGGGCAAGGTGGAGGGGAGCGAGTACGGCTCGGTGGGGGGAGCTGATAAGGAGGACATGTACACGGATAGATACTGATACACTGATCTCATTGATTTGTATTGCGATAACGGGTATGCGAATAAAGTCATGAAAACAGTTTCTCCGAGTCGCCATAAGATTGATGGAAATATCCGCAATAAACGTTTTGTATTCAGTGTAATCCAAATGATGTGGGGGGAGGGGGGAACGGATGCAGATTGAAGAATAGTAATCTAATTGCATTTTGATAACTGATCTCATTGGATTGCGAATCTCACTTTCGGGTATGCGAATAAAGTGATGTGACGGTACTGTTTTGCGAACATTTTTGTGAAAGGAGAAAACATGTTACGAAATGATGTGACGATTACATATTTATTCACAAAAATATACATGTACGAAAAAGTCACAGCACCACGTTACATCATGTTCTTCATATTTGTGGTATGGGGCTGTTTGTGAAACAATTCACAAAAACAGACTGTCATAAAATGTACGACAAGCTGCTCTGCTACACCATGTTCTCGACCGCGGCAGGGCTCTGCCGCCCCCTCCCCCTCCTCATTCTCTCTACCACCCGCTCCATCGCAGCACACTCCATCCCTCTCGCCTGGCTGAACCGCTTCCACCCAGCCAGCTGCGCGTGCGTCTGCCGCAGTTCCGCGTCCTTGCGCGCGAGTTCCGCGTCCTTGCGCGTCAGTTCCGCGTCCCTCTCCTCGTTGCTCTCTCGCAGGCGCAGCACCTCCTCCTTGTACTTGGCCAACTCGGACGCATGGACCTGTGCCAGCTGGTCGCGCCCGCGCGTCAGTTCCGCGTGCGCTCGCGCGAGTTGCGCACGAGACGATTCGTTTGGGCGAGGTCGGCCTCCAGTCTGGTCGTTTCTCTTGCTTGTCTGGCAATCGCGTATCCAAGATTGATCACATTGAGGTCACGGACCATCAGTTCCTTCTGCAGCTCGGTAACGAGGCGAGCGCAATCGACGGGACTACTGAAACTAATAATACAGCCATTGTGAAAAAGTTATATTTCACGGTATATTTCACAGCCATATCATGACCCCGTTTCAGAATCAAGATACTTTTACGAACGGCTGCCCGAATTCCCCGTTTTTTGGAACAACTTCTCTCACCAAAGGCGAGGCGCCGCGCCGCGTCTCTATCGCGCGCGCTGCGGCCTGCAGGCGGATATGTAAAAATGAAAGAACACGTCAGCATTACTGGCCGCCCATTGGCCGAAACGCCTCCGCCTGCGCGCCGATCGCGTGCGTGGCGGTCGCGTCGCGCTGCTGCGCTGCTCGCCCCTGAGAACTTTTCTCAATCAAATAGGACACGTCAGCATAAGATGCAAAATATAAGACCGTGCCTTATTCCTTAATTGATAGTCACATCATTGTTTTACCACAGTTGGAGAATCGATGATACTTATATAGACACTTAGTTCATAGCAGACAAATGTTAGGGTCGTTACTGGCGTATTGTGTGGCAGCTTGTGGGCTGCGATATAATTCACTCTACAGTTTACATGTTTATTACACTGCCGCAATTGTATACAGGGTAAGTTTTCGATAATTTTTCATAATTTTATAATTGTATACAGGGTGAGAAATTGTATACAGGGTGAGTATGTAGCGGCTGAACTTGATCCTTTTTTAGTAGCGAGCTTAACCTTGGAAAATACGAAACGTTATTTCATATAGCCGAGTAATTATACGTTTATGAAAACAACTATGTAAATTACTATGAAATATTGTATTATATCAATTATATTATATTGAAATTATATTCTTAGATTATCATTTTGTTAAATATTATATGACATAAACAATGAAATGAAAACAACATTTTTTTATCTGTTCTTATTTAAAAAAGGGGGTACAACACATCGATTTTCTAGCCTCACGTTAAGCGAAATAACGAATAATTTTGTTTGTTCGGATCGAGTACTATGGGCTGTGATAATATCATATGTGAGTTATTTTAGAATATACATTGAATCAATGAATATTGAAGATTGCCAAAATATCGAGCGTTATTTTTCCTGCAACTTCCTGTACAATATATCAAATGTTTATTCGGAATCGCAAACATGATTATGACACGTCATGATAGGTTTCAGGTGTGGTTCTCTTTATTTATATGTGATTGTTTATTTCTTTCTGAGGAAAAAGAGAAAGGCATTCGGAGCAAACAGGCAAAAGTTGAAAAAAAATGTTATTTGAACGTTTACTAATACAATTTCAGCACGAAACGTTTCGAAATCAACGCAGAGACTCGTTTGCTGATTCAATCCGTCACAATTCTCGCCGTTTATTCGGTAAGTGACATGAAAACCAAGTTCAAGTCCTGTCTGGCTCTTTTGGTCTGCATTATCTGAACTTCTGAACCACTTTCGCGCTAATCGCATATAAATCAAATTATCAAATTATCACCAACTTCTTTCACTAATAAATACATTTAGATTTGTGACTTTGGAGATTTTGTTGTGAAAAAACTAGACGTCGAGTCAGCAGGTGAAACTGAAAGAGAGAGAGATAGAGAGATAGATAGAGAGAGAGAGAGAGATAGAGAGAGAGAGAGAGATAGAGAGAGAGAGAGAGAGAGAGAGAGAGAGAGAGAGAGAGTCTTCCTAGACATGGACTACGTGTTTCTCGCAACCATGCTAGACGACCATCTCGACGTCGCATTCTCCATCCTCCTCCCACTCTCCGTCATCGCCATCAGCATGGACATGCGGAATGGTGGGCGGTCTATCCCTCTCTCTTCTCTCTCTCTCTTCTTTCTCTCTATCTATCTCTCTCTCCCTCTCTCTCTCCCTCCCTCTCCCCCTCTCCCTCTCTCTCCCTCTCTCTCCCTCAACCTCTCTCCCTCTCTATTTCACTCTCTCTCCCTCCCTCTCCCTCCCTCTCTCTCCCCCCCCCCTCTCTCTCTCTCTCTCTCTCTCTCTCTCTCTCCCTCTCCCCTCACCCTCTCTCTCTCTCTCTCTCTCTCTCCCCTCACCCTCTCTCTCTTCTCTCTCTCTCTTCTTTCTCTCTATCTATCTCTCTCTCTCCCTCAGACCTCTCTCCCTCTCTATTTCACTCTCTCTCCCTCTCTCTCTCTCTCTCTCTCTCTCTCCCTCTCCCTCTCCCCTCACCCTCTCCATATTCCAGAACTGCGCCCCCTGCTCCTCCCCCGCCAGCCCTCTCCCCTCACCATCGCCCCCACTACAACGACTGTGACCAGGACGGCCGCTGTGCGCGGCATGGAAGTGTAGTACTGATTCATGTGTAACTGTGTTTATTCATTGTGTATGTACATGTTGTGTCATATATATATATACTTGCGGGATGATCCGAATGATCAGTCAGTGTGTGGCGAGTGTTTGCAGGAGGCACATCATACATTGTAAATTGTCACGGAAGCTTGCAGCTGGCAGAGGGAGACAAGAGAGAGAGAATCTCACCCAGGCAACCGAAAAACACATCGTCGCCAAAATTCGTTTATTCCCGGCATGTTGTCAAAATATAATTCGACGCTTATATCATGAAATCATACGTTTGTAACCCTTATCTTTGCAAGTAGATCAAATCATTAAATTATTCTCCTACCGTAACTCCGTTTTTCGCAGAAAGATCGAATTATTCTCCTACCGTAAGAAGAAGATCAAATTCTTCTTCTACCGTAATCCTTATGTTTGCAAGAAGATCAAATTCTTCTTCTACCGTAATCCTTATGTTAGCAAGAAGATCAAATTCTTCTTCTACCGTAACCCTTATGTTTGAAAGTAGATCAAATTATTCTCCTACCGTAACCCTTATGTTTGCAAGAAGATCAAATTCTTCTTCTACCGTAACCCTTATATTTGCAAAAAGATCAAGTTATTCTCCTACCGTAATCCTTATGTTTACAAGAAGATCAAATTCTTCTTCTACGAGGTCAAATTATTTTTCTACAGTAACCTCCTATTTTCTCGAGAAGCTCGAATTCCACCTACCGTAGTCCTTTTTTCTACTTACCGAATTTTTCATAGATATTGTAACGAGATAATAGATAAATAAAAAAAACGAATGTTAAAAAAACCGAGCTTAACCATTGAACATTTACAGCAGTTCTAAGAAGTCAAACGCAGAATACAGTACCAAACTAGAAAAAAACAACATAAATTGAAGCGGCTACATTACTTCAACGGTAGACAGAAAAATATAATGTAGCGAGGGGATACGGTAGACCGCATAGCTCTGTGAAAAAGCGAGTTCATAAAACGGAAGATGGGTGGGGTTCTCTCCGCCACTACATTTCTCGTTCCCTTTTCCATATCCCTTTCGATAGTGCACGAGCATTGCTCGATTTCAGTGGATTGTCGCCCCCCAGCCATGGTTCGATCCGCGAAACTCGCGCTGTTATTCGCTCTCTTGCCACTCGCACACGCTAGAGGTACATTACTAGTTGTTCTAGAGGGGTTAGTAACTGAAAGCTCGTAGCGCCTGTATGTTCCTTGACGGCCACATTACTAGTTAATATGTTCTGCAGAGGTTCGTAACTGTGAGCTTGTTGTTTGTTTGTTTGACAGCCGGCCTTGCAGCGCCATTCATGCGCGACCGGCCGCGAGGTCTGGGTCTCCTTCAGCTGCCAACAGGGATGACGGACGAGCGGTCCGGGCCGTTCCTGCCCAATATATACATTGGTATGTACAACCTCTCTATCTCTCTCTCTCTCTCTCTCTCTCTCTCTCTCCCCATCACATTCTCCGGTCAGCTGGCGACAAGGCTGGTGAGAAGCCGATGTCGGTGCCGGATGTGCATCTGCCTGGACAGTCTGCCGACTTCTCGGGAAGGTAGAGGAGACTGTATACAATACGATATGTTTATCATGATCATGCCATCGACACGAGCACACATGATGTGCAAGTTATCTGCATTTGGAATGAATCTTCCAGGTCGGCGTTCAATCCATTCACGCAAGCGGTCGCCGCCACTTTCACCGACGATCTGACAGACGCGTGGGGAGCCGGATTCGCCGTCAGCGTGCGTCATTCCACCCCCCCCCATCTCTCTCTCTCTCTCTCTCTCTCTCTCTCTCTCTCTATACTCCCTGTTTATACCAGTCTTCTCTTGTACTGACCAGTGTCATTCTATGGGCGTGGGCATTTCTTCCAGGAGGTTTGTAAAATTAGGAAACTATGGGAATGTATGTTGAGGGCGTGAACAACCACAACCTGGCAGTGGCTCGGAACTTGGACCAGTACGCGGACGCGCCACTGCACCAGTCCGACGGCGCCCATCAGCCATTCATCACGGCATTCACAGTGGGCGCCGAGTACGACGCCAAGAAGATCAGAGAGGTGAGAGAACGAGTTTCTTTTTTTGCGCAAGACTCTCGCGGTTAGTTTGAAGTAATTCGAAGGGAAATCGGAGCAAGGCGTAATTTGAAAGCAATTCGAATAGCCGTCAAACGATTATCGATATGCACAGCGTATGCCTTTCGATCTGCATTTTAATCACTTCAAGCACAAGCTACCTCGAAGCTTTTCGAACTCCCCGCAATGGTTTTGGAAGAGACTGACCAGGACTACTAAAAATGCGGTCAGTCTCTACGAAAACATATCGCAAGGCATATCGGGAGTAGTTGGAAGGATGTTCGTTTGAAGACACTGACCACTACAAACCTCAGGTCTCCGGCCATGTGGACATTCCGATTCCGGGCGTGAACGAGATATTCGACCTGGACGGGAGATTCATGGTCAAGGTGGGTGGGAGTAGACGACGGCGTGCATTGTTTTGGCATGTTATTTGTCCGATACATGTAATTTTCCACGTCGTCTTTTCACGCACTCACAAACCATACTGGTCCCTGTGGAAACATTCACAATTGACAGTGATTGCAGTCGTATGGCAATGGCATACTCAACTCTGCCATGGAGTTCCCGCTCACTCTCTCCGACCCCAACGAGAGAGCTCCGTACACATTCAAGTGGGTGGAACCCTCTCTCTCTCTCTCTCTCTCTCTCCCTCTCTCTCCCTCTCTCTCTCCCTCTCCCTCTCCCTCTCCCTCTATCTCCCTGCAGGTATCTCAACTACATGGCCGACCGTCACATGCAGTATGGCCATGTGGTGCCGAATGTGAATCTGTTCCAAGTACCAAAGGACAAGATCATGCAGAGACTCATACAGAACAAGCTCAACCCCACTATGGTCGGATAGATGCGCGTGTACAGACAGACAGATAGACAGAAACAGGCATACAGACATACACGCGGTACGCTCTATCATCCCCCTCTCTCTCTTTCTCTCTCTCTCTTTCTCTCTCTCTCTCTCTCCCTTTCTCTCTGTGCTCAAATTACATTAATAATCGCAATACGCAATTCCATGACTATAAGTTATTTAATTGAATAATAAGAATAATCTAATAAAATATAGTTTCATATTTGCTGATAAACGAGTTTCCAAGTCGTCCATTCGTCCCATCCATGAACAAAAATAAATTGCAGTATTGAAGACAAAATAAATTGCAGTATAACGATTTTCACGTTTTACATGTGATTTGATATAATGCTAGTGAAACAAGACGATGAGCGTCGATCACAGATCGCTTTCATGGATTCCAAATTGCGATGCGAGTCAGGAAACAGTGCGCCAGTGAAACAAGACGATGAGCGTCGATCACAGATCGCTTTCATGGATTCCAAATTGCGATGCGAGTCAGGAAACAGTGCGCCAGTGAAACAAGACGATGAGCGTCGATCACAGATCGCTTTCATGGTTTCCGAATTGCGATGCGAGTCAGGAAACAGTGCGCCAGTGAAACAAGACGATGAGCGTCGATCACAGATCGCTTTCATGGATTCCAAATTGCGATGCGAGTCAGGAAACAGTGCGCCAGTGAAACAAGACGATGAGCGTCGATCACAGATCGCTTTCATGGATTCCAAATTGCGATGCGAGTCAGGAAACAGTGCGCCAGTGAAACAAGACGATGAGCGTCGATCACTGATCGCTTTCATGGTTTCCGAATTGCGATGCGAGTCAGGAAACAGTGCGCCAGTGAAACAAGACGATGAGCGTCGATCACAGATCGCTTTCATGGATTCCAAATTGCGATGCGAGTCAGGAAACAGTGCGCCAGTGAAACAAGACGATGAGCGTCGATCACAGATCGCTTTCAAGGATTCCAAATTGCGATGCGAGTCAGGAAACAGTGCGCCAGTAACAAGACGATGAGCGTCGATCACAGATCGCTTTCATGGATTCCAAATTGCGATGCGAGTCAGGAAACAGTGCGCCAGTGAAACAAGACGATGAGCGTCGATCACTGATCGCTTTCATGGTTTCCGAATTGCGATGCGAGTCAGGAAACAGTGCGCCAGTGAAACAAGACGATGAGCGTCGATCACAGATCGCTTTCATGGATTCCAAATTGCGATGCGAGTCAGGAAACAGTGCGCCAGTGAAACAAGACGATGAGCGTCGATCACAGATCGCTTTCATGGATTCCAAATTGCGATGCGAGTCAGGAAACAGTGCGCCAGTGAAACAAGACGATGAGCGTCGATCACAGATCGCTTTCATGGATTCCAAATTGCGATGCGAGTCAGGAAACAGTGCGCCAGTGAAACAAGACGATGAGCGTCGATCACAGATCGCTTTCATGGATTCCAAATTGCGATGCGAGTCAGGAAACAGTGCGCCAGTGAAACAAGACGATGAGCGTCGATCACAGATCGCTTTCATGGATTCCAAATTGCGATGCGAGTCAGGAAACAGTGCGCCAGTGAAACAAGACGATGAGCGTCGATCACTGATCGCTTTCATGGTTTCCGAATTGCGATGCGAGTCAGGAAACAGTGCGCCAGTGAAACAAGACGATGAGCGTCGATCACAGATCGCTTTCATGGATTCCAAATTGCGATGCGAGTCAGGAAACAGTGCGCCAGTGAAACAAGACGATGAGCGTCGATCACAGATCGCTTTCATGGATTCCAAATTGCGATGCGAGTCAGGAAACAGTGCGCCAGTAACAAGACGATGAGCGTCGATCACAGATCGCTTTCATGGATTCCAAATTGCGATGCGAGTCAGGAAACAGTGCGCCAGTGAAACAAGACGATGAGCGTCGATCACAGATCGCTTTCATGGATTCCAAATTGCGATGCGAGTCAGGAAACAGTGCGCCAGTGAAACAAGACGATGAGCGTCGATCACTGATCGCTTTCATGGTTTCCGAATTGCGATGCGAGTCAGGAAACAGTGCGCCAGTGAAACAAGACGATGAGCGTCGATCACTGATCGCTTTCATGGTTTCCGAATTGCGATGCGAGTCAGGAAACAGTGCGCCAGTGAAACAAGACGATGAGCGTCGATCACTGATCGCTTTCATGCCGCAGAGCGCGGATGGTGGGCACGCGACGCGGACCTGACTCTCTCTTTTATAGCACTCTCTCCGCGTCTCTGATTCTAGGACGGGAGAGAGGCAGGCGGCGCACTTTCTGATTGCGAGTGTCTTCGAAATGAACTTTTGTTTCACACGTCAGTCTATTCGATGTCTGTCCTAAGTTCGCCTCTAACTATTACGGAAAAGTTATGCCCTAAAAAATGTGTATATGGATTGTGTCATAAGAATTGGCCAAGACGAGTTGGCAAGCTGCTCGTGTTATAAAGTTGTGTGTTTTGGTGACTGATTGGGAGACAATTCTCACACTATGGGGTGTTGGCTCTCCAAGTCATCTTTCAGCTTCGTCATCTCGGCACTGGGTTGTTGATCTAGAATGCATCGTGAAACAAAATATTATTTTCATATTAATCTACCGGAAGAAGACGTCAAAAACTGTTCCAGCAACCGATTGAACGTGTGGTCGGAAACGATGAAACGAGGATCCGAGCGACACTGAAAAGATATATTGCGATGTCTGTCCAGCTTTAAAATTCTCACAGTGGAACATCCAAATTTTTCCGATAGCCATTTAGCGAGGCATCCGGTGCAGAAACGATGCATACAGGGCGCGATTCTGTAAACAACACTCTCACTTTATCAATATTTATAACAACAACAAAAAGTAAACCCACGCTTTGGGCTTGTAGAGTACATCGAGGCAAATCGAGCAAGTAAACAAGTCATCAAGTGTCATCTGAAAAAAACCTCCATTACAAGATCAATGAACATATCACAATAAACGTATTGCATATAGTGTAATCCAAATGACTGAGAAATATGGAATGGGGGCAGATTGAGGAAGTAATCTAACTGCTCACTCACACCGGTGGGATCTGCCCCAGAGTAATGCCCGGAGAGTTAGTGAGAGAGAGAGAGAGAGAGAGAGAGATAGAGAGAGAAGGGGGGGGGGGGAGAGGGAGAGAGGAGGAGAGGGGGAGAGAGGGAAAGAGAGGGCGATGCCTCGGGGTTGGTGGGAACAGACAACGCGATAGCAGAACCACTTCTGCTGACGGCGTCTGGTCCGGGGCAGATCGTGAGAGACGAGAGTGCCCCGTGGACATGACTGAAAAGCGCCACTCTTACGCAAGCCCTTTTTAAAGATTATCAGATGTATTGAATTCTGTCAGTGGTTTCTTCTTGTCGAGATCCGACGTGAAGAAGAGGTGGTGCGCTTGGTCTCACGATTAGGATGACGTTGCGACATCCATTGTTAAAAGTGTACTCGGCGGGTTCAACTTCGTGCTCCGAGGTTTCCTCAAACAGATGTAGTTATCTCTTTTCCGAATTTCAGTGACAATTTGGAATTGGGTAACCGCCTCTCCTCCTAACCGGGGGTAGAGGGGGGTAACCGCCATTTGACATGATCTCAACCCCGCCCCCCTCACTGTTTCACTGATTTCATAATTGGTTTCTATAAACCTATAAGACGACCTGTGTGTGCACAGAATGGACAGAAAGCTTGCAAAAGTTTGTTGCTGTGTTTGTTTACGTCCAGTCGTACGGTAAACATATAATCGATGTTTTCGATCAGATTGTGTATGTAAATCAGAATCTACGTGCCTCTCCATTATTGCATCTCTCATGCGAGCCAAATTGTAAGTACGTGTCGTTTATGAAACACTCGCCGCTGATGTAATCAACCCTTTTCTTGGTCTCTCAGGATACCAATTCGTTCACAACCACGTCAGTCCGAATGAACAATTTGTTGATTTGGCTCTATGCGGTAAAGTGATGGAATTCGTAGCAGTTTTTTTTTCGAGTTTGCATGATTGCATGTCACTATCATGTATTTGTAAAATGATGTGAATTTTTCACTTCAGTTGATCTCTACAAACACACTCTTTTTCGACATGAATGATAATGCGTCTTTTGCTGTCAGCACTTCTCAACAAGGTACTGTTTTTATATATAGTAGTTTTTCTTCTTCTTAAAAGCGAAAATCAGAGATTATACTACCTTTAAGTACTCATATAAATAAGAAATTCATAATCAGAAATTCAGAAATTCATAATCGATTACAATTGTCATAAGATTGATTAAGACTGTCCTTGCTCCACTGAGTCGAGGAACTGCCTAGGTTGTCAAGTGAGAGACTCTGAATACGGATTGCACCACCACCTCGAGCACCCGTTCTATCACTGGATTCTCATATTCTCCCTCACTTTTCTTGTGATTTCTTCGCTTCTTATGAACGCTGTGTTTCTCTTCGTTCTGATTCGCGCCAGAAACAAAAAGCTGAATGTGAGTGGAATGAAACTCAGTTTCGATGTATCATCGATTCATAAACCATCTATGGTAAAACCATATTGTAACTACCAAATAGGACACGTCAGCATAAGATGCAAAATATAAGACCGTGCCTTAATTCCTTAGTTGATAGTCACATCATTGTTTTACCACAGTTGAAGAATCGATGATATTCACATAGACACTTAGTTCATACCAGACAAATGTTAGGGTCGTTACTGGCGTATAGTGTGTCGGCTTGTGGGATGCGATATTATTCACTCTACAGTTTACATTTTTATTACGCTACCGCAATTATATACAGGGTAAGTTTTCAGACGCGAAACTCGGTAATTTCAAAGTTTGTAGTAGCAAGCTTCACCTTGAAAAATACGAAACGTTATTCCATATAGCCGAGTATGCAGCAGATTACGGTAAATAGTTTTTAAAGCAAATCCATGATAGGTTTCAGGTGTGGTTCTTTTTTCATTCTTTATTGCAATCAATCGGTTAGCCATTTTTGTATTCCCGAAAATGGAGGAACTCCTGTTTTCAACGTGAGTGTCTAGAAAAACACAATACAATTTTTTTTTATCAGAAATCGTCGTTGTTCGCTTGTGATTTTAAATGTTTGGTTATACACTTTAATCCCTTCAATGTCATCGATTTGGGTGAACTGCGAGTGAGTTATGTGAAATACACATTTTATATTTAATTTGTTCATAAAAACGAGGGCATACATAAGTGTACAACACATCGATTTCTAGCCTCACATTAAACGAAACAACGAATAACTTTGTTTGTTTGGATCCACCACTATGGGCTGTGGTAATATCATATGTAAGTCATTTTCAAATAAACATTGAACCAATTTCAAATAAACATTGAACCAAAATTTTTAGTGTGCCGAAGTATCAAGCGTTGTTTTCCCGTTAACTTCCTGTACAATATATGTGATTGTTTATTTCATTCTGAGGCAAAAGAGAAAGGCATTTGGAGCAAACATGCAAAAGTGAAAAAAAAACTATTATCTGAACGTTAACTAATACAATTCCAGCACGAAACGATTCGAAATTAACGCAGAAACTCGCTTGCTAATTCAATCCGTCATCATTCTTGCCGTTTACTCGGTAAGTGACGTGATAGACATTGAAAGTTCAAGTTCTTTTGTTGGTTCTTTTGCTCTCCATTATCTGAACCACTTTCGCGCTAATCGCATATAAATCAAATTATTAACTAGATTCATTTTTCCACAAAAAAATCAATCCCATTTAGATTTGTGACTTTGGAGATTTTGTTGTGAAGAAACTAGACGCCGAGTCAGCAGGTGAAACGGATAGAGAGAGAGAGAGAGAGAGCGCGAGAGAGAGAGAGCGAGAGAGAGAGAGAGAGAGAGAGAGAGAGAGAGAGAGAGAGAGAGTCTTCCTAGACGTGGACGACGTGTTCCTCGCCACCATGCTATCCGACCATCTCGACGTCGCCTTCTCCATCCTCCTCCCACTCTCCGTCATCGCGATCAGCATGGACATGCGGAATGGTGGGCGGTCTCTCTCTCTCTCTCTCCCCCCCCTCTCTCTCTCTCTCCCTCTCTCTCTCTCTCTCTCTCTCCTCCCTCCCTCTCCCTCTCCCTCTCTCCCTTCCTCTCTCCCTCTCTCTCTCTCTCTCTCTCTCTCTTCCTCTCTCTCCCTCTCTCTCTTTCTCTCTCTCTCTCTCCTCCCTCCCTCTCCCTCTCCCTCTCTCCCTTCCTCTCTCCCTCTCTCTCTCTCTCTCTCTCTCTCTCTCTCTCTCTCTCGCTCTCTCTCTCTCTCTCTCTCTCTCTCTCTCGCTCTTTCTCCCTCTCTCTCTCTCTCTCTCTCTCGCTCTTTCTCCCTCTCTCTCTCTCTCTCTCGCTCCCCTTCTCTCTCCCTCTCTTTCCCTCTCTTAACCCTTTTCCAGTGAAAATCTGAAAATCCCCGTGAAAAAGGAATTTCCAGTGTAAATCCGTGACTTCCAGGAAAAAACAGTGGATTTTCCAGTAACGCGTTAGGCTGTTAGGACAGCATAATTGTTGGCTCTAGCCTATGAAATGCAATCAGCCCGATTAGTGAACCTGCTTCTATTTCATTCGGCGCACTTACCATCTTAGGTGTTTGTGAATGCTTTCGGTTTGTACGTGTCATGATCATGTTTGCGATTTTTTTTATGTGATTTGCTTCACTCCTTCCAGAACTGCGGTATGTGTTGTGGCGAAAAATCTTGAAAATTCAGGGGGGGGAGAGTGTTTCAGTAACGTGTCAGTAACGTATCTCGTTGCACTCGCCTTTTCCAGAACTGCGACATGTGTTGTGCCTGAAAAATCCTGAAAATCCCGGCGGAAGAGTGGATGTTCCAGTAACGTGTCAGGATCATCTCGTTTCACTCACTCATTGCAGAACTGCGGCGTGTGTTGTGCGGCGGCCCGCCCGCGCCCATCACCATCGCTCCCACCACCACTGTGACCAGGACGCGCGCAGCGTCCGTGCATGATCATGTATAAGTGTATATATGTATTGACTTATGTATGTTCATGTTTATTATTGTTCATTTATTACATTATGCGTTTATTAATCGATTGATTCAAGAGCGGGATCTGGGCGCAGAGGAGTAAAGGTAAAGGTATCCCCCCGATTCAAAAGATTACTCTGCGGAGGGGGTCGAGGGAAGACTATGGCACTACACCATAGACTATGGCGCGCCCAACGAGTGGTACAGCTCTCACCTGTTTTCGCAATAATGCGCCCCTGGGTGGCGTACCCTGCGGGTTTCCTTCGCAGCAGACTGCTATCAATTTATCAGGGGGGTGGTTGGGCACGATGAGCCGAAGTATCAGGAGATGTGTGTGACGCGCCCGATGACATCTATGCCCGAGTACATCTCATTCAAGAGGAATCGCATCACCATTGAAAAAAACCACAAACGGAGAGAGAGAGAGTGTGTCGTTGCTCGGAGAGAAAATGGGGATTGTCTGATTGTCTCGCGATGCGGCGAGGTGACATCAAATTGGCCGAGAATTAACAGTATCACATCGTCTCCTTGTCAATCAGAGTATTGATTGAGCCATTTTTTCGTAACAGAAAAACCGCGACGTCATTTATTTTTTCCCCGCCATGTTTTATTCTAAGTTTCACTCATGCATCACACAACCATGAAATTATAGTAAATACACGTATATATCTTTTTTCATACACAAACGCATAGTCAATCACGATTCACAGTACTGTCAGGTTCATACAGGTTCCAGGTTCTACAGGTTGGTGTTACAGGAGGACCCGCGCTCCCAGTTGAGTTTCCAGACGCGCGCGATCTCCTCGTTTTTCTCCTGTCTCCGCCTCTCCTCGGCATAGTAGATCTGCGCCCGCAGTCGCCGCACCTCCTCCTCCGCCCTCTCCTTTGCCAACATCATTCGAAAACGCTCTATTATGCAGCTGTCCAACTGGGACTGAAGTTCGCCAATCTCCGCCTGCGCCCTGGTCTTTGCCCGCTCCGCTTCGCCCCTTTCCCTCTCCCGCATCATGTCCATATGTTCCAACTGGATCACCAACCGGGGATCGGGGATCAATATCTCGCGAGGACGCTCCAAACTGGAGAGTGCTGGTTCCGTGGCTCTAGAAATGATTAAGGAGGTTAAGGTCTCTCTCTCTCTCTCTCTCTCCCTCTTTCTCTCTCATTTAAAGACGGCAAAAAATTGAAAAGACCCACTAGCTTCCCCATGGTGGGTCCGGGCACGAAAATTTCAAATAGATGATACGGTAACTAAGAGCTTTCATGTTTTCGCGAGCTTACGTTTCACCAGAAATTGATAAGAGAAATGACCGTCATTTCTTTTCGATAAACGCAGTGAGGTCGCTCAGAATTAGCAGCCAGCAGACATTGCTTCTACGGCGCAACTGGTTAAAGTTTCGCCTGACAATCACGGGTCGCGGGTTCGGATCCGCTGACGAGTTTTGCCATAACTCTTTCGCTACAGTCAGCCTGCCTGCGAATCATAACTCGTGTAGAATTCAGTCAATCATTTGGGATTTTTGTCCACTTTACCTGATGGGATGAGCTTTTTCCAGCGAGTCTTTCTCGTCGGTGGATTCCTTCGAATGTTGCTTATCGGCATTAGCTTTCAGGTAGATCTCCGTCATTTGGTTGAATGTGTGGTCGGGGAGCACGCTTTGTATCGGCACACGGCACTGAAATGGAAACACAAATGATCGCCACAAAGTATAAATGAGAAAACAGAAACATATATAAACGAATACACAAACTCACCAGAGGACAGGCATTATTGGAGGACATCCACTTGGCAAGACAACCATGGCAGAATCGATGCATACAGGGATTCACTCTGAAATAGTAATGTCGGAAAAAAGTGACAGAATGAGAGATTAGATTATTATTTCTTCTTTCCCCGCGCTGTGCGGTCGGTTCGACTAAATGATCCTGCGCGAGTACCCTTGAGCAAGGCGATGCAGAAGCTCACGAGGATGCAGTACTACTGGCTCGAGGAGATACATGCGACTACGTGGGAGCAAAGGAACACCCGGAGCCTCTCCACCGTCTACTACTCTAATGGATTTGGCTGATTATCGATCAAGTATCGATTGAGTATCGATTGAGTATCGATCAAGAATCGTCGTCCAACACTAACCTCGATTGCTAAACTGTAATCCCCCGGCGTTAGCCTATCAAGATCTTGGCCCTACTGCATGCTTCCATTCATATTGTTGTCATTGCAATGTCATGTACAGATATAACGATTCCGGATAAATCTCTGAACTCTGAACTCAGAATGAGAGAGATAGAGAGAATAAGAAAAAAAAAGAGAGAGAGATAGATAGAGAGAGAGAGCACATCAACTCACGTCTTCGGCTTATAAAGCACCTCCAGACATACTGTACACGTAAACATGTCTTCGAATTGACTGAAGGATGGCTGAGAAGACATCTGATATATAAATCTGAAAAAAAAGTAAGCGTTCAGTTTAAAAACAAAACAAAAAACGTCAACAACATCAGCTACTTCGGACAATGACAGATGAGATTGCGCGGGAATGCGGGGGCGTGCGGGAATGCGTGGGTGGACCGGCGGGAATGCGGGGGCGTGTGACTGTCGCCGTGGGCAGAGTGCCATCCTAAATGTCAGGTGAAGAGAGATGTGTCGATGGATTGCCAGCGGGACGCCAGAGGGCACTCGATTTGACAATGACATTTGCTGTCTGTGGGGGTGCAAAAATAGGCGAACGAGTCAAGCTCGAGGTGTATGCGCATCTCTCATATTCCTCTCATTGACAAATATTACGAAAAGTTTTTTCAAAGACAAAAGTCGTTTTTTTGTGTTTTTTAAAGTTAAAATACTCAATAAAAACAACACATATGGGCAAAAACATAATTATTCGAGATCTGATCATATTGAGAAAGAGATAATTCAACATCTGTTTTTTGTTGTTGTTTTGTTTTGAGCAGGCCATACCAACAGAATAATCTCGTTAGAATTTTTATTTTCGCGTTCATTAAAAAAAACTTCAAATTGACGTTTATTTACATGAATTTCTCGTCATTTCGCCCATGTCTAGAAGCTAGCCGAAAATGCCGTACGATGCAATTGGAGAATAGCCTATACATCACGGTAGCATCTCATTTATCATTCCATTCCCATTCTCGACAAAGATGTTATAGCGTTTCCATATGTTCTCGGATCTAGCATAAAAATCGCGAGCACTTTTCGGAGGCGCTTTTATCGGTTGATCGCTCCGATAAATATTATCACCAACGGAGAATTAGCATATCACATAATCACGATCTGACGTGATCGTTAGCATCAGTGTTTAGAAATGCGGCTGTCCGGTATACTATTGCTTCTCGCACTCTCCACAGCTGCCGCTATCACTGACAAGGAGGCGCATTGTGAGTACAGCTCTTACGATACCTCCTAGAACGAAAGCAAACTAACTTTTCCAGACAAACGCCACGCTCGCAAATGTCTGGAGTTGCCATATCTCTCGTTTCTGGCGGATGTGAGTTTCGAGTGCCACATATAGTTTGCGTAAGATCTTCTTTTACCGCACGCTAACTTTTTTTATTCCCCTCAGCGCGCAACCTAACCTGGGAGCATGGAATCCGCTAGAACTACAATGTCGCACTAAAACTATAATGTCCGTTTAATTTTTTTAAAGAGAGAGAGAGAGAGAGAGAGATACAGATACAGAGAGAGAGAGAGAGAGAGAGAGAGAGAGAGAGAGAGAGCTTTCTTCTAGGACACGTGCTATGTGGTGAGTACACGCGGTTCGCTACGCGCTTGTCAGGACCTACTCGCTCATCACTCAGACAGAAGCCATGTGGAATACATGCAGGTGGCATTCTTTGCTTTTCTGCTTTTCGGTGTGGTCTCTACCAAACATCTCCAAAAGTCCTCAAAGTGTTTGGACACGATATTATTCGCTAAAGAAATTTCGAAGAGACTGACCGCTGATTTACTCTCTGATATGCCTCATGATGACAAACATTTATTAGTACGACAAGCTCCCGAAAAGCGCGCAGACCAAGGCTGGGCTGCTTGGAATAGAGCAGCAAGCGTCGTTCTGCACTTTGAGTGAGTAGCATTACACAAACACTACTATAACTAGTACTGATGAGTACAGGTACATGTTCAAATGCATATATGGTTGAGATAGTGATGGTACATCGTCTTTCCAGAACTTGGACTCAGCTGTGGCGCGGGTCAGAGTCGAATGGGTCACAACTGCTTTCGACTGGCGCAGAACCAACTCGCACAAACAGTGAATTTGTAATGTGCTAATGGTATAATTATCCTCTGTAATATTGCTAACATAGTTATTTGATTGTGGCTCGGATCCCATTTTCCCATCCCATTTTCCTTTTTACTAATAAACACATTTTTTCAGTCTCAAGGAGCGATGCAGCAGTGTCATCGCCTGGGAATGAACGTTCCTGTGGTGCACTCTGATGGAGATATCAAGACGGTTATTCGTGAGTATCTTTCTTCCCCCCTCTTCCTCCCTCCCTCTCTCTCTCTCTCTCTCTCTCTCTCTCTCTCTCTCTTTCTTTCTCTCTCTCTCACTACGTGTATTTTCAGATGCCATGCTCTTCTTTCAAATCACGAAAGAGTGTTCTGTGTTCATCGGAACCCAATTCGATCGAGCAATGATGAACGTGGATGGATCGCAGCCGGACCATTTCAGATTCATGGGTACTGTAGTTAACCAATACTGTCTACTATTACCGTCTGCAGACCAAAAACAGCTCGCTGATAAACAACTCTTATCACTAAGTGGATTCAGTTCGAAACGAGGATACAACTGCGTACAGGCCACTCACAAGTATGATGATTCGAGAGAAAGAGAGAAAGAAAGAAAGAGAGAGAGAGAGAAAGAGAGCGAGAGAGAGAGAGAGAGAGAGAATCCTGGGACCCTCAGACCGAGCCTGTGCGGCTCACCTAGCCGGCACACGTTCGAACCAGAGCCAAAGACCACTACGCCTGCTCCAACCACGACCACGTCTACACGGACCACCACTACTCCTAAACGGACCACGACGACTCCCGCGCCCATGCCGCTGGGAAAACGGGTGCGCTACTGTCCTTTTCACACACAAGTACCACCCGCACTCCACTCCACGTTTCAAGTGTGCGGGCTAACCTGTGCTGCTTGATAATGTACATCAATCAATCAATCAATTAATCGTTTATCCGTTTATACGTTATGTATTTATATTTATATATTTATACGTTTATACGTTTATATGAAATGAAGCATACAGTAGTGCTAGATACATAATAGGCTAACGCCGGGGAAAGACAGGTAGGCTGACGAGGTTAGTGGTGGGAGTATCTCCTCGCGCCTTAGCTGCTTTCACATGAGGGTACTTCCGCCGCCTCACTGGTTACTCGGGAAGGATTCTTGTCGATACTATAACATAATGTACGTGTCGTACTGTATCTCTCCAATAACAAGTCCGGTATATCCGGTGTTACTGAACACTATACATACCGCACTCCCCTTCCACAATCAGAAGTACCGTAATCGCGTAATCCACACATTTCAGTGTGCGGGCTACCCATTGAATCGCAATCTGCGAGTGCCCTACGCGAACACTTTCTCTCCGAAGAGCGGGCAGTCGTTGGTGATCCATGGACAGTTCAAAGCTGGCGCCAAAAAGTTTGCTTATTGATTTATCGACTTATTGATGCGTATTCTTACCGCACAGAGTGGTTGTCAACGTGGAAACATGCCTGGCTAATGTGGTTCCGACTTCCCATCTCAGACTCGAAGTGAACCTCGAGACAAAGAAAGTGCAACTGTTTGTGGTGAATACATTTCATTTCACCATCCTCACGATTAGTTATCTTGTAGAAGAACTATCTAGTCAAAACGTTCGAGTCACCATTCAAGTTCCAACTTTACAGTATACGAGTACGGTACGTTTAGTTTAGTAATCACTTATTGATTTGTGATGATTCTAGGTTTCACAATAACGCAATCGATATTGTCGGGGACGGAAAACGATTGTGCACACACAGAATGCAAGCTGGATACATGCGTATGCTGAATGAGTTCACTATTTCGGTATCGTACAGTATGCTACTACCAACTACCGTAGTCTTCCAGGGTGATACGACGCTGCAGGACGCTTACCTAGGCGGGCAGTATACGAGGCGACATCCCACATTCAAAGAGAACGAGGTTTATCACATCAACATGAACCACGGCGCTGGTCTGAAGCTGGGACAGGTAAACCGGTTACTGTAACCTGTATTCCCTTTCCACAGAAAGTGCGCATGCACTACTTTGCTCCTCCAAATAACGACACACAGTTCTACAAAGATTCCTATCCGTTTACCTACCAGATAAACTTGAAGAAGGTGATATTTAATTTTTTATGTTGTTGTTTTGTGATATTTTGTGATGTTTAGGAAAGAGCTCCCGCGGCCGCTATTAGTGTGAGACCCGATACCAACAAAATATACGGTGAATTCCACTTCAAAGTGACTGGACAGAGCGGCTTGGTGAGAGAGTGAGAGAGAGAGAGAGAGGATAGAGAGAGAGAGAGAGAGGATAGAGAGAAAGAGAGAGTTGGTATTGTTTCAGATTTTAATGAACACATGGGGAAGAGATGAGAATGGAGAAGGCTGGCTCCCGAATCCTGTGGCACGCTGGTTCCAGCCGTTCCGATACGATACGGGTGCGCTCTCTCTCTCTCCCTCTCTCTCTCTCTCCCTCTCTCTCTCTCTCTCTCCCTCCTTTTTCCCTCTCTTCCTCTCTTTTTCATCTCTCACGCACTCCATCAACATTTTTAGAGACGGACATGGTCTGGGAGAATACGAGGGAAGGAATAAAGGTGAGATTCAGAAAAAGAACAACAACAACAACAACAAGACGTTCAGTTCAGCATCAACGACTTCTCTTCTATCATCGAGGGTGTCTACAAGCATGGCCGCACCGTTGCCAACCCGCTGACCGGAGGGTACAAGAGAGTCACGGAATTCGCCGAACTCGACTTTTTCTGATGAAAATGAACGAATAAAGTGCACTTGAGACAACCGTCCTTTTCGCATGGGTGTAAAGGGGCTTGGTGGCATTAAGATTAACTGAATGTGAGTTTCTCTTTCTCTCTGTCTGTTTGTCTCTGTCTTCCTTTTTTCATAGCTTTCGTAGCACTCCTGCCAGTGAGTGATTTACGATGTCCTGTCTGCTTTGACAAGTGAGGTGCGAGTGTGACCCCCCATAAACCTCGAGCATTGTTCTAGGATGGGGGTAACTTGACACTGACCCACTTATACTACATACTACTGTATAGAACACAGTTTTGTACCGTACACACAGCAGTCCTACCAACTATGCGGATACTGTACGTGAAAATCTTTCCTGTTCGCCTCTAAACATTTCCGCATGTTTCAAATTCGAATCGCTCGCAGAGTGAAAGTGGGACGATTTGTAGATGGGTGGAAAAAGTGGCGGGGTTGTGGAGAGGACAATAGAAGCGGATACCGCTCCCAGGCTATGCAACAGAGAGAGAGAGAGAGAGAGAGAGAGAGAGAGAGAGAGAGAGAGAGAGAGCTGTGTAGCAATTGTACTTTCAATCATTCTGAATGGGTAAAATAGAGAATCGGTGTGTATATCTCTGTTTCCCAGACGTTGTAAACAGCGCGTATTCAGTGTACCGTACACGCATTGACACTAATCTTCTCTCGTCGCGTAACCTAATCCACCGTTACGGTAACGAGATCCGAAGAATGACTCAATCCTTCCCTCGCTGTGACCCCCATCCGGCGAGAGACAACGGCGCGCCGAAGAGACGGCGAGGGTGGCAGACGGCGGCGCGAGAGAGCGGGCAGTGAGCGGAGAGCGCAGCGCGGGCAGAGAGGACGCCGTGAGATTCGAATATCCCGCCGGGAAACGAACCCGCGCCAGCGTTTGAAATTCGAATGCTGCTATTTCTGGAATCGTCGATTTTATTGAAATTTCAGGGATTTTTGAATATTTTTTGATTTGATAGTGTAACGTGGTGATGTTAAGACTGTGAGTGCACTCCGATTGTGCACAACTTTTCACTACCTTTTATTTGCGCGCGCGTTTTGTTGTGTTTTAGTGTTTATTTCACTTTGAATGCATTGCTCACTTTCTTTTCTTTGTTTATTACAATCTAGTGGATGATAATATGTTCCTTTCACGAATTATCATCAGTCGATTGATCAAATTGGGTCGTTTCCATGCATGCGCAGTTCATTTCAGCTTTAGCTTGTCCAATCCAATCAATCCAATGATCTCCCATATCCACTCTCTCTCTCACCATAGATTCTTGCTTTCGGCAAGGTACACACGTCATTATTACCCTCATTACCATAACTGGATGAGGAGAGAGGGTTTACGAGATCGCATCTTCCCTTGGGCAACGCATGTCGCGTGGGATAATTGCGCTCGATGATCAGTCTGTTGTCGCTCACCTCCAGATTGTTTCAATTCGAACGTCTGAATAGTGAGTGTCTTGCCTCGATTGTCTTCTGACCCCATCGACGCGTGTATCGATTGATTGCTGGACTGGCTGGGGTACTTACCTCCAGAGTGGAGTGCTTGCGCAACCTCACTACCCCACATCACTCGCCTTCTGTTACCCTATACCATACGCCCCCACGCTTATCTCTTTACCACTGATAACGTTATCAGTGATTTACGATCTGTTTATATCTCTCTATCTATTTTACGCACAGTTTGACCGTTTCCCAACTGTCGCCTTATCCTGTGCAGTAGTGTGATAATTACTGTACACCATTACCGTCTAATTGCTGCTAATGCCAGTATTGCGCGACCTCGCCGTTACCTCATTTGCTCACACATGTTTCTGTAACTCAACAGCATCTCGTTTTCAGACTACCGTATCCCTGTTAGGTGTTCGTGGCGGGAGACACCCCGGCGGTCGATGCATCCGCAGCTCCATCCCAACCAGGCGAGCCCACCCTTCGATCAAGTCGTAAGTATCGTATTTATAACGTGTAAACCGTATATGTGTCTACAGGATTACTTTTCTACTTACCGTATACCTCTGCAGTACCATTACCGTACTCGTAGGTGCCGTCGCCGTCGCAGCAGTCGGCGTGCGGAATGATGGACGCACAGCAGCCCGCCTATACCAACACGGCCAGGTATCGATTGATTTATCGATTACCTACTGATTTTAATGGGGTTTCAATACTGTCGCTAAATCATTACCGTCGATTCCAATCACAGTTTTCATTTCTTCAGTGGAACTTTCCTATATTTATCAGTTTATTTTTCAATAGACGAAATTTGGTTGCATACTTGCATTGCTCCTTCGCTTCCTCGTGCAGTATATTTTGTTGGTGAAACGTATCTCAGCTCATCCATTTGAAACGTATTGTTACAGGAATCCCTACGCGTCAGGTCCGGCGTACCCCCGCTCCCCCTCGCGAGTGCAGCAGTTGAGAGGAGGGTGAGTGGATTTATCGATTTATTGATTGACATCCCTTCTTTTAATGTGCATGATTTGCATGGTTTTCGAATAGTACGTTATTGATTGATTATCGATAGATTTCCCCCTCCAGGTACGATGCGCAGCAGATGGGTCAGTGGATGGCGGGCGGGCACCACTACAGCTCCAGCGCGCCCGGCAGCTACAACCCCAGTCCGGTGCGTGTTATTTTATTGATTTATCGATTTTTCTGGTTCATAAAATTGTGTATCTTGCCACATCTGTCTTACACACTGGAAGGAATTTTCGTGTTACCCTAGAGTGCTTACCGTAGATTACTGTACTTACCGTAGAGTACTGTACTTACCGTAGAGTACTGTACTTACCGTAACCTCTTGCAGGCTCCGTCGGTGATGTCACACTTGTCGGTGAACGACGACGCCGTCTCGGTCATGTCCAACCAAACCACCATGAGCACGTTCCCGGCCATGCAGGTGAGGGGGAGTCTCTCTCTCTCTCTCTCTCTCTCTCTCTCTCTCTCTCTCTCATTTTGCACTCTATCTCTCTCCATCAATCTCTTTTGTCTGTGTTGTTGTTCCATTTCCACATCAGTATTGCTGCATCACATAAACATACAATGTCAAGATTCACGAGACATTTTTTTTCAGCAGCACCCCAACATCCCTCCTCCTCCCCCCCAACACCAACCCCCGCACCCTCAACACTTGCAACAACAACAACAACAACAGAGGCTCACTGAGCTGGTGGGTTGAGTGATTATCGATTTATTCATTGACGATGTCATTGATTGATAATGTCATTGATTGATGATGTCATTGATTGATAATGTCATTGATTGATAATGTCATTGATTGATAATGTCATTGATTGATAATGTCATTGATTGATAATGTCATTGATTGATAATGTCATTGATTGATTAAAGGTTTTGTTGATTAGTTATTTGATAAATTTAAGGGTTTATTGATCGTTTATCGATTGTTTTGAGCGACCCGCCGGCGGCGCTTCTGCGTGCGAGAACCTCGACCCGCAGACGGTACAGGCGACCAATCAGATTGTTGACAGCATCATACACTACGGGCAGGTTGGTGGGCATCTCTCTCTCTCCCTCTCTTCTCTCTCTTCTCTCTTCTCTCTCCTCTCTCTTCTCTCTTCTCTCCTCTCTCCTCTCTCCTCTCTCCTCTCTCCTCTCTCCTCTCTCCTTTATCGATTGCTTATCGATCGCTTTCCAGGCGGCCCACCAAGACGCGCGCTTGCGCTACAAGATCTGCGGCAAGATCCACGCCCTCTCCCTGCCACAGGTACGGTATTACAGTAATCTGGTCATCTTCCTCAAGTACAGTTACTGTAACATTGCATCGAATACTGTATAGCTCCCGTCCGTGTTGCAGGGCCCGGCGTACTTTCTGATGGTGCACCAGGAGAAGGTGCGCACGGTGGTGCACCTGGTGAAGAGCCTGCTGCAGGCCGGCCCGCCGCCGCCCAACGAGCGAGGAGACGTCGACCAGAAGGCCGCCCATGTCAGTGTCACTTCTACTTTGTTGAGAAAATCCTCGGTACCTGCAATTAGTACGTGCAATAGTTTGTTATTTCTCGCGCCGACAGCACGTCGTTGACTGTGAAACTTTTGTTCTGACCTACAAAAACTGGTGAGAGTAAAATCGCACCGTAAAGAGTAACCACGATTCTCGCGCGGCGCATATCCGATGACTGATTCTGACCATCTCTTTCTTTTCGTTCGGCGAACCAATACCTCTAAAACTCACTGAGCATATTCTAAAATCACTACTTCTACCTATCAAACTGTACCTGCTTCAGGCGGCGAACCAGCTGCTGTACTCTTTTGCTTTTCCTGTGTCGTAGTTATGTTCTCACTGTACATTGTACTTTCAGGCGGCGAACCAGCTGCTGTACTCGCTGCACTTCATGTGCCGCCGGCCGCAGACGCTGGCCGTCGTGGCGGCGGTGTGCAAGGAGACCGAGGGCGACCTGCTCGCCGTCGTCGCAAAGTGGATGGGGT
>CAWZYM010000196.1:192500-317500 GCA_963966185.1 Rhabditoides inermis | reverse complement strand
ATATATGTGTGAATTGAATGAATCGTTTTATATGAAGTGGCTATATGCGGTTATGTGGTGGTTTACAAGATCAAATTATTCTACCGTAACAATTATCTTTGCAAGAAGATCAAATTATTCTCCTACCGTAACACTTATCTTTGCAAGAAGATCAAGTTATTCTCCTACCGTAATCCTTATCTTTGCAAGAAGATCAAATTATTCTCCTACCGTAATTCTTATCTTTGCAAGAAGATCAAATTATTCTCTAACGGTAACACTTATCTTTGCAAATGGCTCAAATTATTCTCCTACCGTAATCCTTATCTTTGCAATAAGAATAAATTATTCTTCTACCGTAATCCTCGAGTTTGCAAAAAGATCAAAATATTCTCCTACCGTAATCCTTATCTTTGCAAATAGCTCAAATTATTCTCCTACCGTAACACTTATCTTTGCAAGAAGATCAAATTATTCTCCTACCGTAATCCTTATCTTTGCAAGAAGATCAAATTATTCTCCTACCGTAATCCTTATCTTTGCAAGAAGATTAAATTATTCTTCTACCGTAATCCTCGAGTTTGCAAAAAAATCAAATTATTCTCCTACCGTAATCCTTATCTTTGCAAATAGATCAAATTATTCTCATACCGTAACCCATACCTTTGCAAGAAGATCAAATTATTTTCTTTCCGTAATCCTTATTTCTGTAAGAAGATCAAATTATTCGCATACCATTATCCTTGTTTTCACAAGAAGATCGAAGTTTATCGATTTTGTACTTCACCATCTTTTTCGCAAACATGTCAATACAGGCAAAAGTCAATATATTTTTATCAGTGAGGAAGTGAATGTGATGCAAAATGAATACTAACAAGTAGCGTGATGCACATTCTGAGGAATAGCTTACTTGTTAAACCATGTTGAACAGGCACCGAGGAAAGGTCAAACGAATTATTGAGTGTACTACAGAATATACAATGCTAGTTATATGCTAAACAAAGAAGTGCACTGTAGAGGGGGGAATAAAAGCGATACCGTGAATGCGGGGATACTGTAGAATGAACTGGTTACGGTATCGCGTCAGCTCTTGCTGTACCAGATGACAATCGCCAGCACAATCACGCAAGTCGCCACGCCGACTGCGAAACCGATCCTGTAAAGAGACTATTGTTTATAAAACTTTATTCTTTATAGTAAGAAGTACGCAACGTGTATAGAATACGTCAGTTTTCACACCTCACGGCGATTCACGATAGTTAAAAAGAAATCAAGTCGCGTCGTGGTTACAAAAGGATAATTTCAATTGGAGCGCAAAAAGTTTATGCAGTTCTGGACGAATTTTTTTTCTTCCGTGCCGGGAGCCTGGCGGATTTTGTAGCAACTCTTGCAGGGAAAAACAATTTCCGTTTTAGCTGATCGTGAAAGGCCGTGCACCTGCTATCAGCCACAGCCTCCTCGTTTTACAGTCGGCTTCTTTCAGCAACCGACTCAACCCCCAACCCACTTCTTCTTGCGGTTGGCCTGGCGCTTCTTCTCTGCGGCAGCCGTCTCCTCTTGCTCCCGCCGCACCTGTCGTCTTTCCGCACGCAACTGCCGCGCGTGCACCTCGTGGTCTGCAAGAGAGGGCAGAGTTAGAGGAGGCGGTACGCGATATACAGTATTTTGTTATCTTGCTAATGCTTGCATTTCGAACTGCACGCTTTGATCGCTTACCGACGCTCGCCACTATGAAAATGCTCCAAACCAGTGTGTTCGATAGCGCATAAGGCCGTCGGTGAATGAAATAGGCCAAAGTGGGCGTGTTCTCACCGCCGAGTGCGTCGAGATGATAGGAAGGCGTGGGCGAAGACACCAACTGCTGGATCTCCGACGACGGCTCCTCCACCACGATGCCCTGGAGCAAAGTACAAACTATAAACTACGACAAGAGATCAAACGACAAAGTTGAGAAGCCAGAAAACAACACACAATCAATACTCACCGGATGGCCGTTAAAGAGATCGGGGCTTGGCGTGTCCATGCGAAGGAGGAGCCTGAATACGAGAGTGAAACGTATCAGAACATGTATTAACTCGTGAAACGTACACTTATGAGAAACGTATGATAGAAAGTTTACAAAGAAAGAAGCTGTCATGTGTGAATCGACATTTCAAACAACGAGAAAAGAGAGGGGAAAAAGGAAGAAGAGCGCGCCGCGTAAACAAGCGAAACAAAGCGGGCGATGTCGCGAGAGAACCTTTGTTCACAAAACAGCGCAGTGAGTAGTGAAGAACATTCGGATATGGAAGCGAGTTGTAAAAGTGAACAAAGGAGAAATAAAACAGGTCGGGAAAGAGGTGACGTGTTGTGTTATCGCGCTATCATCCAGCTCTCTGTGGTCTGTGCATTGATCTCCTTTCTTTCCCGCTTCCTCTCTCTCTCTCTCTCTCTCTCTCTTGCGCGCGCGGACTGATCTACCGCGGCCGGCGATCTACCCCGCATTCACCAGCATGAATATGGATATTATAGTCTGCTCAGATGCGAAGAAGCTGACTCGATCTCACCTCAGTGCGGCCTCATCATTGCGTTGTTCTAGGTGTACAGTAAGGTTACTGTAGCTGCCAGGTGAGCAGTGCGCCCCGAGTGCTTTGCAGGGACCGCCTCCCCCCATCGATGTAAGCGGGTCCGAGTACGGTGGTTGGGTGCGGTGTACGGTAAGCGGCACTCGCTCGTAGAGATGGAGCATCGTGTGCTACATGTTATAAAAGTATTTATTAGTAAAACAAGTTCCCGGGTTGTACTACTGTTGTCTCAAATGAGCAAAAACAACGAGGTTAGAGGCAGTCAGAAATTAGCTAGAAACGGACATGAAACGTATCAGAAGTGCTAGTTCATCCACGACATATAGGGTTCACGGTACGGCAACCATCTCGCTGCATATTTTCCAGACATCATTTCGCCGCATTCAGCCGCTCTATCGGCCCATTCGACCGCACAATTCGCGCTTGTCGGTCTGATTGTAGGGAAATGATGGTCATTTGCAAGTCTAATAAATGATACCCCATGAGGAATTCTGTTCCCTGTCCCAATATGTTCACCAATACCAATCACTGCATCTACACTCGAGCACACTGTGATTGATTATCGACTGTACGTTTCTCACTATGTAGATGTAGGTGAAAGACAGTGGTTCAATCAATAGTGATGACAAAATAAATCATCCCGTATCATTTACTATCCAGTCAAAACGTCTATCACTCACATTTTAGCATATTGCATACATTATCGAAATAGCCAATATAGACAACTCAAAATTAGTTTGCGCTCTGAACCCGTATATAAGACTGGTGTTCCGAAACACACATAGTCGCATGAGAAATACATCGACAGCGCACAAGGAGGAGGTACTGTCAACTCGTCTCTCTCTCTCTCTCTCTCTCTCTCTCTCTCTTTCTCTCTCTCTCTCTCCCTTCTCCCCCCTTCCCCCACTTATCTATCATCTACAGATGTCTGCGTCGGCTGGCTGCTGTGGGCGGGACGCGCCGGACGAGGAAGGGGAGGGGCACACCGAAGACCAGGTATTTGTGTTCGTGTCGCGCGCTCCATCGATCGATTATTGATCGATTTATGCCTTTGTGTACGGTAGAGGAATACGGTAGCATGCGAACCCGCTATTCATTGATTATCAATCGATATGTGATTTCGTGAAGAAGAAAAAAACGTACGGTAGAGCGATACTGTAGCATTCCAACCTGCAATCGATTGATTATCGATCGAAATGTTATTTTGTGAAAAAGGACGGTAGAGGGATACGGTAGCATTCCAACCCGCTAGATCGATTGACTATCGATTGATTATCGATCGATTTGTGTTTTTTGTGTGATAAAAGTACGGTGAAGGGATACGGTAACATTCCAACCCGCTATCGATTGATTATCGATCGATATGTGAAAAAGTAGGTGAAGGGATACGGTAGCATTCCAACTCGCTATCGATTGATTATCAATCGATATGTGATTTTGTGAAAAAGTACGGTAGAGGGTAGCATTCCAACCTTCTAGCTCGATTGACTATGATTGATTATCGATCAAGATGTGTTTTAATAAAAGTACAGTAGCGGGATACTGTAGTACAGAAAAGCAATATTGTAGTGGTCTATCTACCGGTATTTCAGGGCGACACGGTGCCCCTCCTTCTTTCTCGCTCTGGCGTGCGCAGCAGCCACACCGACAACGATGTCAAGTCCGACTCCAACAACCAGTACACCAAGTACAACCAGGAAAAGGAGAAGGAGAAGGAGGAGAGGAGGAGGAAGGCGCAGAGGTGTGAGAGGCAGAGAGAGAGAGAGAGGGAGAGAGTGTTCTAGGCCGACGAACGCTCGAACGCGTGGCTGCGTCGGGCCATGTCTTAGAAGAAGAAGAAGAAGAAGAAGAAGAAGAAGAAGAAGAAGGACGAAGAAGAGTTTCCGGCTTTACCGGAGAGGAAGGCTGATGTAGACGAGAAGAAGAAGGAGGACGGAGAGAAGGTAAACGAGTATTCACTTCCCCTATCGCCCCCCTTCTTCTCTCTCCCCTCCCTCCCTCTCTCCCCCTCTCTATATCTCCCTCTCTCTATCTCAATCTCTCCCTAGCCCCCTCCCTCTCTCTCCCTACCCCCCTCTCACTCCCACTCACCTCTTCCATCTGCAGGTGTCGACTGTGGTGGTCTGGTGTGGTGGCTGTAGCGGGCGCGCGGAGGTCGGTCAGTTCGGACGGCACAACAAACACACGGTAGGTATCCTGAAACGTATACACATATGAAACGTATTCACATCGGGAATTTATTGATTACTGATTGTCTCTGTTATCAGGGCGACAAGGTGCCCATCCGATCTGATCCGACCGACGCGTGCAGTCGCCAGAAGAGGACCGACCACACAGACAGGGGAGAGAGCAAGGAGGAGAAGAAAGAGGAGGAGAAGAAATAGGAGGAGAAGAAAGAGGAGGAGAAGAAAGAGGAGGAGAAGAAAGAGGAGGAGAAGAATGAGGATGAGACACACCAGACGTCTCTCAAGTCTGGAACGATTCTGGAGTATGCACAGGCTATGACGGGCTGGTTTCATCCGCCCCGGGATGAGGAAAGAGGAAAGAGCAGCGACAAGGTAAGCAGTCTCTCTCCGTCTGCTCATCTTTCACTCCCTCCCTCCCTCTCTCTCTCTCTCTCTTGTCTCTCGCTTCCCCCTCCTCTCTCTCCCTCTCACTCACTCACCACGCAACTGTAGGCGACCGACACGGATGCGGAGCCGACAGAGGCGGGATGGGATGCGGACGAGAACGCTAGCCAAGGATCGGAGAACAGCCAGGTCAGATTCGGCACGTGAAACGTATTCAAATTCATCGAATACATACTTGTTATAAAGACACACAGTGCTACACGAAACAATCGGTTTCTCCATCTCCCATAGTGCGTTCTCGTGGCGACTCGCCTGCGTATCTGTTCTCTTTCCCCACCTACCTTGCGCCGTCCCATTCGCGTGTTGTGCAGGTTTCGATGGGAGTCACGCCGAGCATTCTGTCTCCTCGCGAGGGCAACGGGAAGAAGGGCAGACGGCAGCGCGTCCAGCGGAGCACGCGACAGGCGAAACTGTGCAAGGCGCTGGTGGGAGATTAGTAATAGCACCTAGGATACCATAAAAACCCAACATTTCGTCATTCCATTACTGTAAATTGTGAACACTGATCGAGCCGATCACTGATACCCACCCACAGTATAACATATCGATCGATAATCAATCGATAACGGGTTGGAATGCTACCGTATCCATCCACCGTACTTTTTCCCACGAAAATCACATATCGATCGATAATCAGTCGAGAGCGGGTTGGAATGCTACCGTGTGGACGCGGTACTGAGTTTCCAGTATGGAATGAGCGAGTGCCTACAGAGTTGTAAGAGGAAGGCTGCTCGGGCGGTTGCAGTGTTTTTCGATATTTCGAAAGCATTCGATACTATCCCTTTTGGACATTTGGTAAATATTCTAAGATATGAATTCAACCTTGCCGATTCGTACCTCAGATTGATAAAAGATTATCTGTCTAACAGGAGGATGCGAGTGCGAGTGAAGGGGACCCTGAGTGGAGAGAAGGAGGTTGTGAGTGGAGTGCCGCAGGGAAGTATCCTAGGACCACTTCTATTCAATTGTTACGTGAATCGAGTGGGGTCGATACAATTGAATGAAGGGGCGCGCATTGTTCAATACGCCGACGATACGGTATATGTCTCTCGGTATCTCACCGATGGAGACAAGAATAATGCACAAGAAGATGTGGAGAAACTGAGTGGGCTCTTCTCAGAGATGGGAATGAAGCTGAATGCGGGAAAGTGCAAAGTGATTCGAATGGGAGTGTATGAGAAGGAACCAGATTTTGAGGTGAATCTGCATATTGGTGGAACAGAGCTCGAGTGTACTAGCAAGTACAAATATCTCGGAGTGGCAATTGATCCACTGATGAACTTCAGTGGTCACGTGGCTGAGAGGGTGACGAAGGCTCGCCAAGCTATTGGTGCTTTGGTGCGAACTATGAGGAAGTGGGCTCCTCGAAGCGCCTTCGAGAAAGTGTACAAGGCGTGTATTGAGCCAGGACTGCTATATGCAGCAGAAGGATGGTTTCCTGCGAACGAGACGGACAGGGCAAGACTCGAAAGAGTGAATGTGCATGCAGCCAGGCTGGTGCAGAATGATTTCACGTCATCGGATGGCCGAGTGCTAGAGAAGGCTAAGTGGAACACGGTGAAGAATACCGTGAGCGAAAGAAAGAGGGTGCTCATGTGGAATTATGTGCACGGAGTGCGAGCCCCTCCAGATGGAATGCTGGTCCTGGTGTCAGACCGATGGGGTGAGAAGGACAGCACGCGGTGGCCACTCACTGAGAGTGATGGAGCCTGTGGTGACAAGTGCGAGATTGCACGACTACCCGGTGAACGAGTTGAGGAGGCTATGGAATGCCCTACCGGAGAAGGCTGTATTGGAGGAGACCAAACAGTCGTTCAAGCGTGCTGTCAAGAATCTGTGAATTGGGACCGTCGGAGACGGTGTTTTATCTTACTAACAGTTGTGTTCATCGACTAGCGTGCTTATATAGCACGTCAGTACGTCTCATATGCCACAACATAGTACGTCTCATATGAACACATATTTCATTCACTATGGTGCTTTAGATATTGATACCGTATGAGCAAGACAAAGTCCGCAATCCACTGGTGGAACTCGGACACTGGATATTGTACACGTGAACAAGAAGAATAGGAAGTTTTAGGCGCAATTTCATAATTGCAGGTTCTCGGAACAATGGAAGAAAATCACTATTTTTAACAGCGATCGACCGTCTATAAACTGTCACGAAGAATATAAATAGTCAGTTATGTAATGTTGTTGTTGTTTCCAGTAAATAAAAGTGTTGTCTGTCTTGTGTTACTTTCTAAAAAAAAAGTCGATACGCATGTTACCTACAGTTATTGAGAGGATCACACAATGCCGAATTTCCCCCAAAAAGTGGAGAGTTGAACAGTGAGCAATGGGACAAACAAGTTGACAGACTGGCCAGCAGAATGGTTCACATACACATACTTCGCGGTTCTCTGTTTCTATTCCCTTTTCCACTTTGCACATTGCTTGCCCTTAATTTCTCGGCCATTTTAAAGGTAGTGTAGCCTCTGAATCTGGGTGTATGCGTAGATATAAAATGTCATTGTTTACGATTCAATGAGTATATTATGATAATGCAAATATACATTCTGAAACAAATTAGTTTAAAAAAATCATTTGAAAATTAGAGTGAGAAATCGTAGAATCTAATAACTTTTAATCAGCTCGGGGGTGTGTGCACAACTTGCACGAAGTTACACAATTTGACCACACTATCGGCTGTTTCATTAAAGACAATTTATTTCCATGTGTTCATATTGTTTCTTATGTCATTCTTATTTTGGATAACATTTTTAATATGTGTTTCTTTTTACGAATTTGGCGGGAACAGCTGATAGAAAAATGATCTGCTAAACGCAGTAAGTTCTGTTAAAAAAAGTTGCGTAAATATGCGTATCATGTTGGATCTAAATTAATTTTTGATAAATTTTTATTTCATTATTTTTCATCACAAACAACCACAAACGGCATGAAAATATTTCTAAAAAGCATTGATAATACATTCGTGATAATTTTCAATATGGGATTCAGAGGGTACACTACCTTTAAAGGAACAGTGGCGACTTAATTCTGCTTTGTCTGGGATTACGTGTTCTCTCGCCATTTCTGCAGTATTGAAGAGTTCAACGGAATGGAAGTCGTGGGGAGACCAATTTTGAGTTTAAAATAAAATGTTGCAACAGCGAGTTGCAACATTTGAAAGCAACGGATAATCGTTGTTTTTTTGTCACAAATCGATTAAGATTTGGGTTAATATGATTTTTTCAAACATCCCGACTCAAAAATAAGT
The DNA here is from genome assembly GCA_963966185.1 of Rhabditoides inermis. Classification (NCBI taxonomy): domain Eukaryota; kingdom Metazoa; phylum Nematoda; class Chromadorea; order Rhabditida; family Rhabditidae; genus Rhabditoides; species Rhabditoides inermis. Next base: position 309,065 of record CAWZYM010000196.1, on the reverse strand, counting down.
CGCCAGTACCTTTAAAGACGAAGTGGAACCGGGAAGACTCAAGGTACGCTTGATCTGATAGGCTCAGGCTCAGGAGAAGGGGAGAAAGAGAATGAGAAAGAGAGAGAGAGAGAGAGATAAAGAGAGAGATGAGAGAGAGAAAGAGATGAAGAGAGAGAGAGAGATGAGAGAAACAATCAAGAGTTCTCGAGTAAATTCCCCCGTAGAGTACTTCAATACTTGTTCCGGGTGAGAATTCATGAGATTTCCAGCTCGTATGCGGTTCGAAGGTCGTTTCCGGTTCGACTTCGGCTGCGCAGTGGCTGCTAGAAGTGTCCTAGTGACAAGACCGGTAGGAAATAGAATGCACTGTTTGTAATTTTGTTGTAATCGGCAAGGTGATTGTTTGAATCCTAGTACTTGCCGAGTAATTAACATTTGACTTTCACTAGCTGGTTTTGTTTTGAAAGTATGAAACGTGCCTGGGTAACAATTGAATTTGCTTTGAAAACAAGCAACCATCAATTGACGTTTCACTGCAACTCGTCAGATATTGACAGTGTGAGACGTTTTCAGTGTGAAACATGTTTCGAGAACTACAAAACAAATATTTAAATCAATAAAAACACACTCCTTTATCTCACGTTGCACAAATTTCATGGAACAAAGAACTAACAATTTTGTAGTTTTCAGCAGCGCGCAAAGAGTATGTAAATATCATAGTGAGTGCGTAGTGATGGTGAAATAGTCACTTTCAAAATTAGTCACATTCCACATCAACATGTCAAATATTGGCAGCCTGAAAGTTAGAGACCGTCACCTATATTTTCAATGGAGGTTATTAGAAACATTAGTTATATAACAACAAGTATTCATTTGTAGCGTTTGGATGTATTTGATCTACGCGCTAAAAGCCATCACACCAGAAGGCTTGCATAATGATTTGTAGAACGAAATATCAGTGGCTATGAGCTATGCGGGATACGGTAAGCCGCACTCGCTCGTAGAGATCGTGTGCTACTATCCGGCGGGTTCTTGTCAGGTTGTCACCACGAGTTGTCACCAAATCCCACGTGGTCTGCTATGTTTTAAAAGTACTTATTAGTAAAACAAGTACCCGGTTTGTACTACTGTTGTCTCAAATGAGCAAAAACAACGAAGTTAGAGGCAGTCAGAAATTAGCTAGAAACGGACATGAAACGTATCAGAAGTGCTAGTTTATCCACGACATATAGGGTTCACGGTACGGCAACCATCTCGCCGCATATTTTCCAGACATCATTTCGCCGCATTCAGCCGCTCTATCGGCCCATTCGACCGCACAATTCGCGCGCTTGTCGGTCTGATTGTAGGTAAATGATGGTCATTTGCAAGTCTAATAAATGATACCCCATGAGGAATTCTGTTCCCTGTCCCAATATGTTCACCAATACCAATCACTGCATCAACACTCGAGCACACTATGATTGATTATCGACTGTACGTTTCCCACTATGTAGGTGAAAGACAGTGGTTCAATCAATATTGATGACAAAATAAATCATCCCGTATCATTTACTATCCAGTCAAAACGTCTATCAGTCACATTTTAGCATATTGCATACATTATCAAAATGGCCATCATAGACAACTCAAAATTAGTTTGCGCTCTGAACCCGTATATAAGACTGGTGTTCCGGAATACACATAGTCGCATGAGAAATACATCGACACTTCGACAGCGCACAAGGAGGAGGTACTGTCAACTCGTCTCTCTCTCTCTCTCTCTCTCTCTCTCTCTCTCTCTCTCTCTCTCTCTGTCTCTGTCTCTGTCTCTGTCTCTGTCTCTGTCTCTGTCTCTGTCTCTGTCTCTGTCTCTGTCTCTGTCTCTGTCTCTGTCTCTGTCTCTGTCTCTGTCTCTGTCTCTGTCTCTGTCTCTGTCTCTGTCTCTGTCTCTGTCTCTGTCTCTGTCTCTGTCTCTGTCTCTGTCTCTGTCTCTGTCTCTGTCTCTGTCTCTGTCTCTGTCTCTGTCTCTGTCTCTGTCTCTGTCTCTGTCTCTGTCTCTGTCTCTGTCTCTGTCTCTCGCTCTATCTTTCTCTCTCTCTTTCTCTCTCTCTCTCTCTCTCTCTCTCTCTCTCTCTCTCTCTTCCCCCACTCATCTACTATCTACAGATCGGCCGGCTGCTGTGGGTGGGACGCGCCGGACGAGGAAGAGGAGGGGATCACCGAAGACCAGGTACCCGAGTAGCATCTTGTTCCAACTCGCTATCGATTGATCATCGATCGATATGTGCTTTCGTGAAAAAGTACGGTAGACGGATACGGTAGCAATCCAACCAGCTATCGATTGATTATCGATCGATATGTGCTTTCGTGATAAAGTACGGTAGAGGGATACGGTAGCATTTCAAACCGCTATCGATTGATTATCGATCGATATGTGCTTCCGTGAAAAAGTACGGTAGAGGGATACGGTAGCATTACAACCCGCTTTCGATTGATTATCGATCGATATGTGCTTTCGTGAAAAAGTACGGTAGAGGAATACGGTAGCATTACAACCCGCTTTCGATTGATTCTCGATCGATAGGCGTATTTTTCGATAATCAATCTAAAGCGTACGGTAGAGGGATACGGTAGCCATCTAATCCTCAATCGAGAGACTAGATATCGATATCTGATTTTGGAGAAAAAAGTACGGTAGAGGGATACGGTAGCATTCCAACCCGCTATCGAATTATTATTGATTGATTATCGATCGATATGTGATTTTGTGAAAAAGTACGATGGATGGATACGATAGCATTTCAACCCGCTATCGATTGATTATAGATCGATATGTGATTTTGTGAAAAAGTACGGTGGATGGATACGGTAGCATTCCAATTCGCTATCGATTGACGAAACTGTGCATGACGCTGGTCAGTATTAGCACCTATGGAATACCATAAAACCCAACATTTCGTCATTCCATCATCGTAAAATGTGAACACTGATCGATCTTATCACTGATACCAACCCACAATATCACATATCGATCGATAATCAATCGATAACGGGTTGGCATGCTGCCGTATTCTTCCGCCGTACTTTTTTTTGACAATCACATTATCGATCGATAACCAGTCGAGAGCGGGTTGGAATGCTGCCGTATCCACCTGCATACCGTACTTTTTCACAAAATCACATATCGATCGATAGTCAATCGAATGCGCAGGAAGCGAAACTGACTCGGGCGAGCGGTAGGCTGGACTTTGCGACGTCTCTGTCGCGCTGTAATCTGCGTACGTGGCGTAATGCCAGAAACGTATCAGATCAGTAATCAGAAATCAGAGTATCAGTAATCAATAGTCAGTAATCAGTGATCAGTAATCAGAGTATCACTTGTCACTGTTTACAACATCTCTGTTATTAGGAAAGTGAGACGAAGTCGAAGAAGAAGGACGCCAAGAAAAAGAAGATGGCTGAGATTCAGATTCGGTGGATCGTGACAGTAAGGAATACGGTGCGTGTGCGAGGGAGAGAGGAGAAAGGAGAGAAAAAGAGATGAGAGAGAGAGAGATGAGAGAGAGGAGAGAGAGGAGAGAAAGAGATATGAGAGAGAGAGAGGAGAGAGAGAGGAGAGAGATGTGTGTGTGTATGAGAGAGAGAGACGTGCCTTGTAGCGAGGCGAGGTGGGACGGTCGAGGGCGCGCAAGGAGATGCGTGCAGCTCTGCGCACATGGATCTTGCAAAAGGAGAAGGGACTCGATCAGGCGAGTCATCTGAAACCAGAAACAGTCAACCGTGTGAATCAGAATATCAGAATATTTATCACAGTCACGTAAATTGCGGTAAGAGTTACGGCAAAAGTACAGTAGACACGGGTTCGGTAGTACCGATGAAACCAGGTCTGCATTGCAGATGTCAGTGATCCGTGTCGGCATAGGACAGGTTATGCCGCATCAGCTAGGCGGGCGCTATGTCGACTACCGTGACAACTACGGTGTGCGTTGGTGGAGGAAGAGGAAGAGGAAGGGGCAGATGGTGGTGCGCCCCCCTCCACTACACATGCAGCATCAAGAGGTGGGACCTACACCACATTATCGTACATATATGTAGATCTGAATTCTGTCTTTCACTCGTATACGTTTCACCCTTAAGCGTTCTCCCTTTCACTCATATGTTTCACCATTAGGGCAACATCTGGTCCGTGCTGAGAGAGGAGGAGAAGAGTGAGGAGGTTGCTCCGTACGAGAGTGGCAAGGCGCGCCGTTAGAAGTGTACGAAGCGCAAGAAGAAGGGGAGCAAAAAGGATGAGGTCAGCAAGAGAGTGTGAGTGAAAGATTGAGCAGTTGCCGTACTTACAGGCTCTTGACGAACTGGTCGCGTTCATCACGGATGACGCACAACACGCCGATCCACTCGCCAACACCTCATATGTAGAGTAGTCAAATCACTATGTACTGAATCATGGTCTATTGTAGGGAGCTGATAGCGGACGCAGACCTCGTCGATTGCGGCGGAGGCAGATGGGAGTGGGAAAGAATGGAATGGAGAGAGAGAGCAGCGAGACAGCGGGAAAAAGGGGAGAAAGAACGGAAAGTGGAGATGGTGGATGGCCAGGAGGTACGCTTCTCTCTCTCTCTTTCTCTCTCTCTCTCTCTCTCTCTCTCTCTCTCTCTTTCTCGCACTCACTCACCTTCTATCTGCAGATGACAGTTCGAGAAGGCGGGACGGAAGCTCGGACAAGGCGTGACACCACGATGATGACGGAGAGCTCAGGCGGCAACACTGGCGCCAGGGAGACGGAACAGTCAAGCCGGGTACGGTATCTGATACACCTCCATCACACATAGCGCACATGTAGTAAGCACCTCTGTTGCTTCTCTCTCTCTCTCTCTCTCTCTCTCTCTCTCTCTCTCTCCTCCCTTCCTCTTTCTCTCTCCCACTCACCTCCTTGTTCAGTCACCTGGATGATTCTTTCCTGATTCAGTTCGACATGATAAGACTCGGTGGTGGCGGGGCGAGCAAAGGTGGCAGGGGCAACGAAGATGAAAAGAGGGCAAGGGAAAGAAGACAGACAGCAGAGAAGAGGGTACGCGAGATGATTCAACAAGCCAACATGCGCAACACATTAGAAAACCGGTGACATGACGGACAAGCTTCGCACCAAACTAAAACTGGCAGACGTACACGGATACTGGACAGGAGATGAACTGGTATGTGGTCGATAGGTTTCAAAAATCGGATATCATGCATTTAGGACAACGCGAACGTCAGAAAGACACACAACACAGTACGTCTCATGTCTGCCACTGCCGGCCCCCTTAAATTTGCTATGGCGTGTGTCTGTTTGTTTGTCCAGATGTCTCCAGCTCTATGGCGTGGACCTACCAGTTTGTCCTTATAGAGTTAGAGTTGGTATATGCCTGGGACGGTCGCGTTTACCTGGCACCTCATTTGCATATCTCCTTATATGGGTTCACTAACAACTCTGGACTTAGAATCTGAAACTTGTGACGTTTCTATATGAACTCTTTCAGTTTTAGACCTAGACACTTGATACTTGGTACAAGTAACAAGTAAACGAGGTCAAACTTTTTGGTAAACAACAACAGTAAACAAGTAAACAAATAAGTAAACAACTCCAAATTTCTTTTAAAAGGTATCTAACGTGTACTAGACCAAGTACTCAGTTCATATTTATTGTTTACAAGTCATGTAAACAAGTAAACAAATCTGTAAACAACTCAAAAATGTGTTTTAAAAGTTTCTAACGTGTAGTACACCAATTACTAAGTTCGATTTTGTTGTGTATTTGAGATGTAAACAAGTAAACAAATAGGTAAACAATTCCAAAATTCATTCTAAAAGTATCTAACGTATACTAGACCAAGTACTCAGTTCATATTTATTGTTTACAAGTCATGTAAACAAGTAAACAATTTTGTAAACAACTCAGAAATGTGTTTAAAACTCTATAACATGTAGTACACAAATAACTAAGTTCGATTTTGTTGTTTATTTGAGATGTAAACAAGTAAACAAAAAAGTAAACAACTCCAAATTCATTCTAAAGGCATCTAACGTGTACTAGGCCAAGTATTGAGTTCAAATTTGTTGACTACGATGTGTACTAGACCAAGTACTCAGTTCATATTTATTGTTTACAAGTCATGTAAACAAGTAAACAAATCTGTAAACAACTCAAAAATGTGTTTTAAAAGTTTCTAACGTGTAGTACACCAATTACTAAGTTCGATTATGTTGTGTATTTGAGATGTAAACAAGTAAACAAATAGGTAAACAATTCCAAAATTCATTCTAAAAGTATCTAACGTGTACTAGACCAAGTACTCAGTTCATATTTATTGTTTACAAGTCATGTAAACAAGTAAACAATTTTGTAATCAACTCAGAAATGTGTTTTTAAGCTTTCTAACATGTAGTTCACAAAATACTAAGTTCGATTTTGTTGTTTAATTGAAATGTAAACAATTAAACAAAAAAGTAAACAAATCCAAATTCAGTCCAAAGGTATCTAACGAGTACTAGACCAAGTACTGAGTTCAAATTTGTTGACTACAAGTGAAGTAAACAAGTAAACAAAGCTTAAACTTTCCATTTTCAAGTATAACTCTGTTACATGTCTATGTTTTAGTTATTATAGCAGAAAGGCGAGCGCGCCGAAGGCGCGCGAGCCTTGGAGCAAGCGCGGCGCGAAGCGCCGCCACTAGCGGGCCGGAGGCGAGCGAAGCGAGCCTCCGGCCCGCTAGTCACCCGCCCACCCCCTATAAATTATGCTATGGAGTTTGTTTGTCTGTCTGTCCGGGGTTGTATCTCAAGTTGTAGTGATCGATGGGGGTTGAGGTATGGAAATTAGATCTCAGGTGGTGACCGCACGCAAAATTTTACCTGGGGTCCTGATCTGACCATTCCTTATATGGGTTGACCGAAACTCTCATGAACATAGACGAAATTTTAAGCACTTTTTATGTAAACTATGTTTCGTTTTCAAGCTACTGAGATGCCCTTTTGGGGTTAAGGTACTGTAGGGTCGAGAATTTAAGTTTTGATTTTCGACCTCATTTGCATATTTCCAAATATGGTAATGACGTATCTCGGTCAGTTTTGATGCCAAAGAGTCCACACTTGGTATGTGACCTGGAGGCAAGTCAGCGATGTTGTTGTTTACATGTTTGTCAACAAGTAAACAAGTTTGTAAACAAATTTAAAGTTTGTTTTGAAGGTATCTAAGATGATGTAGACTTGGAGGCGAGTTCAAAAATGTTGTTTACAGATGATGTAAACAAGTAAACAACTTTGTAAACAATCTGAAAATGTGTTTTGAAGATGTCAAATGTTCAGTAACATTATTGGTGAGTCCAAAAATGTTGTTTACAGATGATGTAAACAAGTAAACAAAAATGTAAACAACCTGCAAACGTGTTTCAAAGGTGTATAACGTGTAGTAGACTTGAAGGCGAGTTAAAAAATGTTGTTTACAAAAAGTGTAAACAAGTAAACAAATTTGTAAACAACGTTCAATTGTCTTCATTTTTGGTATTCTGTCTTGTAATGTACTTCTAAGTTAGATTAGAGGTTTGTGGACATATTTTAGTTATAAAATTAGATTTGAGTGATGATTTCAGTTTTGATGTTTGAGAGTTGAGGCCGCCGAAGGCGGCCCTAGCCCGAGCGGCGCGCCAGCGCCGCTCGGGCTAGTCCCCCTTTCATACTAATATTTACTATGGTGTCTGTCTGTCTGTCTGTCCTTCCGGAGAGATATCTCTTTTCAAAGTCTACTCTAACTACTCATTTTTTCTAGAAAGTTTCTTCAATACCTGAGAACGCAAAATTCCAAATATCTCGTCAATAGCGATCTTCTGATCATAGTTATCACCTAATCTCTAACTATGGAGAAAAATTTCAAAATACTTCAATCAGAATCAAATTTGGAGAGTAGGTGAATCGACCTAGAAAAAATCGATAGCCGCGATACCAGCTGCCTGTGACCTCATCTTCATGCCCAAATAGGCGAATGTACCCAAAATGCACCCAAATTTCATGATCTTCGATTTCTATAAAAATTGGATAGAAGAAAGATTACGTATAATAGATTATAGAAACTGGTTTCCTTTTTCGAAAAGTCACCAAATATGGCAAATATCATCGACTTTTCGTACAGACGAGATAGAGGGTCCAATTTGTAAACTTAAGCTTTTCTGGGCAAAAAAGCCCTTCTGTCAAAGTTTCAGATCAATCGGACTTTGTCTTCATACAGTATTAGACATTTTCTGAGCGCGCGTTACTTGCTGGGGTCGCGCCCACCGGATTGCTCGCTACCAGCCGCCAGGTCAACCGATCGATATCGAATAGTTGGCATTCGCAATCACTGACCTATATCCACTCAGTTGTGTCTTTTTTGATAGGAATTTGTCTGAATATAACAATAATGGATTGAGTCAGTTGAAAAAGACAAAATTTCTATCTTAAACGAATAACTTTGACAAAACGAAATGCTGAAGGTTGAAAGTTAAGTAAAATGTTTCGAGACGTCAATAGATAGTGCTTTCTAACAATCAAATCAACCTCAAACTGTTTCAAACTCCTTCACACGTGCGCACAACGTGTTAGGGCGCGCCAGCCGGCTTCTTTTCTCGAAGTCATTGTAGACGTAATATAGAACTGTGTACTGTATATTTTTTTCAGTTGAAAGTGAGTTTTGAGTTTATTACCTGTACTCTTGTACATATTCAGCCTGAAATTCCGCTTTTCGATGCAGTACAGTGTCGAGTGGAAGTGAGGTGAGGTGAGAATCGAGTTCACCTTACATGTCATTTGGCAAGCACAGGCGATCAAATTATATTTTCAGAACGTGAGAGAGTAGACAGTAGAGAAAGAAGACAGTAGATAAGAGATTAGTACTTTCTGTTTAAAATAGTTTTTACATAACTGTCTCTCGAAAGTCGCAGTGACTACTGCAGATGTGAGAATAGAAGAGTAGACAGAAGGTGCCATAGTACTGTCTCTAGAAAGTTGTTGTCACCGATGCAGAGACGTGAGAATAGACAAGAGAAAGACAGACAGACAGACAGAGAGAGAGAGAGAGAGGGAGAGGGAGAAAGAGAGAGAGAGAGAGAGATAGAGAGAGAGAAAGAGAGAGGAGGGAGAAGAAGGAGGGAAGAGAGAGAGTAGGCATAACTGTCTCTCGAAAGTCGCAGTGACTGCTGCAGACGTGAGAGTAGAAGAGTAGACAGAAGGTAACATAGTACTTTTTCTAGAATGTTGTTGTCACCGCTGCGAAGACGTGAGATTGGACAAGAGAGAGAGAGAGAGAGAGAGAGAGAGAGAGAGAGAGAGAGAGAGAAGAGGAGAAAGGAGGAAGAATAGGCATAACCGTCTCTCCATAGTCGCAGTGACTGCTGTAGACGTGAGAGTAGAAAAGTAGACAGAAGGTGCCATAGTACTGTCTCTAGAAAATTGTTGTCACCGATGCGGAGACGTGAGAATAGACAAGAGAGAGAAAGATGGGGAGAGAGAGAAGGTAGGAGAGAGAAAAGAGGAGAGAGAAGGGAGAGTAGACATAACTGTCTTTCGAAAGTCGCAGTGATAGTGATTACTGCAGATGTGAAAGTAAGAGTGGAAGAGGTGACGAAAGGTGGAAGTAGACAGAAGAAAACATAGTAATGTCTCTCTAAAGTTTTTGTCACATTGAAAGAAAAAGATGCAGTAGACAAACAAGAGCATATGTAGTATTAGTATTGTCTCTAGAAAGTTGACAGTAGAGTAGACAATAGAGAATATAATACTGTTTCTAGAGAACATAATACTGAGAGAGAAAGAGAAAGAGAGAAAGAGATAGGGAGACAGTGAAGAGGGAGGAGAGAGAGAGGAGAGATAGGGGAAAGTAGAACTGTGTCGAGGGGAGAAAGAGAGAAAGAGAGAGAGAGAGAGAGAGAGAGAGAGAGAGAGAGAGAGGGGCGGGGGGAGGAGGAGGGAGATAAGATGGAAAGTAGACAGAACAGTGTAGAGGAGAAAGAGATGGGGCGGTGTACATCTGTGAAACATGAAATATGTGAAAAAGAAGTAGAAGAGATAGTTAGAAAAGACAAAAAATTAAACTACATCAACAAAATACAAAGAACTTGAACACTTCAACTACAACCCTTGCGTGTATAGTTATATGCTCGCAATAAGTTGCGCGCGGTGGGGTAGATCAGAGGAAGACGGAGAGTCAGCTCTTGGCAATAGCGCGCAAAACAAGAGAGACAGACGGTTATGGCACCGTATTTCGAACTGCAAGCGAGGTAGATCGAAAAATATCGCTCTGGTGCAGAGTATATGTTACTTCGCAAGAGTCATTGGAGAGCAATCAACTATCAAACATGCAAGACGAACTATTCTTCTATTTTCTTTTTCGTATACCTAGTGCGTAGGCGCGCGGCAGCGCGCCGGAGCGCTAGTCCCCCTTTCATACTAATATTTACTATGGTGTCTGTCTGTCTGTCTGTCTGTCTGTCCTTCCGGAGAGATATCTCTTTTCAAAGTCTACTTTAACTACTCATTTTTTCTAGAAAGTTTCTTCAATACCTGAGAACGCAAAATTCCGAATATCTCGTCAATAGCGATCTCCTAATCATAGTTATCACCTAATCTCTTAACTATGGAGAAAAATTTCAAAATACTTCAATTAGAACCAAATTTGGAGAGTAGGTGAATCGACCTAGAAAAAGTCGATAGCCGCGATACCAGCTGCCTGTGACCTCATCTTCATGCCCAAATAGGCGAATGTACCCAAAATGCACCCAAAATTCATGATCTTCGATTTCTATAAAAATTGAATAGAAGAAAGATTACGTATAATAGATTATAGAAACTGGTTTCCTTTTTTGAAAAGTCACCAAATATGGCGAATATGATCGACTTTTCGTACAGACGAGATAGAGGGTCCAATTTGTAAACTTAAGCTTTTATGGGCAAAAAAGCCCTTCTGTCAAAGTTTCAGATCGATCGGACTTTGTCTTCATACAGTATTAGACATTTTCTGAGCGCGCGTTACTTGCTGGGGTCGCGCCCACCGGATTGCTCGCTACCAGCCGCCAGGTCAACCGATCGATATCGAATAGTTGGCATTCGCAATCACTGACCCATGTCCACTCAGTTGTGTCTTTTTTGATAGGAATCTGTCCAAATATAACAATAATGGATTGAGTCAGTTGAAAAAGACAAAATTTCTATCTTCAACGAATAACTTTGACAAAACGAAAAGTTGAAGGTTGAAAGTTAAGTAAAATGTTTCGAGACGTCAATAGATAGTGCTTTCTAACGATCAAATCAACCTCAAACTGTTTCAAACTCCTTCACACGTGCGCACAACGTGTTAGGGCGCGCCAGCCGGCTTCTTTTCTCGAAGTCATTGTAGACGTAATATAGAACTATGTACTGCTTCTTTTTTCAGTTGAAACTAAGTTGTGAGTTTATTACTTGTACTCTTGTACATATTCAGCCTGAAGTTCCGCTTTTCGATGCAGTACAGTGTCGAGTGGAAGTGAGGTGAGGTGAGAATCGAGTTCACCTTACATGTCATTTGGCAAGCACAGGCGGTCAAATTATAATTTTAAAACGTGATAGAGTAGACAGTAGGGAGAGAAGACAGTAGAGAAGAGAGTAGTATTTTCTGTTAAAAAAAGTTTTTACATAACTGTCTCTCGAAAGTCGCAGTGTACTGCAGATATGAGAATAGAAGAGTAGACAGAAGGTACCATAGTACTGTCTCTAGAAAGTTGTTGTCACCGCAGCGGGGACGTGAAAGTATACAAGAGAGAGAATAGGAGAGAGAGAGAGAGAGAGAGAGAATAGGAGAGAGAAAATAGGAGAGAGAAGGGAGAGTAGACATATCTGTCTCTCGAAAGTCGCAGTGATAGTGATTACTACAGATGTGAGAGTGAGAGTGGAAGAGGTGACGAGAGGTGAAAGTAGACAGAAGAAAACATAGTAATGTCTCTAGAAAGTTGTTTTCACAGTAGAAGAAAAAGATGCAGTAGACAAACAAGAGCATAGTATTAATATTGTCTCTAGAAAGTTGACAGTAGACAATAGAGAATATAATACTGTTTCTAGAGAATATAATACTCCGCATATTGATCGCTTTAAAGGTTTAAATAAGTGTGAGTGAAACGTTTCTTCGGAATCATCACTCTACACCGTCACACTGAGATGCAACTTTGGATGTCGTGCGCCCCTGCGCTCATCGTCGACAACCAACAGGCGTGAACAGAAAGCCTCGAACAGGCCCGCATATTTCCGCATATTGATCGCTTTAAAGGTTTAAATAAGTGTGAGCGAAATGTTTCTTCGGAATCATCACTCTACACCGTCACAATGAGATGCGACTTTGGATGTCGTGCGCCCCTGCGCTCATCGTCGACAACCAACAGGCGTGAACAGAAAGCCTCGAACAGGCCCGCATATTTCCGCATATTGATCGCTTTAAGTTTTTAAACAAGTGTGAGCGAAACGTTTCTTCGGGATCATCACTCTACACCGTCACACTGAGATGCGACTTTGGATGTCGTGCGCCCCTGCGCTCATCGTCGACAACCAACAGGCGTGAACAGAAAGCCTCGAACAGGCCCGCATATTTCCGCATATTGATCGCTTTAAAAGTTTAAATAAGTGTGAGCGAAATGTTTCTTCGGAATCATCACTCTACACCGTCACACTGAGATGCGACTTTGGATGTCGTGCGCCCCTGCGCTCATCGTCGACAACCAACAGGCGTGAACAGAAAGCCTCGAACCGGCCCGCATTTTTCCGCATATTTATCGCTTTAAAGGTTTAAATAAGTGTGAGCAAAATGTTTCTTCAGAATCATCACTCTACACCGTCACAATTAGATGCGACTTTGGATGTCGTGCGCCCCTGCGCTCATCGTCGACAACCAACAGGGGTGAATAGAAAGCCTCGAACAGACCCGCATATTTCCGCATATTGATCGCTTTAAAGGTTTAAATAAGTGTGAGCGAAACGTTTCTTCGGAATCATCACTCTACACCGTCACAATGAGATGCGACTTTGGATGTCGTGCGCGCCTGCGCTCATCGTCGACAACCATCAGGCGTGAACAAAAAAGCCTCAAACAGGCCATATTTCCGCATATTGATTGCATTGAAGGTTTAAATAAGTGTGAGCTAAAGGTTCCTCCAGCATTATCACTCTACACCATCACAATGATATGCCACTTTGGATGTCGTGCGCCCCTGCGCTCATCGTCAACAACCATCAGACGTGAACAGAAAGCCTCGAACAGGCCCGCATACTTCCGCATCTTGATCGCTTTGAAGATTTAAATAAGTGTGAGCGAAAGGTTCCTTCAGAATCATCACTCTACACCATCACAATGAGTTGCGACTTTGGATGTCGTGCGCGCCTGCGCTCATCGTCGACAACCAACAGGCGTGAATAGAAAGCCTCGAACAGGCCCGCATATTTCCGCATCTTGATTGCATTGAAGGTTAAATAAGTGTGAGCTAAAGGTTCCTCCAGCATTATCACTCTACACCGTCACAATGAGATGCGACTTTGGATGTCGTGCGCCCCTGCGCTCATCGTCGACAACCAACAGGCGTGAATAGAAAGCCTCGAACAGGCCCGCATATTTCCGCATCTTGATCGCTTTAAAGGTTTAAATAAGTGTGAGCGAAACGTTTCTTCGGAATCATCACTCTACACCGTCACACTGAGATGCGACTTTGGATGTCGTGCGCCCCTGCGCTCATCGTCAACAACCAACAGGCGTGAACAAAAAGCCTCGAACAGGCCATATTTCCGCATATTTATCGCTTTAAAGGGTTCAATAAGTGTGAGCGAAATGTTTCTTCGGAATCATCACTCTACACCGTCACAATGAGATGCGACTTTGGATGTCGTGCGCGCCTGCGCTCATCGTCGACAACCATCAGGCGTGAACAAAAAAGCCTCAAACAGGCCCGCATATTTCCGCATATTGATTGTAATGTAATGTAATGTAATGTTTATCGTAATCGACTAGGATAGGTATACACGGGAGCAATAAATAACGAAGATGCAAAAGCAACAATGTACAGTACATGCTACCGTAATATATGGGTGGATAGATGCTGCTGCCGTGGGAGACAGACCGCAGTAGAGTGACCGCACCCGCGCCCCCGATGCCTACCCCGGCACCGCCCCCAGAGTGGAGTGGCTACCACATAGTGGAGTAGTGCCGGTAACTGTAATTGAGGAAGACGCGCAGCATTGCGCGGTAAAGTGCAGTCAGTATACTAGTTCGCTGTATATGATTTCAGAACATTTTTCATGAGATAGTTCGTCAGATTTGTTTTGAATATTTTGGAATTGTCTTCACAAACGATGGAAGTTGGTAACTGATTCCAAACAGTGCAAACTCTGTGAGATAGGAAAGATTGTTCGAGAGCAGTGGTTGATTTTGAGAAGATTTTCAGTCCATTTCCTCTACTCCTTGACTGAATTGTAGATTCTTTCGAGTACAATACAATCGGATTGTCTTCTTTGTCCACCCAAACTTGACCATACACATACTTGTGTGCAGTACAAACATCTTTGATTGTTCTGCGCAATGAAAGAGGTTTGAGATCAAGTTCTTTCAGTCTTTGATCATACTCAAGATTCGGACAAAAACGTTTTGTAAACTTTCTTTGAATTTTCTCAACTGGATCCCAGTAAGTTTTCTTTATATCAATGAGGCACTCAGTATTGTATTCCAAAATAGGTAAAACCTTAGCATTAAAGAGCGTCATAAAGCCTTTCTTGTTAAAACTGAAGGCTCTGAACATATTATTCATAATTGCACCTGCCTTACGAGCTTGCTGTAGTAAGTGAATTCGAGGTTTAAGATCACTTGATATTTCAACTCCAAGATCTCGGATATGGTCTTTTTGTTGCAGCTGTATTCCGCCAATAGAATAACACGAATTATGGCGTTTCTGTCTTCCAGTATTCGTACACAATACAGCGCACTTGCCAATTGAAATTTTTAATTGCCGATTAGAGAACCAATCAAAAGCTGAGTTCATATCAGTTTGAAGCTTTGTTAAATAGTCTGGAATACTTCTACTTATATAAAATTTAGTATCATCTGCATACATCAGTGTTTTTGAGTGTTGTATGCATTTTTCAAGATCATTCAGGTAAATGTTGAAAAGAAGAGGCCCCAGGACTGATCCTTGAGGCACTCCGCTTCCCACTATTGTTGGTTGGGAGACAGATTCATTCACTCTCACCATTTGATGTCGACCATTTAGATATACTTTTATCCAATTCACAATTTCTCTACTGATCCCATAAGCACACATGATGTCCAACAATCTACGATGGTTCACTGTATCGAATGCCTTCGCAATGTCCAAATAAATGACATCTGTTCCTTGCCGGTTTTTGATCAGGTCACTTTGAAACTTTATGAGTTGAGAGGATGTGGATCTATGTTCTAAGAAACCATGCTGATTTGATGAAATAATGTGATTTTGCCACATGTATTTTCTTATATCATGTGTAACAATCGTTTCAAATAATCTGCATGATGTACATGTGAGTGCAATGGGGCGATAGTTTGTCGGATTACATGGATCACCAGACTTGAACACCGCCGTTACAATAGATGTTTTCCACACTTTCGGCAATGTGCAAGTCTGTATACTTCTCGTGAATATAATTGATAGCGGAAGAGCAAGCACGACAGCTAATTTATGAAGGGCAATACTAGGAATGGAGTCCACACCATAAGAAAGTTTGTTTTTGACTTTTAATAAAAATCTGTATACATTCACAGGACTGAAGTCAATGCTATTCATACTAGATCCAAGAACCACATCGGGAGTGAATGGTTTGTTGTCATCCACTGTGAATACAGATTTGAAATGATTGTTGAGAAGCTCTGCTCGTTGCGAATCATCTACTACAAGTTCGCCTTGCTGATTTCTTAGAGCACCTAGCTGTTTTCTACTCAGTGTTTTTGCAGATACATATTTCCAAAATTTATTTAAATCGAAACTATTCAAAATTCCGAATTCTTTCTTTCTAATAACCATGTGAAGTTCGTGCTTGTACTTAGATTCAGCTATCTTATATGCATCTCTGTCTGCCTGCATTTTTGATACCTTATATCGAGTATATAATTTACGTGATTTATCACGTAATTTGGTAATATAACGAGGCCATTTTTGCTTAGCTTGTTGGATTGTTGGTGTCCACTTGTTCAAACAATCAGTAACAATTTTAGAAAAGTGAGTGTACATCGTATCAATATCTGGACAATTTGTCAACTCAATGTCCCAATCAACATGAGCTAATTCTGTCTCAATAGCAGTATAGTCACTTAATCTGTATGATTTGAATGACTTATCTTTATGATAGTTTTGATTAGTGATACGAAATTCAAGTTCACAAGTAACTAATAAGTGATCAGAAACAGGTGTATCAACTTCGACATTGAATATCATACTTTTCTCAGACGTAAATAGGAGATCTAACGTGTTACCATTTGTGTGAGTGGGATGGTGAACGTGTTGTGTAAGACCAGAGAGAGCAACAAATTCCAAGAATTCCTTGCTCATTGGTCTCACTGCGTCCATAATACCCCAATCCACATCTGGCATATTGAAATCACCCGCTATCACATACTGACAAGAAAGATTCAAACCATCTATATATTGTTGAAACTCATGTGTGAATGTGGGATCGTTAGCAATACTTCCTTTTCTGTATACACCAATAATACATAGTGAAATTCCTGAATTATTTGTGATTTTGACAGATATAGCTTCGAATTTTATATTGGAATATGGTCTTCCGATTTGGGAAGGAGATAGAGAATCTGATACAAAAATACCTACTCCACCACCACCACCTTGAGGTCTGCTAGCAGAAAAAAACGTGTAATTTGGAATACTGATCAAGGCACCTGATGATAACCAAGTTTCTGTTATAACTAACACACTATTAGTTTGAGGCGACAAATAGTGATTACAAAACAGTAATGACTGGGTGTTCAAACTTCTTATATTTGCTAGCGAAAGTTTAGTATACTGACTGCACGAAGACATTACTGCGCATTACCGGTCACGTCAACCCCAACTACAGTACCTCCAACAGGAGCAGTTCCGGGGGAAGAAGTCGGCGGCGCTGCGCGAACCTTCCTCTCCAAGATCATCATGTCCCTCACGACAAACATCATGTATCCGGCCCTGCAATTCAAATTATATACAAACTGTCGAAGCTGCGAATCTCTCTCACGCTCCAGGGCTGTCAGGTCCCGGCGCACGTAGCGACCGAGACCCGCCCCTCCAATCGTCCGGCGAACCGTCTCAGCGTCGTCGTTGCTGCGGCAGAGGACCTTGATGGGGCGGCGGGGCTGGGTCGAGGCGGGCGGGTGGCGGTAGGCTTTGATCACCATGTCGGGGTCTTCTCCTCGTCCAGATAGTGCGGCCTTCACAGCATCAGTCAAAGTTGTTTCGTCTTCGTTTTCTTCATCGTCCTTTCCAACTATCACACATCGACGGTCTTTCTCCTCCTTTTCCCGATCTTCTTTGCACTTTCCAGAGCGAACGTAGGTGTCGTATCGGGGATTGGGCGGTGTTTCTTTGGCGAGCGAGTACAGCTCGCGCAGGGTGTTGGCAGCGAGCATGGCGGGCGGGCGTCCGTACGGGGCAGCAGTGGTCGTTGCGGCGGGGCGGCTGGTGAGGGGCGGAAAGTCGTTGTCGTTGCGCCTCCAGGATCCATGTGGCTTGTCGGTCTCGTGCTTGCGGATGAGAGAGGCGTAGTCGGCGATCAGTCGTTCGTGTTTGGCATTCAGAGACATGTAGGCGGTCATCAGCTGGTTATGGGCGTCCAGCAGCTTTGCGTGGTCTCCTTGTGTCACGTACCCAGTGGAATCGGGCGGCGGGGAATCGGCGGTCATTTGAGGCAGGCGGCCGGTCACGACAGGAGAAAGGAATGGAATGAAGGTTTAAATAAGTGTGAGCGAAATGTTCCTTCGGAATCATCACTCTACACCGTCACACTGAGATGCGACTTTGGATGTCGTGCGCCCCTGCGCTCATCGTCGACAACCAACAGGCGTGAACAGAAAGCCTCGAACAGGCCCGCATATTTCCGCATATTGATCGCTTTAAAGGTTTAAATAAGTGTGAGCGAAATGTTTCTTCGGAATCATCACTCTACACCGTCACAATGAAATGCGACTTTGGATGTCGTGCGCCCTGCGCTCATCGTCGACAACCAACAGGCGTGAACAGAAAGCCTCGAACAGGCCCGCATATTTCCGCATCTTGATCGCTTTAAAGGTTTAAATAAGTGTGAGCGAAACGTTTCTTCGGAATCATCACTCTACACCGTCACACTGAGATGCGACTTTGGATGTCGTGCGCCCCTGCGCTCATCGTCAACAACCAACAGGCGTGGACAAAAAGCCTCGAACAGGCCATATTTCCGCATATTTATCGCTTTAAAGGGTTCAATAAGTGTGAGCGAAATGTTTCTTCGGAATCATCACTCTACACCGTCACAATGAGATGCGACTTTGGATGTCGTGCGCGCCTGCGCTCATCGTCGACAACCATCAGGCGTGAACAAAAAAGCCTCAAACAGGCTCGCATATTTCCGCATATTTATCGCTTTAAAGGGTTCAATAAGTGTGAGCGAAATGTTTCTTCGGAATCATCACTCTACACCGTCACACTGAGATGCGACTTTGGATGTCGTGCGCCCCTGCGCTCATCGTCAACAACCATCAGACGTGAACAGAAAGCCTCGAACAGGCCCGCATACTTCCGCATATTGATCGCTTTGGAGATTTAGATAAGTGTGAGCGAAAGGTTCCTTCAGAATCATCACTCTACACCGTCACAATGAGATGCGACTTTGGATGTCGTGCGCCCCTGCGCTCATCGTCGACAACCAACAGGCGTGAACAGAAAGCCTCGAACAGGCCCGCATATTTCCGCATATTGATCGCTTTAAAGGTTTAAATAAGTGTGAGCGAAATGTTTCTTCGGAATCATCACTCTACACCGTCACAATGAGATGCGACTTTGGATGTCGTGCGCCCTGCGCTCATCGTCGACAACCAACAGGCGTGAACAGAAAGCCTCGAACAGGCCCGCATATTTCCGCATATTGATCGCTTTAAAGGTTTAAATAAGTGTGAGTGAAACGTTTCTTCGGAATCATCACTCTACACCGTCACACTGAGATGCGACTTTGGATGTCGTGCGCCCCTGCGCTCATCGTCGACAACCAACAGGCGTGAACAGAAAGCCTCGAACAGGCCCGCATATTTCCGCATATTGATCGCTTTCAAGGTTTAAATAAGTGTGAGCGAAATGTTTCTTCGGAATCATCACTCTACACCGTCACAATGAGATGCGACTTTGGATGTCGTGCGCCCCTGCGCTCATCGTCGACAACCAACAGGCGTGAACAGAAAGCCTCGAACAGGCCCGCATATTTCCGCATATTTATCGCTTTAAAGGGTTCAATAAGTGTGAGAGAAATGTTTCTTCGGAATCATCACTCTACACCGTCACACTGAGATGCGACTTTGGATGTCGTGCGCCCCTGCGCTCATCGTCAACAACCATCAGACGTGAACAGAAAGCCTCGAACAGGCCCGCATACTTCCGCATATTGATCGCTTTGGAGTTTTAGATAAGTGTGAGCGAAAGGTTCCTTCAGAATCATCACTCTACACCGTCACAATGAGATGCGACTTTGGATGTCGTGCGCCCCTGCGCTCATCGTCGACAACCAACAGGCGTGAACAGAAAGCCTCGAACAGGCCCGCATATTTCCGCATATTGATCGCTTTAAAGGTTTAAATAAGTGTGAGCGAAATGTTTCTTCGGAATCATCACTCTACACCGTCACAATGAGATGCGACTTTGGATGTCGTGCGCCCTGCGCTCATCGTCGACAACCAACAGGCGTGAACAGAAAGCCTCGAACAGGCCCGCATATTTCCGCATATTGATCGCTTTAAAGGTTTAAATAAGTGTGAGCGAAATGTTTCTTCGGAATCATCACTCTACACCGTCACACTGAGATGCGACTTTGGATGTCGTGCGCCCCTGCGCTCATCGTCAACAACCAACAGGCGTGAACAAAAAGCCTCGAACAGGCCATATTTCCGCATATTTATCGCTTTAAAGGGTTCAATAAGTGTGAGCGAAATGTTTCTTCGGAATCATCACTCTACACCGTCACAATGAGATGCGACTTTGGATGTCGTGCGCGCCTGCGCTCATCGTCGACAACCATCAGGCGTGAACAAAAAAGCCTCAAACAGGCCCGCATATTTCCGCATATTGATTGCATTGAAGGTTTAAATAAGTGTGAGCGAAATGTTCCTTCGGAATCATCACTCTACACCGTCACACTGAGATGCGACTTTGGATGTCGTGCGCCCCTGCGCTCATCGTCAACAACCAACAGGCGTGAATAGAAAGCCTCGAACAGGCTCGCATATTTCCGCATATTGATCGCTTTAAAGATTTAAATAAGTATGAGCGAAAGGTTACTTCAGAATCATCACTCTACACCATCACAATGAGATGCGACTTTGGATGTCGTGCGCCCCTGCGCTCATCGTCGACAACCATCAGGCGTGAATAGAAAGCCTCGAACAGGCCCGCATAATTCCGAATATTTATCGCTTTAAAGGGTTCAATAAGTGTGAGCGAAATGTTTCTTCGTAATCATCACTCTATGTACACCGTCACACTGAGATGCGACTTTGGATGTCGTGCGCCCCTGCGCTCATCGTCAACAACCAACAGGCGTGAATAGAAAGCCTCGAACAGACCCGCATACTTCCGCATATTGATCGCTTTGGAGATTTAGATAAGTGTGAGCGAAAGGTTCCTTCAGAATCATCACTCTACACCGTCACAATGAGATGCGACTTTGGATGTCGTGCGCCCCTGCGCTCATCGTCGACAACCAACAGGCGTGAACAGAAAGCCTCGAACAGGCCCGCATATTTCCGCATATTGATCGCTTTAAAGGTTTAAATAAGTGTGAGCGAAATGTTTCTTCGGAATCATCACTCTACACCGTCACAATGAAATGCGACTTTGGATGTCGTGCGCCCTGCGCTCATCGTCGACAACCAACAGGCGTGAACAGAAAGCCTCGAACAGGCCCGCATATTTCCGCATATTGATCGCTTTAAAGGTTTAAATAAGTGTGAGTAAAACGTTTCTTCGGAATCATCACTCTACACCGTCACACTGAGATGCGACTTTGGATGTCGTGCGCCCCTGCGCTCATCGTCGACAACCAACAGGCGTGAACAGAAAGCCTCGAACAGGCCCGCATATTTCCGCATATTTATCGCTTTAAAGGGTTCAATAAGTGTGAGAGAAATGTTTCTTCGGAATCATCACTCTACACCGTCACACTGAGATGCGACTTTGGATGTCGTGCGCCCCTGCGCTCATCGTCAACAACCATCAGACGTGAACAGAAAGCCTCGAACAGGCCCGCATACTTCCGCATATTGATCGCTTTGGAGATTTAGATAAGTGTGAGCGAAAGGTTCCTTCAGAATCATCACTCTACACCGTCACAATGAGATGCGACTTTGGATGTCGTGCGCCCTGCGCTCATCGTCGACAACCAACAGGCGTGAACAGAAAGCCTCGAACAGGCCCGCATATTTCCGCATATTGATCGCTTTAAAGGTTTAAATAAGTGTGAGTGAAACGTTTCTTCGGAATCATCACTCTACACCGTCACACTGAGATGCGACTTTGGATGTCGTGCGCCCCTGCGCTCATCGTCGACAACCAACAGGCGTGAACAGAAAGCCTCGAACAGGCCCGCATATTTCCGCATATTGATCGCTTTAAAGGTTTAAATAAGTGTGAGCGAAATGTTTCTTCGGAATCATCACTCTACACCGTCACACTGAGATGCGACTTTGGATGTCGTGCGCCCCTGCGCTCATCGTCAACAACCAACAGGCGTGAACAAAAAGCCTCGAACAGGCCATATTTCCGCATATTTATCGCTTTAAAGGGTTCAATAAGTGTGAGCGAAATGTTTCTTCGGAATCATCACTCTACACCGTCACAATGAGATGCGACTTTGGATGTCGTGCGCGCTTGCGCTCATCGTCGACAACCATCAGGCGTGAACAAAAAAGCCTCAAACAGGCCCGCATATTTCCGCATATTGATTGCATTGAAGGTTTAAATAAGTGTGAGCGAAATGTTCCTTCGGAATCATCACTCTACACCGTCACACTGAGATGCGACTTTGGATGTCGTGCGCCCCTGCGCTCATCGTCAACAACCAACAGGCGTGAATAGAAAGCCTCGAACAGGCTCGCATATTTCCGCATATTGATCGCTTTAAAGATTTAAATAAGTATGAGCGAAAGGTTACTTCAGAATCATCACTCTACACCATCACAATGAGATGCGACTTTGGATGTCGTGCGCCCCTGCGCTCATCGTCGACAACCATCAGGCGTGAATAGAAAGCCTCGAACAGGCCCGCATAATTCCGAATATTTATCGCTTTAAAGGGTTCAATAAGTGTGAGCGAAATGTTTCTTCGTAATCATCACTCTATGTACACCGTCACACTGAGATGCGACTTTGGATGTCGTGCGCCCCTGCGCTCATCGTCAACAACCAACAGGCGTGAATAGAAAGCCTCGAACAGACCCGCATACTTCCGCATATTGATCGCTTTGGAGATTTAGATAAGTGTGAGCGAAAGGTTCCTTCAGAATCATCACTCTACACCGTCACAATGAGATGCGACTTTGGATGTCGTGCGCCCCTGCGCTCATCGTCGACAACCAACAGGCGTGAACAGAAAGCCTCGAACAGGCCCGCATATTTCCGCATATTGATCGCTTTAAAGGTTTAAATAAGTGTGAGCGAAATGTTTCTTCGGAATCATCACTCTACACCGTCACAATGAAATGCGACTTTGGATGTCGTGCGCCCTGCGCTCATCGTCGACAACCAACAGGCGTGAACAGAAAGCCTCGAACAGGCCCGCATATTTCCGCATATTGATCGCTTTAAAGGTTTAAATAAGTGTGAGTAAAACGTTTCTCGGAATCATCACTCTACACCGTCACACTGAGATGCGACTTTGGATGTCGTGCGCCCCTGCGCTCATCGTCGACAACCAACAGGCGTGAACAGAAAGCCTCGAACAGGCCCGCATATTTCCGCATATTGATCGCTTTAAAGGTTTAAATAAGTGTGAGCGAAATGTTTCTTCGGAATCATCACTCTACACCGTCACAATGAGATGCGACTTTGGATGTCGTGCGCCCCTGCGCTCATCGTCGACAACCAACAGGCGTGAACAGAAAGCCTCGAACAGGCCCGCATATTTCCGCATATTTATCGCTTTAAAGGGTTCAATAAGTGTGAGCGAAATGTTTCTTCGGAATCATCACTCTACACCGTCACACTGAGATGCGACTTTGGATGTCGTGCGCCCCTGCGCTCATCGTCGACAACCATCAGGCGTGAATAGAAAGCCTCGAACAGGCCCGCATAATTCCGAATATTTATCGTTTTAAAGGGTTCAATAAGTGTGAGCGAAATGTTTCTTCGTAATCATCACTCTATGTACACCGTCACACTGAGATGCGACTTTGGATGTCGTGCGCCCCTGCGCTCATCGTCAACAACCAACAGGCGTGAATAGAAAGCCTCGAACAGACCCGCATACTTCCGCATATTGATCGCTTTGGAGATTTAGATAAGTGTGAGCGAAAGGTTCCTTCAGAATCATCACTCTACACCGTCACAATGAGATGCGACTTTGGATGTCGTGCGCCCCTGCGCTCATCGTCGACAACCAACAGGCGTGAACAGAAAGCCTCGAACAGGCCCGCATATTTCCGCATATTGATCGCTTTAAAGGTTTAAATAAGTGTGAGCGAAATGTTTCTTCGGAATCATCACTCTACACCGTCACAATGAAATGCGACTTTGGATGTCGTGCGCCCCTGCGCTCATCGTCAACAACCATCAAACGTGAACAGAAAGCCTCGAACAGGCCCGCATACTTCCGCATATTGATCGCTTTGGAGATTTAGATAAGTGTGAGCGAAAGGTTCCTTCAGAATCATCACTCTACACCGTCACAATGAGATGCGACTTTGGATGTCGTGCGCCCCTGCGCTCATCGTCGACAACCAACAGGCGTGAACAGAAAGCCTCGAACAGGCCCGCATATTTCCGCATATTGATCGCTTTAAAAGTTTAAATAAGTGTGAGCGAAATGTTTCTTCGGAATCATCACTCTACACCGTCACAATGAGATGCGACTTTGGATGTCGTGCGCCCTGCGCTCATCGTCGACAACCAACAGGCGTGAACAGAAAGCCTCGAACAGGCCCGCATATTTCCGCATATTGATCGCTTTAAAGGTTTAAATAAGTGTGAGTGAAACGTTTCTTCGGAATCATCACTCTACACCGTCACACTGAGATGCGACTTTGGATGTCGTGCGCCCCTGCGCTCATCGTCGACAACCAACAGGCGTGAACAGAAAGCCTCGAACAGGCCCGCATATTTCCGCATATTGATCGCTTTAAAGGTTTAAATAAGTGTGAGCGAAATGTTTCTTCGGAATCATCACTCTACACCGTCACAATGAGATGCGACTTTGGATGTCGTGCGCCCCTGCGCTCATCGTCGACAACCAACAGGCGTGAACAGAAAGCCTCGAACAGGCCCGCATATTTCCGCATAGTTATCGCTTTAAAGGGTTCAATATGTGTGAGCGAAATGTTTCTTCGGAATCATCACTCTACACCGTCACACTGAGATGCGACTTTGGATGTCGTGCGCCCCTGCGCTCATCGTCGACAACCAACAGGCGTGAACAGAAAGCCTCGAACAGGCCCGCATATTTTCGCATATTGATCGCTTTAAGTTTTTAAACAAGTGTGAGCGAAACGTTTCTTCGGAATCATCACTCTACACCGTCACACTGAGATGCGACTTTGGATGTCGTGCGCCCCTGCGCTCATCGTCGACAACCAACAGGCGTGAACAGAAAGCCTCGAACAGGCCCGCATATTTCCGCATATTGATCGCTTTAAAAGTTTAAATAAGTGTGAGCGAAATGTTTCTTCGGAATCATCACTCTACACCGTCACACTGAGATGCGACTTTGGATGTCGTGCGCCCCTGCGCTCATCGTCGACAACCAACAGGCGTGAACAGAAAGCCTCGAACCGGCCCGCATTTTTCCGCATATTTATCGCTTTAAAGGTTTAAATAAGTGTGAGCAAAATGTTTCTTCGGAATCATCACTCTACACCGTCACAATTAGATGCGACTTTGGATGTCGTGCGCCCCTGCGCTCATCGTCGACAACCAACAGGCGTGAATAGAAAGCCTCGAACAGGCCCGCATATTTCCGCATATTGATCGCTTTAAAGGTTTAAATAAGTGTGAGCGAAACGTTTCTTCGGAATCATCACTCTACACCGTCACAATGAGATGCGACTTTGGATGTCGTGCGCGCCTGCGCTCATCGTCGACAACCATCAGGCGTGAACAAAAAAGACTCAAACAGGCCATATTTCCGCATATTGATTGCATTGAAGGTTTAAATAAGTGTGAGCTGAAGGTTCCTCCAGCATTATCACTCTACACCATCACAATGATATGCCACTTTGGATGTCGTGCGCCCCTGCGCTCATCGTCAACAACCATCAGACGTGAACAGAAAGCCTCGAACAGGCCCGCATACTCCCGCATCTTGATCGCTTTGAAGATTTAAATAAGTGTGAGCGAAAGGTTCCTTCAGAATCATCACTCTACACCATCACAATGAGTTGCGACTTTGGATGTCGTGCGCGCCTGCGCTCATCGTCGACAACCAACAGGCGTGAATAGAAAGCCTCGAACAGGCCCGCATATTTCCGCATCTTGATTGCATTGAAGGTTAAATAAGTGTGAGCTAAAGGTTCCTCCAGCATTATCACTCTACACCGTCACAATGAGATGCGACTTTGGATGTCGTGCGCCCCTGCGCTCATCGTCCACAACCAACAGGCGTGAATAGAAAGCCTCGAACAGGCCCGCATATTTCCGCATATTGATCGCTTTGAAGGTTTAAATAAGTGTGAGCGAAACGTTTCTTCGGAATCATCACTCTACACCGTCACACTGAGATGCGACTTTGGATGTCGTGCGCCCCTGCGCTCATCGTCAACAACCAACAGGCGTGAATAGAAAGCCTCGAACAGGCCCGCATATTTCCGCATATTGATCGCTTTGAAAATTTAAATAAGTTTGAGCGAAAGGTTCCTTCAGAATCATCACTCTACACCGTCACACTGAGATGCGACTTTGGATGTCGTGCGCCCCTGCGCTCATCGTCAACAACCAACAGGCGTGAATAGAAAGCCTCGAACAGATTCGCATATTTCCGCATATTGATCGCTTTGAAGATTTAAATAAGTATGAGCGAAAGGTTCCTTCAGAATCATCACTCTACACCATCACATTGAGATGCGACTTTGGATGTCGTGCACCCCTGCGCTCATCGTCGACAACCATCAGGCGTGAATAGAAAGCCTCGAACAGGCCCGCATAATTCCGCATATTTATCGCTTTAAAGGGTTCAATAAGTGTGAGCGAAATGTTTCTTCGGAATCATCACTCTACACCGTCACACTGAGATGCGACTTTGGATGTCGTGCGCCCCTGCGCTCATCGTCAACAACCAACAGGCGTGAATAGAAAGCCTCGAACAGGCCCGCATATTTTCGCATATTGATCGCTTTAAAGGTTTAAATAAGTGTGAGCGAAATGTTTCTTCGGAATCATCACTCTACACCGTCACAATGAGATGCGACTTTGGATGTCGTGCGCCCCTGCGCTCATCGTCGACAACCAACAGGCGTGAATAGAAAGCCTCGAACAGGCCCGCATATTTCCGCAAATTGATCGCTTAAAAGGTTTAAATAAGTGTGAGCGAAACGTCTCTTCAGAATCATCACTCTACACCGTCACAATGAGATGCCACTTTGGATGTCGTGCGCCCCTGCGCTCATCGTCAACAACCATCAGACGTGAACAGAAAGCCTCGAACAGGCCCGCATACTTCCGCATATTGATCGCTTTGGAGATTTAAATAAGTGTGAGCGAAACGTTTCTTCGGAATCATCACTCTACACCGTCACACTGAGATGCGACTTTGGATGTCGTGCGCCCCTGCGCTCATCGTCAACAACCAACAGGCGTGAATAGAAAGCCTCGAACAGGCTCGCATAATTCCGCATATTGATCGCTTTAAAGATTTAAATAAGTATGAGCGAAAGGTTCCTTCAGAATCATCACATCTACCGGGGGCGCGGCTTAGTGGATAGAGCGTTCGTCTCTCAATCTCACGGTCGCTGGTTCGATCCCCCTCGGAGTCAACCATTCTTGTTAAATTCACCCAGCCCCTGTGGTGTGGCAATCCACTCTCATGGTAGCCAGAAGGCGTCACAGCACCATCTACGGACTCAAGAACGGAATTCAAGATGTCCGACGCCACCCAACCCAACTACCTCTGCTGACGTTGTCGTAATCCAAGAACCTCATCTTGTTCTCGACTAGGAGGACCCCGGATTCAACCGGCTAAAAAAAAAAAAAAAAAAAAAACAATGAGATGCGACTTTGGATGTCGTGCGCGCCTGCGCTCATCGTCGACAACCAACAGGCGTGAATAGAAAGCCTCGAACAGGCCCGCAAATTTCCGCATCTTGATTGCATTGAAGGTTTAAATAAGTGTGAGCTAAAGGTTCCTCCAGCATTATCACTCTACACCGTCACAATGAGATGCGACTTTGGATGTCGTGCGCCCCTGCGCTCATCGTCGACAACCAACAGGCGTGAATAGAAAGCCTCGAACAGGCCCGCATATTTTCGCATATTGATCGCTTTGAAGGTTTAAATAAGTGTGAGCGAAACGTTTCTTCGGAATCATCACTCTACACCGTCACACTGAGATGCGACTTTAGATGTCGTGCGCCCCTGCGCTCATCGTCAACAACCAACAGGCGTGAATAGAAAGCCTCGAACAGGCCCGCATATTTCCGCATATTGATCGCTTTGAAAATTTAAATAAGTTTGAGCGAAAGGTTCCTTCAGAATCATCACTCTACACCGTCACACTGAGATGCGACTTTGGATGTCGTGCGCCCCTGCGCTCATCGTCAACAACCAACAGGCGTGAATAGAAAGCCTCGAACAGGCCCGCATAATTCCGCATATTTATCGCTTTGAAGGGTTCAATAAGTGTGAGCGAAATATTTCTTCGGAATCATCACTCTACACCGTCACAATGAGATGCGACTTTGGATGTCGTGCGCCCTGCGCTCATCGTCGACAACCAACAGGCGTGAACAGAAAGCCTCGAACAGGCCCGCATATTTCCGCATATTGATCGCTTTAAAGGTTTAAATAAGTGTGAGTGAAACGTTTCTTCGGAATCATCACTCTACACCGTCACACTGAGATGCGACTTTGGATGTCGTGCGCCCCTGCGCTCATCGTCGACAACCAACAGGCGTGAACAGAAAGCCTCGAACAGGCCCGCATATTTCCGCATATTGATCGCTTTAAAGGTTTAAATAAGTGTGAGCGAAATGTTTCTTCGGAATCATCACTCTACACCGTCACAATGAGATGCGACTTTGGATGTCGTGCGCCCCTGCGCTCATCGTCGACAACCAACAGGCGTGAACAGAAAGCCTCGAACAGGCCCGCATATTTCCGCATAGTTATCGCTTTAAAGGGTTCAATATGTGTGAGCGAAATGTTTCTTCGGAATCATCACTCTACACCGTCACACTGAGATGCGACTTTGGATGTCGTGCGCCCCTGCGCTCATCGTCAACAACCTACAGGCGTGAACAGAAAGCCTCAAACAGGCCCGCATATTTCCGCATATTGATCGCTTTAAAGGTTTAAACAAGTGTGAGCGAAATGTTTCTTCGGAATCATCACTCTACACCGTCACAATGAGATGCGACTTTGGATGTCGTGCGCCCCTGCGCTCATCGTCGACAACCAACAGGCGTGAACAGAAAGCCTCGAACAGGCCCGCATATTTTCGCATATTGATCGCTTTAAGTTTTTAAACAAGTGTGAGCGAAACGTTTCTTCGGAATCATCACTCTACACCGTCACACTGAGATGCGACTTTGGATGTCGTGCGCCCCTGCGCTCATCGTCGACAACCAACAGGCGTGAACAGAAAGCCTCGAACAGGCCCGCATATTTCCGCATATTGATCGCTTTAAAAGTTTAAATAAGTGTGAGCGAAATGTTTCTTCGGAATCATCACTCTACACCGTCACACTGAGATGCGACTTTGGATGTCGTGCGCCCCTGCGCTCATCGTCGACAACCAACAGGCGTGAACAGAAAGCCTCGAACCGGCCCGCATTTTTCCGCATATTTATCGCTTTAAAGGTTTAAATAAGTGTGAGCAAAATGTTTCTTCGGAATCATCACTCTACACCGTCACAATTAGATGCGACTTTGGATGTCGTGCGCCCCTGCGCTCATCGTCGACAACCAACAGGCGTGAATAGAAAGCCTCGAACAGGCCCGCATATTTCCGCATATTGATCGCTTTAAAGGTTTAAATAAGTGTGAGCGAAACGTTTCTTCGGAATCATCACTCTACACCGTCACAATGAGATGCGACTTTGGATGTCGTGCGCGCCTGCGCTCATCGTCGACAACCATCAGGCGTGAACAAAAAAGACTCAAACAGGCCATATTTCCGCATATTGATTGCATTGAAGGTTTAAATAAGTGTGAGCTGAAGGTTCCTCCAGCATTATCACTCTACACCATCACAATGATATGCCACTTTGGATGTCGTGCGCCCCTGCGCTCATCGTCAACAACCATCAGACGTGAACAGAAAGCCTCGAACAGGCCCGCATACTCCCGCATCTTGATCGCTTTGAAGATTTAAATAAGTGTGAGCGAAAGGTTCCTTCAGAATCATCACTCTACACCATCACAATGAGTTGCGACTTTGGATGTCGTGCGCGCCTGCGCTCATCGTCGACAACCAACAGGCGTGAATAGAAAGCCTCGAACAGGCCCGCATATTTCCGCATCTTGATTGCATTGAAGGTTAAATAAGTGTGAGCTGAAGGTTCCTCCAGCATTATCACTCTACACCATCACAATGATATGCCACTTTGGATGTCGTGCGCCCCTGCGCTCATCGTCAACAACCATCAGACGTGAACAGAAAGCCTCGAACAGGCCCGCATATTTCCGCAAATTGATCGCTTAAAAGGTTTAAATAAGTGTGAGCGAAACGTCTCTTCAGAATCATCACTCTACACCGTCACAATGAGATGCCACTTTGGATGTCGTGCGCCCCTGCGCTCATCGTCAACAACCATCAGACGTGAACAGAAAGCCTCGAACAGGCCCGCATACTTCCGCATATTGATCGCTTTGGAGATTTAAATAAGTGTGAGCGAAACGTTTCTTCGGAATCATCACTCTACACCGTCACACTGAGATGCGACTTTGGATGTCGTGCGCCCCTGCGCTCATCGTCAACAACCAACAGGCGTGAATAGAAAGCCTCGAACAGGCTCGCATAATTCCGCATATTGATCGCTTTAAAGATTTAAATAAGTATGAGCGAAAGGTTCCTTCAGAATCATCACATCTACCGGGGGCGCGGCTTAGTGGATAGAGCGTTCGTCTCTCAATCTCACGGTCGCTGGTTCGATCCCCCTCGGAGTCAACCATTCTTGTTAAATTCACCCAGCCCCTGTGGTGTGGCAATCCACTCTCATGGTAGCCAGAAGGCGTCACAGCACCATCTACGGACTCAAGAACGGAATTCAAGATGTCCGACGCCACCCAACCCAACTACCTCTGCTGACGTTGTCGTAATCCAAGAACCTCATCTTGTTCTCGACTAGGAGGACCCCGGATTCAACCGGCTAAAAAAAAACAAAAAAAAAACAATGAGATGCGACTTTGGATGTCGTGCGCGCCTGCGCTCATCGTCGACAACCAACAGGCGTGAATAGAAAGCCTCGAACAGGCCCGCAAATTTCCGCATCTTGATTGCATTGAAGGTTTAAATAAGTGTGAGCTAAAGGTTCCTCCAGCATTATCACTCTACACCGTCACAATGAGATGCGACTTTGGATGTCGTGCGCCCCTGCGCTCATCGTCGACAACCAACAGGCGTGAATAGAAAGCCTCGAACAGGCCCGCATATTTTCGCATATTGATCGCTTTGAAGGTTTAAATAAGTGTGAGCGAAACGTTTCTTCGGAATCATCACTCTACACCGTCACACTGAGATGCGACTTTAGATGTCGTGCGCCCCTGCGCTCATCGTCAACAACCAACAGGCGTGAATAGAAAGCCTCGAACAGGCCCGCATATTTCCGCATATTGATCGCTTTGAAAATTTAAATAAGTTTGAGCGAAAGGTTCCTTCAGAATCATCACTCTACACCGTCACACTGAGATGCGACTTTGGATGTCGTGCGCCCCTGCGCTCATCGTCAACAACCAACAGGCGTGAATAGAAAGCCTCGAACAGGCCCGCATAATTTCCGCATATTTATCGCTTTGAAGGGTTCAATAAGTGTGAGCTAAATATTTCTTCGGAATCATCACTCTACACCGTCACACTGAGATGCGACTTTGGATGTCGTGCGCCCCTGCGCTCATCGTCAACAACCAACAGGCGTGAATAGAAAGCCTCGAACAGGCCCGCATATTTCCGCATATTGATCGCTTAAAAGGTTTAAATAAGTGTGAGCGAAACGTCTCTTCGGAATCATCACTCTACACCGTCACAATGAGATGCGACTTTGGATGTCGTGCGCGCCTGCGCTCACCGTCGACAACCATCAGGCGTGAACAAAAAGCCTCGAACAGGCCATATTTCCGCATATTGATTACATTGAAGGTTTAAATAAGTGTGAGCTAAAGGTTCCTCCAGCATTATCACTCTACACTACACCATCACAATGATATGCCACTTTGGATGTCGTGCGCCCCTGCGCTCATCGTCGACAACCAACAGGCGTGAATAGAAAGTCTCGAACAGGCCCGCATATTTCCGCATTGTGATCGCATTAAAGGTTAAGTATGAGCGAAAGGTTTCTTCAGAATCATCACTCTACACCGTCACACTGAGCGACTTTGGATGTCGTGCGCCCCTGCGCTCATCGTCGACAACCAACAGGCGTGAATAGAAAGCCTCGAACAGGCCCGCATATTTTCGCATTGTGATCGCATTAAAGGTTTAAATAAGTATGAGCGAAAGGTTTCTTCAGAATCATCACTCTACACCGTCACACTGAGCGACTTTGGATGTCGTGCGCCCCTGCGCTCATCGTCAACAACCATCAGACGTAAACAGAAAGCCTCGAACAGGCCCGCATATTTCCGCATATTGATCGCTTTGAAAATTTAAATAAGTTTGAGCGAAAGGTTCCTTCAGAATCATCACTCTACACCATCACAATGAGATGCGACTTTGGAAGGTCGTGCGCCCCTGCGCTCATCGTCAACAACCATCAGACGTGAACAGAAAGCCTCGAACATACTACCGCATATTGATAGCTTTGAAAATTTAAATAAGTGTGAGCGAAAGGTTCCTTCCGAATCATCACTCTACACCTTCACAATGAGATGCGACTTTGGATGTCGTGCGCGCCTGCGCTCATCGTCGACAACCATCAGGCGTGAATAGAATGCCTCGAACAGGCCCGCATATTTCCGCATTGTGATCGCATTAAAGGTTCAAATAAGTGTGAGCGAAACGTTTCTTCGGAATCATCACTCTACACCGTCACACTGAGATGCGACTTTGGATGTCGTGCGCCCCTGCGCTCATCGTCAACAACCAACAGGCGTGAATAGAAAGCCTCGAACAGGCCCACATATTTTCGCATATTAATCGCTTTAAAGGGTTCAATAAGTGTGAGCGAAATGTTTCTTCGGAATCATCACTCTACACCGTCACACTGAGATGCGACTTTGGATCTCGTTCGCGCCTGCGCTCATCGTCGACAACCATCAGGCGTGAACAAAAAAGCCTCAAACAGGCCCGCATATTTCCGCAAATTGATTGCATTGAAGGTTTAAATAAGTGTGAGCGAAATGTTTCTTCGGAATCATCACTCTACACCGTCACACTGAGA
This sequence comes from Rhabditoides inermis, assembly GCA_963966185.1. NCBI lineage: Eukaryota > Metazoa > Nematoda > Chromadorea > Rhabditida > Rhabditidae > Rhabditoides > Rhabditoides inermis. Next base: position 275,875 of record CAWZYM010000196.1, on the reverse strand, counting down.
TGCGACTTTGGATGTCGTTCGCGCCTGCGCTCATCGTCAACAACCAACAGGCGTGAATAGAAAGCCTCGAACAGGCCCGCATGTTTCCGCATATTGATCGCATTGAAGGTTTAAATAAGTGTGAGCTAAAGGTTCCTCCAGCATTATCACTCTACACCGTCACAATGAGATGCGACTTTGGATGTCGTGCGCCCCTGCGCTCATCGTCGACAACCAACAGGCGTGAATAGAAAGTCTCGATCAGGCCCGCATATTTCCGCATATTGATCGCTTTGAAAATTTAAATAAGTTTGAGCGAAAGGTTCCTTCAGAATCATCACTCTACACCATCACAATGAGATGCGACTTTGGATGTCGTGCGCCCCTGCGCTCATCGTCAACAACCATCAGACGTGAACAGAAAGCCTCGAACAGGCCCGCATACTACCGCATATTGATCGCTTTGAAGATTTAAATAAGTGTGAGCGAAAGGTTCCTTCAGAATCATCACTCTACACCATCACAATGAGATGCGACTTTGGATGTCGTGCGCGCCTGCGCTTATCGTCGACAACCATCAGGCGTGAATAGAAAGCCTCGAACAGGCCCGCATATTTTCGCATTGTGATCGCATTAAAGGTTTAAATAAGTATGAGCGAAAGGTTCCTTCAGAATCATCACTCTACACCATCACAATGAGATGCGACTTTGGATGTCGTGCGCCCCTGCGCTCATCGTCAACAACCATCAGGCGTGAACAGAAAACCTCGAACAGGCCCGCATACTACCGCATATTGATCGCTTTGAAAATTTAAATAAGTTTGAGCGAAAGGTTCCTTCAGAATCATCACTCTACACCATCACAATGAGATGCGACTTTGGATGTCGTGCGCGCCTGCGCTCATCGTCGACAACCAACAGGCGTGAATAGAAAGCCTCGAACAGGCCCGCATATTTCCGCATCTTGATTGCATTGAAGGTTAAATAAGTGTGAGCTAAAGGTTCCTCCAGCATTATCACTCTACACCGTCACAATGAGATGCGACTTTGGATGTCGTGCGCCCCTGCGCTCATCGTCGACAACCAACAGGCGTGAATAGAAAGCCTCGAACAGGCCCGCATAATTCCGCATCTTGATCGCTTTAAAGGTTTAAATAAGTGTGAGCGAAACGTTTCTTCGGAATCATCACTCTACACCGTCACACTGAGATGCGACTTTGGATGTCGTGCGCCCCTGCGCTCATCGTCCACAACCAACAGGCGTGAATAGAAAGCCTCGAACAGGCCCGCATATTTCCGCAAATCGATCGCTTTGAAAATTTAAATAAGTATGAGCGAAAGGTTCTTTCAGAATGAGCGAAAGGTTCCTTCACAATCATCACTCTACACCATCACAATGAGATGCGACTTTGGATGTCGTGCGCGCCTGCGCTCATCGTCGACAACCAACAGGCGTGAATAGAAAGCCTCGAACAGGCCCGCATATTTCCGCATCTTGATTGCATTGAAGGTTTAAATAAGTGTGAGCTAAAGGTTCCTCCAGCATTATCATTCTACACCGTCACAATGAGATGCGACTTTGGATGTCGTGCGCCCCTGCGCTCATCGTCGACAACCAACAGGCGTGAATAGAAAGCCTCGAACAGGCCCGCATATTTCCGCATATTGATCGCTTTGAAGGTTTAAGTAAGTGTGAGCGAAACGTTTCTTCGGAATCATCACTCTACACCGTCACACTGAGATGCGACTTTGGATGTCGTGCGCCCCTGCGCTCATCGTCAACAACCAACAGGCGTGAATAGAATGCCTCGAACAGGCCCGCATATTTCCGCATATTGATCGCTTTGAAAATTTAAATAAGTTTGAGCGAAAGGTTCCTTCAGAATCATCACTCTACACCGTCACAATGAGATGCGACTTTGGATGTCGTGCGCCCCTGCGCTCATCGTCAACAACCATCAGACGTGAACAGAAAGCCTCGAACAGGCCCGCATACTTCCGCATATTGATCGCTTTGGAGATTTAAATAAGTGTGAGCGAAACGTTTCTTCGGAATCATCACTCTACACCGTCACACTGAGATGCGACTTTGGATGTCGTGCGCCCCTGCGCTCATCGTCAACAACCAACAGGCGTGAATAGAAAGCCTCGAACAGGCTCGCATAATTCCGCATATTGATCGCTTTAATGATTTAAATAAGTATGAGCGAAAGGTTCCTTCAGAATCATCACATCTACCGGGGGCGCGGCTTAGTGGATAGAGCGTTCGTCTCTCAATCTCACGGTCGCTGGTTCGATCCCCCTCGGAGTCAACCATTCTTGTTAAATTCACCCAGCCCCTGTGGTGTGGCAATCCACTCTCATGGTAGCCAGAAGGCGTCACAGCACCATCTACGGACTCAAGAACGGAATTCAAGATGTCCGACGCCACCCAACCCAACTACCTCTGCTGACGTTGTCGTAATCCAAGAACCTCATCTTGTTCTCGACTAGGAGGACCCCGGATTCAACCGGCTAAAAAAAAACAAAAAAAAAAACAATGAGATGCGACTTTGGATGTCGTGCGCGCCTGCGCTCATCGTCGACAACCAACAGGCGTGAATAGAAAGCCTCGAACAGGCCCGCAAATTTCCGCATCTTGATTGCATTGAAGGTTTAAATAAGTGTGAGCTAAAGGTTCCTCCAGCATTATCACTCTACACCGTCACAATGAGATGCGACTTTGGATGTCGTGCGCCCCTGCGCTCATCGTCGACAACCAACAGGCGTGAATAGAAAGCCTCGAACAGGCCCGCATATTTTCGCATATTGATCGCTTTGAAGGTTTAAATAAGTGTGAGCGAAACGTTTCTTCGGAATCATCACTCTACACCGTCACACTGAGATGCGACTTTAGATGTCGTGCGCCCCTGCGCTCATCGTCAACAACCAACAGGCGTGAATAGAAAGCCTCGAACAGGCCCGCATATTTCCGCATATTGATCGCTTTGAAAATTTAAATAAGTTTGAGCGAAAGGTTCCTTCAGAATCATCACTCTACACCGTCACACTGAGATGCGACTTTGGATGTCGTGCGCCCCTGCGCTCATCGTCAACAACCAACAGGCGTGAATAGAAAGCCTCGAACAGGCCCGCATAATTCCGCATATTTATCGCTTTGAAGGGTTCAATAAGTGTGAGCTAAATATTTCTTCGGAATCATCACTCTACACCGTCACACTGAGATGCGACTTTGGATGTCGTGCGCCCCTGCGCTCATCGTCAACAACCAACAGGCGTGAATAGAAAGCCTCGAACAGGCCCGCATATTTCCGCATATTGATCGCTTAAAAGGTTTAAATAAGTGTGAGCGAAACGTCTCTTCGGAATCATCACTCTACACCGTCACAATGAGATGCGACTTTGGATGTCGTGCGCGCCTGCGCTCACCGTCGACAACCATCAGGCGTGAACAAAAAGCCTCGAACAGGCCATATTTCCGCATATTGATTACATTGAAGGTTTAAATAAGTGTGAGCTAAAGGTTCCTCCAGCATTATCACTCTACACTACACCATCACAATGATATGCCACTTTGGATGTCGTGCGCCCCTGCGCTCATCGTCGACAACCAACAGGCGTGAATAGAAAGTCTCGAACAGGCCCGCATATTTCCGCATTGTGATCGCATTAAAGGTTAAGTATGAGCGAAAGGTTTCTTCAGAATCATCACTCTACACCGTCACACTGAGCGACTTTGGATGTCGTGCGCCCCTGCGCTCATCGTCGACAACCAACAGGCGTGAATAGAAAGCCTCGAACAGGCCCGCATATTTTCGCATTGTGATCGCATTAAAGGTTTAAATAAGTATGAGCGAAAGGTTTCTTCAGAATCATCACTCTACACCGTCACACTGAGCGACTTTGGATGTCGTGCGCCCCTGCGCTCATCGTCAACAACCAACAGGCGTGAATAGAAAGCCTCGAACAGGCCCGCATATTTCCGCATATTGATCGCTTTGAAAATTTAAATAAGTTTGAGCTAAAGGTTCCTTCAGAATCATCACTCTACACCATCACAATGAGATGCGACTTTGGATGTCGTGCGCCCCTGCGCTCATCGTCAACAACCATCAGACGTAAACAGAAAGCCTCGAACAGGCCCGCATATTTCCGCATATTGATCGCTTTGAAAATTTAAATAAGTTTGAGCGAAAGGTTCCTTCAGAATCATCACTCTACACCATCACAATGAGATGCGACTTTGGAAGGTCGTGCGCCCCTGCGCTCATCGTCAACAACCATCAGACGTGAACAGAAAGCCTCGAACATACTACCGCATATTGATAGCTTTGAAAATTTAAATAAGTGTGAGCGAAAGGTTCCTTCCGAATCATCACTCTACACCTTCACAATGAGATGCGACTTTGGATGTCGTTGTCGTGCGCGCCTGCGCTCATCGTCGACAACCATCAGGCGTGAATAGAATGCCTCGAACAGGCCCGCATATTTCCGCATTGTGATCGCATTAAAGGTTCAAATAAGTGTGAGCGAAACGTTTCTTCGGAATCATCACTCTACACCGTCACACTGAGATGCGACTTTGGATGTCGTGCGCCCCTGCGCTCATCGTCAACAACCAACAGGCGTGAATAGAAAGCCTCGAACAGGCCCACATATTTTCGCATATTAATCGCTTTAAAGGGTTCAATAAGTGTGAGCGAAATGTTTCTTCGGAATCATCACTCTACACCGTCACACTGAGATGCGACTTTGGATGTCGTTCGCGCCTGCGCTCATCGTCAACAACCAACAGGCGTGAATAGAAAGCCTCGAACAGGCCCGCATGTTTCCGCATATTGATCGCATTGAAGGTTTAAATAAGTGTGAGCTAAAGGTTCCTCCAGCATTATCACTCTACACCGTCACAATGAGATGCGACTTTGGATGTCGTGCGCCCCTGCGCTCATCGTCGACAACCAACAGGCGTGAATAGAAAGTCTCGATCAGGCCCGCATATTTCCGCATATTGATCGCTTTGAAAATTTAAATAAGTTTGAGCGAAAGGTTCCTTCAGAATCATCACTCTACACCATCACAATGAGATGCGACTTTGGATGTCGTGCGCCCCTGCGCTCATCGTCAACAACCATCAGACGTGAACAGAAAGCCTCGAACAGGCCCGCATACTACCGCATATTGATCGCTTTGAAGATTTAAATAAGTGTGAGCGAAAGGTTCCTTCAGAATCATCACTCTACACCATCACAATGAGATGCGACTTTGGATGTCGTGCGTAGGGGCCCCAACCGCCGCCTCAAAACTCGCGCGCGCGCATTTCGGTTATACGAGCCGCGCGCGCTTGAAACTTAACATAGGTTTATGAAACTTTCCTAAAAATACTTTTTCGTTATTAGGCATCGATTAAAAAAAAGATCTTGAAGTTTGGTTGCAAAAAGTTTAAAACGTCTATATCATTTTTAGGAAGATAGCTACAGAAATAGGGTTTGTTGGACGCGATTGCTTGACTGCCAAGGATTCAAAAAATATACAAAGTTAGACGATTATCATTTTAGGAATACTCGATATCGTGAAAAAACTACTAAATTGGCTAATAGCTCTCAAAATTCCTTCCGCTGTCGGGGCTCTCTCGTCTCTCGCCGTTGTTCTCTCTCCTCTCGCCGCGTTTCTGGCGGGAAACGCGCGGGAAAACGCGGCTGGCAGCCGGCTGGGAGGGGGGAATGTGTGAGTGCGAAGGTGAAAGCATATGAAATGTGCCGATTACGGACATAGTTCTGAACTGGAGATCAGTAAGTATCAACAGATTCATTTATAAGTATGTAACGTGAAGTCAAGAACACGTTCGAAGTCGTATGAACCAATTCGAACATGATCGAACGCGATAGAACGGTCCAGTTGTTATAGTGCGCATCGATAAGAATAAGCTGCAAAGTGTGTATGTATTCATAAAACCATATTAGAACCTCGATCACACGTGTTGAGGCACGTTCAATTCAACTCCCCGCAGCTTGAGTGAAAAGTAGGTCACTCGCTGCTGCCACTGCTCGCCCTCTCACTGTCTGACAATAACAACCTCTCGCGCCTGCGCTCTGACCCATCACTCGCCTCTCGCTCCCGCCAAGCCAAGAATTGGCGAGCAATTTGGTCAAGCGAGGATACACACCTTCTGTGTTACTATGGATCTCAGACACATCGGATCGGAATGAAATTTTGGATTATGAAATGATTCGCCAATACACACCGATTGATGTCAAATTCAACCCAAAAAGTCGTTGTCTATTTTTCCGGTTGGGGCCCCTAGTCGTGCGCGCCTGCGCTTATCGTCGACAACCATCAGGCGTGAATAGAAAGCCTCGAACAGGCCCGCATATTTTCGCATTGTGATCGCATTAAAGGTTTAAATAAGTATGAGCGAAAGGTTCCTTCAGAATCATCACTCTACACCATCACAATGAGATGCGACTTTGGATGTCGTGCGCCCCTGCGCTCATCGTCAACAACCATCAGGCGTGAACAGAAAACCTCGAACAGGCCCGCATACTACCGCATATTGATCGCTTTGAAAATTTAAATAAGTTTGAGCGAAAGGTTCCTTCAGAATCATCACTCTACACCATCACAATGAGATGCGACTTTGGATGTCGTGCGCGCCTGCGCTCATCGTCGACAACCAACAGGCGTGAATAGAAAGCCTCGAACAGGCCCGCATATTTCCGCATCTTGATTGCATTGAAGGTTAAATAAGTGTGAGCTAAAGGTTCCTCCAGCATTATCACTCTACACCGTCACAATGAGATGCGACTTTGGATGTCGTGCGCCCCTGCGCTCATCGTCGACAACCAACAGGCGTGAATAGAAAGCCTCGAACAGGCCCGCATATTTCCGCATCTTGATCGCTTTAAAGGTTTAAATAAGTGTGAGCGAAACGTTTCTTCGGAATCATCACTCTACACCGTCACACTGAGATGCGACTTTGGATGTCGTGCGCCCCTGCGCTCATCGTCCACAACCAACAGGCGTGAATAGAAAGCCTCGAACAGGCCCGCATATTTCCGCAAATCGATCGCTTTGAAAATTTAAATAAGTATGAGCGAAAGGTTCTTTCAGAATGAGCGAAAGGTTCCTTCACAATCATCACTCTACACCATCACAATGAGATGCGACTTTGGATGTCGTGCGCGCCTGCGCTCATCGTCGACAACCAACAGGCGTGAATAGAAAGCCTCGAACAGGCCCGCATATTTCCGCATCTTGATTGCATTGAAGGTTTAAATAAGTGTGAGCTAAAGGTTCCTCCAGCATTATCATTCTACACCGTCACAATGAGATGCGACTTTGGATGTCGTGCGCCCCTGCGCTCATCGTCGACAACCAACAGGCGTGAATAGAAAGCCTCGAACAGGCCCGCATATTTCCGCATATTGATCGCTTTGAAGGTTTAAATAAGTGTGAGCGAAACGTTTCTTCGGAATCATCACTCTACACCGTCACACTGAGATGCGACTTTGGATGTCGTGCGCCCCTGCGCTCATCGTCAACAACCAACAGGCGTGAATAGAAAGCCTCGAACAGGCCCGCATATTTCCGCATATTGATCGCTTTGAAAATTTAAATAAGTTTGAGCGAAAGGTTCCTTCAGAATCATCACTCTACACCGTCACACTGAGATGCGACTTTGGATGTCGTGCGCCCCTGCGCTCATCGTCAACAACCAACAGGCGTGAATAGAAAGCCTCGAACAGATTCGCATATTTCCGCATATTGATCGCTTTGAAGATTTAAATAAGTATGAGCGAAAGGTTCCTTCAGAATCATCACTCTACACCGTCACACTGAGATGCGACTTTGGATGTCGTGCGCCCCTGCGCTCATCGTCAACAACCAACAGGCGTGAATAGAAAGCCTCGAACAGGCCCGCATATTTCCGCATATTGATCGCTTTAAAGGTTTAAATAGGTGTGAGCGAAATGTTTCTTCGGAATCATCACTCTACACCGTCACAATGAGATGCGACTTTGGATGTCGTGCGCCCCTGCGCTCATCGTCGACAACCAACAGGCGTGAATAGAAAGCCTCGAACAGGCCCGCATATTTCCGCATATTGATCGCTTAAAAGGTTTAAATAAGTGTGAGCGAAACGTCTCTTCAGAATCATCACTCTACACCGTCACAATGAGATGCCACTTTGGATGTCGTGCGCCCCTGCGCTCATCGTCAACAACCATCAGACGTGAACAGAAAGCCTCGAACAGGCCCGCATACTTCCGCATATTGATCGCTTTGGAGATTTAAATAAGTGTGAGCGAAACGTTTCTTCGGAATCATCACTCTACACCGTCACACTGAGATGCGACTTTGGATGTCGTGCGCCCCTGCGCTCATCGTCAACAACCAACAGGCGTGAATAGAAAGCCTCGAACAGGCCCGCATATTTCCGCATATTGATCGCTTTGAAAATTTAAATAAGTTTGAGCGAAAGGTTCCTTCAGAATCATCACTCTACACCGTCACACTGAGATGCGACTTTGGATGTCGTGCGCCCCTGCGCTCATCGTCAACAACCAACAGGCGTGAATAGAAAGCCTCGAACAGGCCCGCATATTTCCGCATATTGATCGCTTTGAAAATTTAAATAAGTTTGAGCGAAAGGTTCCTTCAGAATCATCACTCTACACCATCACAATGAGATGCGACTTTGGATGTCGTGCGCCCCTGCGCTCATCGTCAACAACCATCAGACGTAAACAGAAAGCCTCGAACAGGCCCGCATATTTCCGCATATTGATCGCTTTGAAAATTTAAATAAGTTTGAGCGAAAGGTTCCTTCAGAATCATCACTCTACTTACACCATCACAATGAGATGCGACTTTGGAAGGTCGTGCGCCCCTGCGCTCATCGTCAACAACCATGAGACGTGAACAGAAAGCCTCGAACATACTACCGCATATTGATAGCTTTGAAAATTTAAATAAGTGTGAGCGAAAGGTTCCTTCCGAATCATCACTCTACACCTTCACAATGAGATGCGACTTTGGATGTCGTGCGCGCCTGCGCTCATCGTCGACAACCATCAGGCGTGAATAGAATGCCTCGAACAGGCCCGCATATTTCCGCATTGTGATCGCATTAAAGGTTCAAATAAGTGTGAGCGAAACGTTTCTTCGGAATCATCACTCTACACCGTCACACTGAGATGCGACTTTGGATGTCGTGCGCCCCTGCGCTCATCGTCAACAACCAACAGGCGTGAATAGAAAGCCTCGAACAGGCCCACATATTTTCGCGTATTAATCGCTTTAAAGGGTTCAATAAGTGTGAGCGAAATGTTTCTTCGGAATCATCACTCTACACCGTCACACTGAGATGCGACTTTGGATGTCGTTCGCGCCTGCGCTCATCGTCGACAACCATCAGGCGTGAACAAAAAAGCCTCAAACAGGCCCGCATATTTCCGCAAATTGATTGCATTGAAGGTTTAAATAAGTGTGAGCGAAATGTTTCTTCGGAATCATCACTCTACACCGTCACACTGAGATGCGACTTTGGATGTCGTTCGCGCCTGCGCTCATCGTCAACAACCAACAGGCGTGAATAGAAAGCCTCGAACAGGCCCGCATACTACCGCATATTGATCGCTTTGAAGATTTAAATAAGTGTGAGCGAAAGGTTCCTTCAGAATCATCACTCTACACCATCACAATGAGATGCGACTTTGGATGTCGTGCGCGCCTGCGCTTATCGTCGACAACCATCAGGCGTGAATAGAAAGCCTCGAACAGGCCCGCATATTTTCGCATTGTGATCGCATTAAAGGTTTAAATAAGTATGAGCGAAAGGTTCCTTCAGAATCATCACTCTACACCATCACAATGAGATGCGACTTTGGATGTCGTGCGCCCCTGCGCTCATCGTCAACAACCATCAGGCGTGAACAGAAAACCTCGAACAGGCCCGCATACTACCGCATATTGATCGCTTTGAAAATTTTAATAAGTTTGAGCGAAAGGTTCCTTCAGAATCATCACTCTACACCATCACAATGAGATGCGACTTTGGATGTCGTGCGCCCCTGCGCTCATCGTCAACAACCATCAGACGTGAACAGAAAGCCTCGAACAGGCCCGCATACTACCGCATATTGATCGCTTTGAAGATTTAAATAAGTGTGAGCGAAAGGTTCCTTCAGAATCATCACTCTACACCATCACAATGAGATGCGACTTTGGATGTCGTGCGCGCCTGCGCTTATCGTCGACAACATCAGGCGTGAATAGAAAACCTCGAACAGGCCCGCATACTACCGCATATTGATCGCTTTGAAGATTTAAATAAGTGTGAGCGAAAGGTTCCTTCAGAATCATCACTCTACACCATCACAATGAGATGCGACTTTGGATGTCGTGCGCGCCTGCGCTCATCGTCGACAACCATCAGGCGTGAATAGAAAGCCTCGAACAGGCCCGCATATTTTCGCATTGTGATCGCATTAAAGGTTTAAATAAGTATGAGCGAAAGGTTCCTTCAGAATCATCACTCTTATCACAATGAGATGCGACTTTGGATGTCGTGCGCGCCTGCGCTCATCGTCGACAACCATCAGGCGTGAATAGAAAGCCTCGAACAGGCCCGCATATTCTCGCATTGTGATCGCATTAAAGGTTTAAATAAGTATGAGCGAAAGGTTCCTTCAGAATCATCACTCTACACCATCACAATGAGATGCGACTTTGGATGTCGTGCGCCCCTGCGCTCATCGTCAACAACCATCAGGCGTGAACAGAAAACCTCGAACAGGCCCGCATACTACCGCATATTGATCGCTTTGAAGATTTAAATAAGTGTGAGCGAAAGGTTCCTTCAGAATCATCACTCTACACCATCACAATGAGATGCGACTTTGGATGTCGTGCGCGCCTGCGCTCATCGTCGACAACCATCAGGCGTGAATAGAAAGCCTCGAACAGGCCCGCAGATTTTTGCATTGTGATCGCATTGAAGGTTTAAATAAGTGTGAGCGAAAGGTTCCTTCAGAATCATCACTCTACACTACACCATCACAATGATATGCCACTTTGGATGTCGTGCGCCCCTGCGCTCATCGTCGACAACCAACAGGCGTGAATAGAAAGTCTCGAACAGGCCCGCATATTTCCGCATTGTGATCGCATTAAAGGTTTAAATAAGTATGAGCGAAAGGTTTCTTCAGAATCATCACTCTACACCGTCACACTGAGCGACTTTGGATGTCGTGCGCCCCTGCGCTCATCGTCGACAACCAACAGGCGTGAATAGAAAGCCTCGAACAGGCCCGCATATTTCCGCATTGTAATCGCATTAAAGGTTTGAATAAAAATGAGCGAAAGGTTTCTTCAGAATCATCACTCTACACCGTCACACTGAGCGACTTTGGATGTCGTGCGCCCCTGCGCTCATCGTCAACAACCAACAGGCGTGAATAGAAAGCCTCGAACAGGCCCGCATTTTTCCGCATATTGATCGCTTTGAAAATTTAAATAAGTTTGAGCGAAAGGTTCCTTCAGAATCATCACTCTACACCATCACAATGAGATGCGACTTTGGATGTCGTGCGCCCCTGCGCTCATCGTCAACAACCATCAGACGTGAACAGAAAGCCTCGAACAGGCCCGCATATTTCCGCATATTGATCGCTTTGAAAATTTAAATAAGTTTGAGCGAAAGGTTCCTTCAGAATCATCACTCTACACCATCACAATGATATGCCACTTTGGATGTCGTGCGCCCCTGCGCTCATCGTCAACAACCATCAGACGTGAACAGAAAGCCTCGAACAGGCCCGCATACTTCCGCATATTGATCGCTTTGGAGATTTAGATAAGTGTGAGCGAAAGGTTCCTTCAGAATCATCACTCTACACCGTCACAATGAGATGCGACTTTGGATGTCGTGCGCCCCTGCGCTCATCGTCAACAACCATCAGACGTGAACAGAAAGCCTCGAACAGGCCCGCATATTTCCGCATATTGATCGCTTTGAAAATTTAAATAAGTTTGAGCGAAAGGTTCCTTCAGAATCATCACTCTACACCATCACAATGATATGCCACTTTGGATGTCGTGCGCCCTGCGCTCATCGTCGACAACCAACAGGCGTGAATAGAAAACCTCGAACAGGCCCGCATAATTCCGCAAATTGATCGCTTTAAAGGTTTAAATAAGTGTGAGCGAAATGTTTCTTCGGAATCATCACTCTACACCGTCACAATGAGATGCGACTTTGGATGTCGTGCGCCCTGCGCTCATCGTCGACAACCAACAGGCGTGAACAGAAAGCCTCGAACAGGCCCGCATATTTCCGCATATTGATCGCTTTAAAGGTTTAAATAAGTGCGAGCTAAAGGTTCCTCCAGCATTATCACTCTACACCGTCACACTGAGATGCGACTTTGGATGTCGTGCGCCCCTGCGCTCATCGTCAACAACCATCAGACGTGAACAGAAAGCCTCGAACAGGCCCGCATACTTCCGCATATTGATCGCTTTGAAGATTTAAATAAGTGTGAGCGAAAGGTTCCTTCAGAATCATCACTCTACACCATCACAATGAGATGCGACTTTGGATGTCGTGCGCGCCTGCGCTCATCGTCGACAACCATCAGGCGTGAATAGAAAGCCTCGAACAGGCCCGCATTGTTCCGCATTGTGATCGCATTAAAGGTTTAAATAAGTATGAGCGAAAGGTTCCTTCAGAATCATCACTCTACACCGTCACACTGAGATGCGACTTTGGATGTCGTGCGCCCCTGCGCTCATCGTCAACAACCAACAGGCGTGAATAGAAAGCCTCGAACAGACCCGCATATTTTTGCATATTTATCGCTTTAAAGAGTTCAATAGGTGTGAGCGAAATGTTTCTTCGGAATCATCACTCTACACCGTCACACTGAGATGCGACTTTGGATGTCGTGCGCCCCTGCGCTCATCGTCAACAACCATCAGACGTGAACAGAAAGCCTCGAACAGGCCCGCATATTTCCGCATATTGATCGCTTTAAAGGATTAAATAAGTGTGAGCGAAAGGTTCCTTCAGAATCATCACTCTACACCATCACAATGAGATGTGACTTTGGATGTCGTGCGCCCCTGCGCTCATCGTCAACAACCATCAGACGTGAACAGAAAGCCTCGAACAGGCCCGCATATTTCCGCATATTGATCGCTTTGAAAATTTAAATAAGTTTGAGCGAAAGGTTCCTTCAGAATCATCACTCTACACCATCACAATGATATGCCACTTTGGATGTCGTGCGCCCCTGCGCTCATCGTCAACAACCATCAGACGTGAACAGAAAGCCTCGAACAGGCCCGCATATTTCCGCATATTGATCGCTTTGAAAATTTAAATAAGTTTGAGCGAAAGGTTCCTTCAGAATCATCACTCTACACCATCACAATGATATGCCACTTTGGATGTCGTGCGCCCTGCGCTCATCGTCGACAACCAACAGGCGTGAATAGAAAACCTCGAACAGGCCCGCATAATTCCGCAAATTGATCGCTTTAAAGGTTTAAATAAGTGTGAGCGAAATGTTTCTTCGGAATCATCACTCTACACCGTCACAATGAGATGCGACTTTGGATGTCGTGCGCCCTGCGCTCATCGTCGACAACCAACAGGCGTGAACAGAAAGCCTCGAACAGGCCCGCATATTTCCGCATATTGATCGCTTTAAAGGTTTAAATAAGTGTGAGCGAAATGTTTCTTCGGAATCATCACTCTACACCGTCACAATGAGATGCGACTTTGGATGTCGTGCGCCCCTGCGCTCATCGTCAACAACCAACAGGCGTGAATAGAAAGCCTCGAACAGGCCCGCATAATTCCGCATATTGATCGCTTTAAAGGTTTAAATAAGTGGGAGCGAAATGTTTCTTCGGAATCATCACTCTACACCGTCACAATGAGATGCGACTTTGGATGTCGTGCGCCCCTGCGCTCATCGTCGACAACCAACAGGCGTGAACAAAAAGCCTCGAACAGGCCCGCATATTTCCGCATATTGATCGCATTGAAGGTTTAAATAAGTGCGAGCTAAAGGTTCCTCCAGCATTATCACTCTACACCGTCACACTGAGATGCGACTTTGGATGTCGTGCGCCCCTGCGCTCATCGTCAACAACCATCAGACGTGAACAGAAAGCCTCGAACAGGCCCGCATACTTCCGCATATTGATCGCTTTGAAGATTTAAATAAGTGTGAGCGAAAGGTTCCTTCAGAATCATCACTCTACACCATCACAATGAGATGCGACTTTGGATGTCGTGCGCGCCTGCGCTCATCGTCGACAACCATCAGGCGTGAATAGAAAGCCTCGAACAGGCCCGCATTGTTCCGCATTGTGATCGCATTAAAGGTTTAAATAAGTATGAGCGAAAGGTTCCTTCAGAATCATCACTCTACACCGTCACACTGAGATGCGACTTTGGATGTCGTGCGCCCCTGCGCTCATCGTCAACAACCAACAGGCGTGAATAGAAAGCCTCGAACAGACCCGCATATTTTTGCATATTTATCGCTTTAAAGAGTTCAATAGGTGTGAGCGAAATGTTTCTTCGGAATCATCACTCTACACCGTCACACTGAGATGCGACTTTGGATGTCGTGCGCCCCTGCGCTCATCGTCAACAACCATCAGACGTGAACAGAAAGCCTCGAACAGGCCCGCATATTTCCGCATATTGATCGCTTTAAAGGATTAAATAAGTGTGAGCGAAAGGTTCCTTCAGAATCATCACTCTACACCATCACAATGAGATGTGACTTTGGATGTCGTGCGCCCCTGCGCTCATCGTCAACAACCATCAGACGTGAACAGAAAGCCTCGAACAGGCCCGCATATTTCCGCATATTGATCGCTTTGAAAATTTAAATAAGTTTGAGCGAAAGGTTCCTTCAGAATCATCACTCTACACCATCACAATGATATGCCACTTTGGATGTCGTGCGCCCCTGCGCTCATCGTCAACAACCATCAGACGTGAACAGAAAGCCTCGAACAGGCCCGCATACTTCCGCATATTGATCGCTTTGGAGATTTAGATAAGTGTGAGCGAAAGGTTCCTTCAGAATCATCACTCTACACCGTCACAATGAGATGCGACTTTGGATGTCGTGCGCCCCTGCGCTCATCGTCAACAACCATCAGACGTGAACAGAAAGCCTCGAACAGGCCCGCATATTTCCGCATATTGATCGCTTTGAAAATTTAAATAAGTTTGAGCGAAAGGTTCCTCCAGATTCATCACTCTACACCATCACAATGATATGCCACTTTGGATGTCGTGCGCCCTGCGCTCATCGTCGACAACCAACAGGCGTGAATAGAAAACCTCGAACAGGCCCGCATAATTCCGCAAATTGATCGCTTTAAAGGTTTAAATAAGTGTGAGCGAAATGTTTCTTCGGAATCATCACTCTACACCGTCACAATGAGATGCGACTTTGGATGTCGTGCGCCCTGCGCTCATCGTCGACAACCAACAGGCGTGAACAGAAAGCCTCGAACAGGCCCGCATATTTCCGCATATTGATCGCTTTAAAGGTTTAAATAAGTGTGAGCGAAATGTTTCTTCGGAATCATCACTCTACACCGTCACAATGAGATGCGACTTTGGATGTCGTGCGCCCCTGCGCTCATCGTCAACAACCAACAGGCGTGAATAGAAAGCCTCGAACAGGCCCGCATAATTCCGCATATTGATCGCTTTAAAGGTTTAAATAAGTGGGAGCGAAATGTTTCTTCGGAATCATCACTCTACACCGTCACAATGAGATGCGACTTTGGATGTCGTGCGCCCCTGCGCTCATCGTCGACAACCAACAGGCGTGAACAAAAAGCCTCGAACAGGCCCGCATATTTCCGCATATTTATCGCTTTAAAGGGTTCAATAAGTGTGAGCGAAATGTTTCTTCGGAATCATCACTCTACACCGTCACAATGAGATGCGACTTTGGATGTCGTGCGCCCCTGCGCTCATCGTCAACAACCAACAGGCGTGAATAGAAAGCCTCGAACAGGCCCGCATAATTCCGCATATTGATCGCTTTAAAGGTTTAAAGAAGTGGGAGCGAAATGTTTCTTCGGAATCATCACTCTACACCGTCACAATGAGATGCGACTTTGGATGTCGTGCGCCCCTGCGCTCATCGTCGACAACCAACAGGCGTGAACAAAAAGCCTCGAACAGGCCCGCATATTTCCGCATATTGATCGCATTGAAGGTTTAAATAAGTGTGAGCTAAAGGTTCCTCCAGCATTATCACTCTACACCGTCACACTGAGATGCGACTTTGGATGTCGTGCGCCCCTGCGCTCATCGTCAACAACCATCAGACGTGAACAGAAAACCTCGAACAGGCCCGCATACTTCCGCATATTGATCGCTTTGAAGATTTAAATAAGTGTGAGCGAAAGGTTCCTTCAGAATCATCACTCTACACCATCACAATGAGATGCGACTTTGGATGTCGTGCGCGCCTGCGCTCATCGTCGACAACCATCAGGCGTGAATAGAAAGCCTCGAACAGGCCCGCATTGTTCCGCATTGTGATCGCATTAAAGGTTTAAATAAGTATGAGCGAAAGGTTCCTTCAGAATCATCACTCTACACCGTCACACTGAGATGCGACTTTGGATGTCGTGCGCCCCTGCGCTCATCGTCAACAACCAACAGGCGTGAATAGAAAGCCTCGAACAGGCCCGCATATTTTCGCATATTTATCGCTTTAAAGAGTTCAATAGGTGTGAGCGAAATGTTTCTTCGGAATCATCACTCTACACCGTCACACTGAGATGCGACTTTGGATGTCGTGCGCCCCTGCGCTCATCGTCAACAACCATCAGACGTGAACAGAAAGCCTCGAACAGGCCCGCATATTTCCGCATATTGATCGCTTTAAAGGATTAAATAAGTGTGAGCGAAAGGTTCCTTCAGAATCATCACTCTACACCATCACAATGATATGCCACTTTGGATGTCGTGCGCCCCTGCGCTCATCGTCAACAACCATCAGACGTGAACAGAAAGCCTCGAACAGGCCCGCATACTTCCGCATATTGATCGCTTTGGAGATTTAGATAAGTGTGAGCGAAAGGTTCCTTCAGAATCATCACTCTACACCGTCACAATGAGATGCGACTTTGGATGTCGTGCGCCCCTGCGCTCATCGTCAACAACCATCAGACGTGAACAGAAAGCCTCGAACAGGCCCGCATACTTCCGCATATTGATCGCTTTGGAGATTTAGATAAGTGTGAGCGAAAGGTTCCTTCAGAATCATCACTCTACACCGTCACAATGAGATGCGACTTTGGATGTCGTGCGCCCCTGCGCTCATCGTCAACAACCATCAGACGTGAACAGAAAGCCTCGAACAGGCCCGCATATTTCCGCATATTGATCGCTTTGAAAATTTAAATAAGTTTGAGCGAAAGGTTCCTTCAGAATCATCACTCTACACCATCACAATGATATGCCACTTTGGATGTCGTGCGCCCTGCGCTCATCGTCGACAACCAACAGGCGTGAATAGAAAACCTCGAACAGGCCCGCATAATTCCGCAAATTGATCGCTTTAAAGGTTTAAATACGTGTGAGCGAAATGTTTCTTCGGAATCATCACTCTACACCGTCACAATGAGATGCGACTTTGGATGTCGTGCGCCCTGCGCTCATCGTCGACAACCAACAGGCGTGAACAGAAAGCCTCGAACAGGCCCGCATATTTCCGCATATTGATCGCTTTAAAGGTTTAAATAAGTGTGAGCGAAATGTTTCTTCGGAATCATCACTCTACACCGTCACAATGAGATGCGACTTTGGATGTCGTGCGCCCCTGCGCTCATCGTCAACAACCATCAGACGTGAACAGAAAGCCTCGAACAGGCCCGCATATTTCCGCATATTGATCGCTTTGAAAATTTAAATAAGTTTGAGCGAAAGGTTCCTTCAGAATCATCACTCTACACCATCACAATGATATGCCACTTTGGATGTCGTGCGCCCTGCGCTCATCGTCGACAACCAACAGGCGTGAATAGAAAACCTCGAACAGGCCCGCATAATTCCGCAAATTGATCGCTTTAAAGGTTTAAATACGTGTGAGCGAAATGTTTCTTCGGAATCATCACTCTACACCGTCACAATGAGATGCGACTTTGGATGTCGTGCGCCCTGCGCTCATCGTCGACAACCAACAGGCGTGAACAGAAAGCCTCGAACAGGCCCGCATATTTCCGCATATTGATCGCTTTAAAGGTTTAAATAAGTGTGAGCGAAATGTTTCTTCGGAATCATCACTCTACACCGTCACAATGAGATGCGACTTTGGATGTCGTGCGCCCCTGCGCTCATCGTCAACAACCAACAGGCGTGAATAGAAAGCCTCGAACAGGCCCGCATAATTCCGCATATTGATCGCTTTAAAAGTTTAAATAAGTGGGAGCGAAATGTTTCTTCGGAATCATCACTCTACACCGTCACAATGAGATGCGACTTTGGATGTCGTGCGCCCCTGCGCTCATCGTCGACAACCAACAGGCGTGAACAAAAAGCCTCGAACAGGCCCGCATATTTCCGCATATTTATCGCTTTAAAGGGTTCAATAAGTGTGAGCGAAATGTTTCTTCGGAATCATCACTCTACACCGTCACAATGAGATGCGACTTTGGATGTCGTGCGCCCCTGCGCTCATCGTCGACAACCAACAGGCGTGAACAAAAAGCCTCGAACAGGCCCGCATATTTCCGCATATTTATCGCTTTAAAGGGTTCAATAAGTGTGAGCGAAATGTTTCTTCGGAATCATCACTCTACACCGTCACAATGAGATGCGACTTTGGATGTCGTGCGCCCCTGCGCTCATCGTCAACAACCAACAGGCGTGAATAGAAAGCCTCGAACAGGCCCGCATATTTCCGCATATTGATCGCTTTGAAAATTTAAATAAGTTTGAGCGAAAGGTTCCTTCAGAATCATCACTCTACACCATCACAATGAGATGCGACTTTGGATGTCGTGCGCCCCTGCGCTCATCGTCAACAACCATCAGACGTGAACAGAAAGCCTCGAACAGGCCCGCATATTTCCGCATATTGATCGCTTTGAAAATTTAAATAAGTTTGAGCGAAAGGTTCCTTCAGAATCATCACTCTACACCATCACAATGATATGCCACTTTGGATGTCGTGCGCCCCTGCGCTCATCGTCAACAACCATCAGACGTGAACAGAAAGCCTCGAACAGGCCCGCATACTTCCGCATATTGATCGCTTTGGAGATTTAGATAAGTGTGAGCGAAAGGTTCCTTCAGAATCATCACTCTACACCGTCACAATGAGATGCGACTTTGGATGTCGTGCGCCCCAGCGCTCATCGTCAACAACCATCAGACGTGAACAGAAAGCCTCGAACAGGCCCGCATATTTCCGCATATTGATCGCTTTGAAAATTTAAATAAGTTTGAGCGAAAGGTTCCTTCAGAATCATCACTCTACACCATCACAATGATATGCCACTTTGGATGTCGTGCGCCCTGCGCTCATCGTCGACAACCAACAGGCGTGAATAGAAAACCTCGAACAGGCCCGCATAATTCCGCAAATTGATCGCTTTAAAGGTTTAAATACGTGTGAGCGAAATGTTTCTTCGGAATCATCACTCTACACCGTCACAATGAGATGCGACTTTGGATGTCGTGCGCCCTGCGCTCATCGTCGACAACCAACAGGCGTGAACAGAAAGCCTCGAACAGGCCCGCATATTTCCGCATATTGATCGCTTTAAAGGTTTAAATAAGTGTGAGCGAAATGTTTCTTCGGAATCATCACTCTACACCGTCACAATGAGATGCGACTTTGGATGTCGTGCGCCCCTGCGCTCATCGTCAACAACCAACAGGCGTGAATAGAAAGCCTCGAACAGGCCCGCATAATTCCGCATATTGATCGCTTTAAAAGTTTAAATAAGTGGGAGCGAAATGTTTCTTCGGAATCATCACTCTACACCGTCACAATGAGATGCGACTTTGGATGTCGTGCGCCCCTGCGCTCATCGTCGACAACCAACAGGCGTGAACAAAAAGCCTCGAACAGGCCCGCATATTTCCGCATATTTATCGCTTTAAAGGGTTCAATAAGTGTGAGCGAAATGTTTCTTCGGAATCATCACTCTACACCGTCACAATGAGATGCGACTTTGGATGTCGTGCGCCCCTGCGCTCATCGTCGACAACCAACAGGCGTGAACAAAAAGCCTCGAACAGGCCCGCATATTTCCGCATATTTATCGCTTTAAAGGGTTCAATAAGTGTGAGCGAAATGTTTCTTCGGAATCATCACTCTACACCGTCACAATGAGATGCGACTTTGGATGTCGTGCGCCCCTGCGCTCATCGTCAACAACCAACAGGCGTGAATAGAAAGCCTCGAACAGGCCCGCATATTTCCGCATATTGATCGCTTTGAAAATTTAAATAAGTTTGAGCGAAAGGTTCCTTCAGAATCATCACTCTACACCATCACAATGATATGCCACTTTGGATATCGTGCGCCCCTGCGCTCATCGTCAACAACCATCAGACGTGAACAGAAAGCCTCGAACAGGCCCGCATACTTCCGCATATTTATCGCTTTTGAGATTTAGATAAGTGTGAGCGAAAGGTTCCTTCAGAATCATCACTCTACACCGTCACAATGAGATGCGACTTTGGATGTCGTGCGCCCCTGCGCTCATCGTCAACAACCATCAGACGTGAACAGAAAGCCTCGAACAGGCCCGCATATTTCCGCATATTGATCGCTTTGAAAATTTAAATAAGTTTGAGCGAAAGGTTCCTTCAGAATCATCACTCTACACCATCACAATGATATGCTACTTTGGATGTCGTGCGCCCTGCGCTCATCGTCGACAACCAACAGGCGTGAATAGAAAACCTCGAACAGGCCCGCATAATTCCGCAAATTGATCGCTTTAAAGGTTTAAATAAGTGTGAGCGAAATGTTTCTTCGGAATCATCACTCTACACCGTCACAATGAGATGCGACTTTGGATGTCGTGCGCCCTGCGCTCATCGTCGACAACCAACAGGCGTGAACAGAAAGCCTCGAACAGGCCCGCATATTTCCGCATATTGATCGCTTTAAAGGTTTAAATAAGTGTGAGCGAAATGTTTCTTCGGAATCATCACTCTACACCGTCACAATGAGATGCGACTTTGGATGTCGTGCGCCCCTGCGCTCATCGTCAACAACCAACAGGCGTGAATAGAAAGCCTCGAACAGGCCCGCATAATTCCGCATATTGATCGCTTTAAAGGTTTAAAGAAGTGGGAGCGAAATGTTTCTTCGGAATCATCACTCTACACCGTCACAATGAGATGCGACTTTGGATGTCGTGCGCCCCTGCGCTCATCGTCGACAACCAACAGGCGTGAACAAAAAGCCTCGAACAGGCCCGCATATTTCCGCATATTGATCGCATTGAAGGTTTAAATAAGTGTGAGCTAAAGGTTCCTCCAGCATTATCACTCTACACCGTCACACTGAGATGCGACTTTGGATGTCGTGCGCCCCTGCGCTCATCGTCAACAACCATCAGACGTGAACAGAAAGCCTCGAACAGGCCCGCATACTTCCGCATATTGATCGCTTTGAAGATTTAAATAAGTGTGAGCGAAAGGTTCCTTCAGAATCATCACTCTACATCATCACAATGAGATGCGACTTTGGATGTCGTGCGCGCCTGCGCTCATCGTCGACAACCATCAGGCGTGAATAGAAAGCCTCGAACAGGCCCGCATTGTTCCGCATTGTGATCGCATTAAAGGTTTAAATAAGTATGAGCGAAAGGTTCCTTCAGAATCATCACTCTACACCGTCACACTGAGATGCGACTTTGGATGTCGTGCGCCCCTGCGCTCATCGTCAACAACCAACAGGCGTGAATAGAAAGCCTCGAACAGGCCCGCATATTTTCGCATATTTATCGCTTTAAAGAGTTCAATAGGTGTGAGCGAAATGTTTCTTCGGAATCATCACTCTACACCGTCACACTGAGATGCGACTTTGGATGTCGTGCGCCCCTGCGCTCATCGTCAACAACCATCAGACGTGAACAGAAAGCCTCGAACAGGCCGCATATTTCCGCATATTGATCGCTTTGAAAATTTAAATAAGTTTGAACGAAAGGTTCCTTCAGAATCATCACTCTACACCATCACAATGATATGCCACTTTGGATGTCGTGCGCCCCTGCGCTCATCGTCAACAACCATCAGACGTGAACAGAAAGCCTCGAACAGGCCCGCATACTTCCGCATATTGATCGCTTTGGAGATTTAGATAAGTGTGAGCGAAAGGTTCCTTCAGAATCATCACTCTACACCGTCACAATGAGATGCGACTTTGGATGTCGTGCGCCCCTGCGCTCATCGTCCACAACCATCAGACGTGAACAGAAAGCCTCGAACAGGCCCGCATATTTCCGCATATTGATCGCTTTGAAAATTTAAATAAGTTTGAGCGAAAGGTTCCTTCAGAATCATCACTCTACACCATCACAATGATATGCCACTTTGGATGTCGTGCGCCCTGCGCTCATCGTCGACAACCAACAGGCGTGAATAGAAAACCTCGAACAGGCCCGCATAATTCCGCAAATTGATCGCTTTAAAGGTTTAAATAAGTGTGAGCGAAATGTTTCTTCGGAATCATCACTCTACACCGTCACAATGAGATGCGACTTTGGATGTCGTGCGCGCTCATCGTCGACAACCAACAGGCGTGAACAGAAAGCCTCGAACAGGCCCGCATATTTCCGCATATTGATCGCTTTAAAGGTTTAAATAAGTGTGAGCGAAATGTTTCTTCGGAATCATCACTCTACACCGTCACAATGAGATGCGACTTTGGATGTCGTGCGCCCCTGCGCTCATCGTCAACAACCAACAGGCGTGAATAGAAAGCCTCGAACAGGCCCGCATAATTCCGCATATTGATCGCTTTAAAGGTTTAAATAAGTGGGAGCGAAATGTTTCTTCGGAATCATCACTCTACACCGTCACAATGAGATGCGACTTTGGATGTCGTGCGCCCCTGCGCTCATCGTCGACAACCAACAGGCGTGAACAAAAAGCCTCGAACAGGCCCGCATATTTCCGCATATTTATCGCTTTAAAGGGTTCAATAAGTGTGAGCGAAATGTTTCTTCGGAATCATCACTCTACACCGTCACACTGAGATGCGACTTTGGATGTCGTGCGCCCCTGCGCTCATCGTCGACAACCAACAGGCGTGAACAGAAAGCCTCGAACAGGCCCGCATATGACCGCATATTGATCGCTTTAAAGGTTTAAATAAGTGTGAGCGAAATGTTTCTTCGGAATCATCACTCTACACCGTCACAATGAGATGCGACTTTGGATGTCGTGCGCCCCTGCGCTCATCGTCAACAACCAACAGGCGTGAATAGAAAGCCTCGAACAGGCCCGCATAATTCCGCATATTGATCGCTTTAAAGGTTTAAATAAGTGGGAGCGAAATGTTTCTTCGGAATCATCACTCTACACCGTCACAATGAGATGCGACTTTGGATGTCGTGCGCCCCTGCGCTCATCGTCGACAACCAACAGGCGTGAACAAAAAGCCTCGAACAGGCCCGCATATTTCCGCATATTTATCGCTTTAAAGGGTTCAATAAGTGTGAGCGAAATGTTTCTTCGGAATCATCACTCTACACCGTCACACTGAGATGCGACTTTGGATGTCGTGCGCCCCTGCGCTCATCGTCAACAACCAACAGGCGTGAACAGAAAGCCTCGAACAGGCCCGCATATTTCCGCATATTGATCGCTTTAAAGGTTTAAATAAGTGTGAGCGAAACGTTTCTTCGGAATCATCACTCTACACCGTCACACTGAGATGCGACTTTGGATGTCGTGCGCCCCTGCGCTCATCGTCAACAACCATCAGACGTGAACAGAAAGCCTCGAACAGGCCGCATATTTCCGCATATTGATCGCTTTGAAAATTTAAATAAGTTTGAACGAAAGGTTCCTTCAGAATCATCACTCTACACCATCACAATGATATGCCACTTTGGATGTCGTGCGCCCCTGCGCTCATCGTCAACAACCATCAGACGTGAACAGAAAGCCTCGAACAGGCCCGCATACTTCCGCATATTGATCGCTTTGGAGATTTAGATAAGTGTGAGCGAAAGGTTCCTTCAGAATCATCACTCTACACCGTCACAATGAGATGCGACTTTGGATGTCGTGCGCCCCTGCGCTCATCGTCCACAACCATCAGACGTGAACAGAAAGCCTCGAACAGGCCCGCATATTTCCGCATATTGATCGCTTTGAAAATTTAAATAAGTTTGAGCGAAAGGTTCCTTCAGAATCATCACTCTACACCATCACAATGATATGCCACTTTGGATGTCGTGCGCCCTGCGCTCATCGTCGACAACCAACAGGCGTGAATAGAAAACCTCGAACAGGCCCGCATAATTCCGCAAATTGATCGCTTTAAAGGTTTAAATAAGTGTGAGCGAAATGTTTCTTCGGAATCATCACTCTACACCGTCACAATGAGATGCGACTTTGGATGTCGTGCGCGCTCATCGTCGACAACCAACAGGCGTGAACAGAAAGCCTCGAACAGGCCCGCATATTTCCGCATATTGATCGCTTCAAAGGTTTAAATAAGTGTGAGCGAAATGTTTCTTCGGAATCATCACTCTACACCGTCACAATGAGATGCGACTTTGGATGTCGTGCGCCCCTGCGCTCATCGTCAACAACCAACAGGCGTGAATAGAAAGCCTCGAACAGGCCCGCATAATTCCGCATATTGATCGCTTTAAAGGTTTAAATAAGTGGGAGCGAAATGTTTCTTCGGAATCATCACTCTACACCGTCACAATGAGATGCGACTTTGGATGTCGTGCGCCCCTGCGCTCATCGTCGACAACCAACAGGCGTGAACAAAAAGCCTCGAACAGGCCCGCATATTTCCGCATATTTATCGCTTTAAAGGGTTCAATAAGTGTGAGCGAAATGTTTCTTCGGAATCATCACTCTACACCGTCACACTGAGATGCGACTTTGGATGTCGTGCGCCCCTGCGCTCATCGTCGACAACCAACAGGCGTGAACAGAAAGCCTCGAACAGGCCCGCATATGACCGCATATTGATCGCTTTAAAGGTTTAAATAAGTGTGAGCGAAATGTTTCTTCGGAATCATCACTCTACACCGTCACAATGAGATGCGACTTTGGATGTCGTGCGCCCCTGCGCTCATCGTCAACAACCAACAGGCGTGAATAGAAAGCCTCGAACAGGCCCGCATAATTCCGCATATTGATCGCTTTAAAGGTTTAAATAAGTGGGAGCGAAATGTTTCTTCGGAATCATCACTCTACACCGTCACAATGAGATGCGACTTTGGATGTCGTGCGCCCCTGCGCTCATCGTCGACAACCAACAGGCGTGAACAAAAAGCCTCGAACAGGCCCGCATATTTCCGCATATTTATCGCTTTAAAGGGTTCAATAAGTGTGAGCGAAATGTTTCTTCGGAATCATCACTCTACACCGTCACACTGAGATGCGACTTTGGATGTCGTGCGCCCCTGCGCTCATCGTCAACAACCAACAGGCGTGAACAGAAAGCCTCGAACAGGCCCGCATATTTCCGCATATTGATCGCTTTAAAGGTTTAAATAAGTGTGAGCGAAACGTTTCTTCGGAATCATCACTCTACACCGTCACACTGAGATGCGACTTTGGATGTCGTGCGCCCCTGCGCTCATCGTCGACAACCAACAGGCGTGAACAGAAAGCCTCGAACAGGCCCGCATATTTCCGCATATTGATCGCTTTAAAGGTTTAAATAAGTGTGAGCGAAATGTTTCTTCGGAATCATCACTCTACACCGTCACACTGAGATGCGACTTTGGATGTCGTGCGCCCCTGCGCTCATCGTCGACAACCAACAGGCGTGAACAGAAAGCCTCGAACAGGCCCGCATATTTCCGCATATTGATCGCTTTAAAGGTTTAAATAAGTGTGAGCGAAACGTTTCTTCGGAATCATCACTCTACACCGTCACAATGAGATGCGACTTTGGATGTCGTGCGCGCCTGCGCTCATCGTCGACAACCATCAGGCGTGAACAAAAAAGCCTCAAACAGGCCATATTTCCGCATATTGATTGCATTGAAGGTTTAAATAAGTGTGAGCTAAAGGTTCCTCCAGCATTATCACTCTACACCATCACAATGATATGCCACTTTGGATGTCGTGCGCCCCTGCGCTCATCGTCAACAACCATCAGACGTGAACAGAAAGCCTCGAACAGGCCCGCATACTTCCGCATCTTGATCGCTTTGAAGATTTAAATAAGTGTGAGCGAAAGGTTCCTTAAGAATCATCACTCTACACCATCACAATGAGATGCGACTTTGGATGTCGTGCGCGCCTGCGCTCATCGTCGACAACCATCAGGCGTGAATAGAAAGCCTCGAACAGGCCCGCATTGTTCCGCATTGTGATCGCATTAAAGGTTTAACAAAGTATTAGCGAAAGGTTCCTCCAGCATTATCACTCTACACCATCACAATGATATGCCACTTTGGATGTCGTGCGCCCCTGCGCTCATCGTCAACAACCATCAGACGTGAACAGAAAGCCTCGAACAGGCCCGCATATTTCCGCATATTGGTCGCTTTAAAGGATTAAATAAGTGTGAGCGAAATGTTTCTTCGGAATCATCACTCTACACCGTCACACTGAGATGCGACTTTGGATGTCGTGCGCCCCTGCGCTCATCGTCGACAACCAACAGGCGTGAACAGAAAGCCTCGAACCGGCCCGCATATTTCCGCAAATTTATCGCTTTAAAGGGTTCAATAAGTGTGAGCGAAATGTTTCTTCGGAATCATCACTCTACACCGTCACACTGAGATGCGACTTTGGATGTCGTGCGCCCCTGCGCTCATCGTCGACAACCAACAGGCGTGAACAGAAAGCCTCGAACAGGCCCGCATATTTCCGCATATTGATCGCTTTAAAAGTTTAAATAAGTGTGAGCGAAATGTTTCTTCGGAATCATCACTCTACACCGTCACACTGAGATGCGACTTTGGATGTCGTGCGCCCCTGCGCTCATCGTCGACAACCAACAGGCGTGAACAGAAAGCCTCGAACCGGCCCGCATATTTCCGCATAATTATCGCTTTAAAGGGTTCAATAAGTGTGAGCGAAATGTTTCTTCGGAATCATCACTCTACACCGTCACACTGAGATGCGACTTTGGATGTCGTGCGCCCCTGCGCTCATCGTCGACTACCAACAGGCGTGAACAGAAAGCCTCGAACAGGCCCGCATATTTCCGCATATTGATCGCTTTAAAGGTTTAAATAAGTGTGAGCGAAATGTTTCTTCGGAATCATCACTCTACACCGTCACAATGAGATGCGACTTTGGATGTCGTGCGCCCCTGCGCTCATCGTCGACAACCAACAGGCGTGAACAGAAAGCCTCGAACAGGCCCGCATATTTCCGCATATTAATCGCTTTAAAGGTTTAAATAAGTGTGAGCGAAACGTTTCTTCGGAATCATCACTCTACACCGTCACACTGAGATGCGACTTTGGATGTCGTGCGCCCCTGCGCTCATCGTCGACAACCAACAGGCGTGAACAGAAAGCCTCGAACAGGCCCGCATATTTCCGCATATTGATCGCTTTAAAAGTTTAAATAAGTGTGAGCGAAATGTTTCTTCGGAATCATCACTCTACACCGTCACACTGAGATGCGACTTTGGATGTCGTGCGCCCCTGCGCTCATCGTCGACAACCAACAGGCGTGAACAGAAAGCCTCGAACCGGCCCGCATATTTCCGCATATTTATCGCTTTAAAGGGTTTAATAAGTGTGAGCGAAATGTTTCTTCGTAATCATCACTCTACACCGTCACACTGAGATGCAACTTTGGATGTCGTGCGCCCCTGCGCTCATCGTCAACAACCAACAGGCGTGAATAGAAAGCCTCGAACAGACCCGCATATTTCCGCATATTTATCGCTTTGAAGGGTTCAATAAGTGTGAGCGAAATGTTTCTTCGGAATCATCACTCTACACCGTCACACTGAGATGCGACTTTGGATGTCGTGCGCCCCTGCGCTCATCGTCAACAACCAACAGGCGTGAATAGAAAGCCTCGAACAGGCCCGCATATTTCCGCATATGGATCGCTTTAAAGGTTTAAATAAGTGTGAGCAAAATGTTTCTTCGGAATCATCACTCTACACCGTCACAATTAGATGCGACTTTGGATGTCGTGCGCCCCTGCGCTCATCGTCGACAACCAACAGGCGTGAATAGAAAGCCTCGAACAGGCCCGCATATTTCCGCATATTGATCGCTTTAAAGGTTTAAATAAGTGTGAGCGAAACGTTTCTTCGGAATCATCACTCTACACCGTCACAATGAGATGCGACTTTGGATGTCGTGCGCGCCTGCGCTCATCGTCGACAACCATCAGGCGTGAACAAAAAAGCCTCAAACAGGCCATATTTCCGCATATTGATTGCATTGAAGGTTTAAATAAGTGTGAGCTAAAGGTTCCTCCAGCATTATCACTCTACACCATCACAATGATATGCCACTTTGGATGTCGTGCGCCCCTGCGCTCATCGTCAACAACCATCAGACGTGAACAGAAAGCCTCGAACAGGCCCGCATACTTCCGCATCTTGATCGCTTTGAAGATTTAAATAAGTGTGAGCGAAAGGTTCCTTAAGAATCATCACTCTACACCATCACAATGAGATGCGACTTTGGATGTCGTGCGCGCCTGCGCTCATCGTCGACAACCATCAGGCGTGAATAGAAAGCCTCGAACAGGCCCGCATTGTTCCGCATTGTGATCGCATTAAAGGTTTAACAAAGTATGAGCGAAAGGTTCCTCCAGCATTATCACTCTACACCATCACAATGATATGCCACTTTGGATGTCGTGCGCCCCTGCGCTCATCGTCAACAACCATCAGACGTGAACAGAAAGCCTCGAACAGGCCCGCATATTTCCGCATATTGGTCGCTTTAAAGGATTAAATAAGTGTGAGCGAAATGTTTCTTCGGAATCATCACTCTACACCGTCACACTGAGATGCGACTTTGGATGTCGTGCGCCCCTGCGCTCATCGTCGACAACCAACAGGCGTGAACAGAAAGCCTCGAACCGGCCCGCATATTTCCGCAAATTTATCGCTTTAAAGGGTTCAATAAGTGTGAGCGAAATGTTTCTTCGGAATCATCACTCTACACCGTCACACTGAGATGCGACTTTGGATGTCGTGCGCCCCTGCGCTCATCGTCAACAACCAACAGGCGTGAATAGAAAGCCTCGAACAGGCCCGCATATTTTCGCATATTTATCGCTTTAAAGAGTTCAATAGGTGTGAGCGAAATGTTTCTTCGGAATCATCACTCTACACCGTCACACTGAGATGCGACTTTGGATGTCGTGCGCCCCTGCGCTCATCGTCGACAACCAACAGGCGTGAACAAAAAGCCTCGAACAGGCCCGCATATTTCCGCATATTTATCGCTTTAAAGGGTTCAATAAGTGTGAGCGAAATGTTTCTTCGGAATCATCACTCTACACCGTCACACTGAGATGCGACTTTGGATGTCGTGCGCCCCTGCGCTCATCGTCAACAACCAACAGGCGTGAACAGAAAGCCTCGAACAGGCCCGCATATTTCCGCATATTGATCGCTTTAAAGGTTTAAATAAGTGTGAGCGAAACGTTTCTTCGGAATCATCACTCTACACCGTCACACTGAGATGCGACTTTGGATGTCGTGCGCCCCTGCGCTCATCGTCGACAACCAACAGGCGTGAACAGAAAGCCTCGAACAGGCCCGCATATTTCCGCATATTGATCGCTTTGAAGGTTTGAATAAGTGTGAGCGAAATGTTTCTTCGGAATCATCACTCTACACCGTCACAATGAGATGCGACTTTGGATGTCGTGCGCCCCTGCGCTCATCGTCGACAACCAACAGGCGTGAACAGAAAGCCTCGAACAGGCCCGCATATTTCCGCATATTGATCGCTTTAAAAGTTTAAATAAGTGTGAGCGAAATGTTTCTTCGGAATCATCACTCTACACCGTCACACTGAGATGCGACTTTGGATGTCGTGCGCCCCTGCGCTCATCGTCGACAACCAACAGGCGTGAACAGAAAGCCTCGAACCGGCCCGCATATTTCCGCATATTTATCGCTTTAAAGGGTTCAATAAGTGTGAGCGAAATGTTTCTTCGGAATCATCACTCTACACCGTCACACTGAGATGCGACTTTGGATGTCGTGCGCCCCTGCGCTCATCGTCGACTACCAACAGGCGTGAACAGAAAGCCTCGAACAGGCCCGCATATTTCCGCATATTGATCGCTTTAAAGGTTTAAATAAGTGTGAGCGAAATGTTTCTTCGGAATCATCACTCTACACCGTCACAATGAGATGCGACTTTGGATGTCGTGCGCCCCTGCGCTCATCGTCGACAACCAACAGGCGTGAACAGAAAGCCTCGAACAGGCCCGCATATTTCCGCATATTAATCGCTTTAAAGGTTTGAATAAGTGTGAGCGAAACGTTTCTTCGGAATCATCACTCTACACCGTCACACTGAGATGCGACTTTGGATGTCGTGCGCCCCTGCGCTCATCGTCGACAACCAACAGGCGTGAACAGAAAGCCTCGAACAGGCCCGCATATTTCCGCATATTGATCGCTTTAAAAGTTTAAATAAGTGTGAGCGAAATGTTTCTTCGGAATCATCACTCTACACCGTCACACTGAGATGCGACTTTGGATGTCGTGCGCCCCTGCGCTCATCGTCGACAACCAACAGGCGTGAACAGAAAGCCTCGAACCGGCCCGCATATTTCCGCATATTTATCGCTTTAAAGGGTTTAATAAGTGTGAGCGAAATGTTTCTTCGTAATCATCACTCTACACCGTCACACTGATATGCGACTTTGGATGTCGTGCGCCCCTGCGCTCATCGTCAACAACCAACAGGCGTGAATAGAAAGCCTCGAACAGACCCGCATATTTCCGCATATTTATCGCTTTGAAGGGTTCAATAAGTGTGAGCGAAATGTTTCTTCGGAATCATCACTCTACACCGTCACACTGAGATGCGACTTTGGATGTCGTGCGCCCCTGCGCTCATCGTCAACAACCAACAGGCGTGAATAGAAAGCCTCGAACAGGCCCGCATATTTCCGCATATGGATCGCTTTAAAGGTTTAAATAAGTGTGAGCAAAATGTTTCTTCGGAATCATCACTCTACACCGTCACAATTAGATGCGACTTTGGATGTCGTGCGCCCCTGCGCTCATCGTCGACAACCAACAGGCGTGAATAGAAAGCCTCGAACAGGCCCGCATATTTCCGCATATTGATCGCTTTAAAGGTTTAAATAAGTGTGAGCGAAACGTTTCTTCGGAATCATCACTCTACACCGTCACAATGAGATGCGACTTTGGATGTCGTGCGCGCCTGCGCTCATCGTCGACAACCATCAGGCGTGAACAAAAAAGCCTCAAACAGGCCATATTTCCGCATATTGATTGCATTGAAGGTTTAAATAAGTGTGAGCTAAAGGTTCCTCCAGCATTATCACTCTACACCATCACAATGATATGCCACTTTGGATGTCGTGCGCCCCTGCGCTCATCGTCAACAACCATCAGACGTGAACAGAAAGCCTCGAACAGGCCCGCATACTTCCGCATCTTGATCGCTTTGAAGATTTAAATAAGTGTGAGCGAAAGGTTCCTTAAGAATCATCACTCTACACCATCACAATGAGATGCGACTTTGGATGTCGTGCGCG
The DNA here is from genome assembly GCA_963966185.1 of Rhabditoides inermis. NCBI lineage: Eukaryota > Metazoa > Nematoda > Chromadorea > Rhabditida > Rhabditidae > Rhabditoides > Rhabditoides inermis. The sequence goes on along the minus strand of CAWZYM010000196.1, from coordinate 243,939 downwards.
CCTGCGCTCATCGTCGACAACCATCAGGCGTGAATAGAAAGCCTCGAACAGGCCCGCATTGTTCCGCATTGTGATCGCATTAAAGGTTTAACAAAGTATGAGCGAAAGGTTCCTCCAGCATTATCACTCTACACCATCACAATGATATGCCACTTTGGATGTCGTGCGCCCCTGCGCTCATCGTCAACAACCATCAGACGTGAACAGAAAGCCTCGAACAGGCCCGCATATTTCCGCATATTGGTCGCTTTAAAGGATTAAATAAGTGTGAGCGAAATGTTTCTTCGGAATCATCACTCTACACCGTCACACTGAGATGCGACTTTGGATGTCGTGCGCCCCTGCGCTCATCGTCGACAACCAACAGGCGTGAACAGAAAGCCTCGAACCGGCCCGCATATTTCCGCATATTGATCGCTTTAAAGGGTTCAATAAGTGTGAGCGAAATGTTTCTTCGGAATCATCACTCTACACCGTCACAATGAGATGCGACTTTGGATGTCGTGCGCCCCTGCGCTCATCGTCGACAACCGACAGGCGTGAATAGAAAGCCTCGAACAGGTTTGCATATTTCCGCATATTAATCGCATTAAAGGTTTAAATAAGTATGAGCGAAAGATTCCTCCAGAATCATCACTCTACACCGTCACAATGAGATGCGACTTTGGATGTCGTGCGCGCCTGCGCTCATCGTCAACAACCAACAGGCGTGAATAGAAAGCCTCGAACAGGCCCGCATACTTCCGCATATTGATCGCTTTAAAGGTTTAAATAAGTGTGAGCGAAATGTTTCTTCGGAATCATCACTCTACACCGTCACAATGAGATGCGAGTTTGGATGTCGTGCGCCCCTGCGCTCATCGTCAACAACCAACAGGCGTGAATAGAAAGCCTCGAACAGGCCCGCATACTTCCGCATATTGATCGCTTTAAAGGTTTAAAAAAGTGTGAGCGAAATGTTTCTTCGGAATCATCACTCTACACCGTCACAATGAGATGCGACTTTGGATGTCGTGCGCCCCTGCGCTCATCGTCGACAACCGACAGGCGTGAATAGAAAGCCTCGAACAGGTTTGCATATTTCCGCATATTAATCGCATTAAAGGTTTAAATAAGTATGAGCGAAAGGTTCCTCCAGAATCATCACTCTACACCGTCACAATGAGATGCGACTTTGGATGTCGTGCGCGCCTGCGCTCATCGTCAACAACCAACAGGCGTGAATAGAAAGCCTCGAACAGGCCCGCATACTTCCGCATATTGATCGCTTTAAAGGTTTAAATAAGTGTGAGCGAAATGTTTCTTCGGAATCATCACTCTACACCGTCACAATGAGATGCGAGTTTGGATGTCGTGCGCCCCTGCGCTCATCGTCGACAACCGACAGGCGTGAATAGAAAGCCTCGAACAGGCCCGCATATTTCCGCATATTGATCGCTTTAAAGAATTAAAAAAGTATGAGCGAAAGGTTCCTTCAGAATCATCACTCTACACCATCACAATGAGATGCGACTTTGGATGTCGTGCGCGCCTGCGCTCATCGTCAACAACCAACAGGCGTGAATAGAAAGCCTCGAACAGGCCCGCATTTTTCCGCATATTGATCGCTTTAAAGATTTAAAAAAGTATGAGCGAAATGTTCCTTCAGAATCATCACTCTACACCATCACAATGAGATGCGACTTTGGATGTCGTGCGCCCCTGCGCTCATCGTCGACAACCATCAGGCGTGAATAGAAAGCCTCGAACAGGCCCGCATATTTCCGCATATTGATCGCTTTAAAGGGTTCAATAAGTGTGAGCGAAATGTTTCTTCGGAATCATCACTCTACACCGTCACACTGAGATGCGACTTTGGATGTCGTGCGCGCCTGCGCTCATCGTCGACAACCAACAGGCGTGAATAGAAAGCCTCGAACAGGCCCGCATATTTCCGCATCTTGATTGCATTGAAGGTTTAAATAAGTGTGAGCTAAAGGTTCCTCCAGCATTATCACTCTACACCGTCACAATGAGATGCGACTTTGGATGTCGTGCGCCCCTGCGCTCATCGTCGACAACCAACAGGCGTGAATAGAAAGCCTCGAACAGGCCCGCATATTTCCGCATATTGATCGCTTTAAAGGGTTCAATAAGTGTGAGCGAAATGTTTCTTCGGAATCATCACTCTACACCTTCACACTGAGATGCGACTTTGGATGTCGTGCGCGCCTGCGCTCATCGTCGACAACCAACAGGCGTGAATAGAAAGCCTCGAACAGGCCCGCATATTTCCGCATCTTGATTGCATTGAAGGTTTAAATAAGTGTGAGCTAAAGGTTCCTCCAGCATTATCACTCTACACCGTCACAATGAGATGCGACTTTGGATGTCGTGCGCCCCTGCGCTCATCGTCGACAACCAACAGGCGTGAATAGAAAGCCTCGAACAGGCCCGCATATTTCCGCATATTGATCGCTTTAAAGGTTTAAATAAGTGTGAGCGAAACGTTTCTTCGGAATCATCACTCTACACCGCCACACTGAGATGCGACTTTGGATGTCGTGCGCCCCTGCGCTCATCGTCAACAACCAACAGGCGTGAATAGAAAGCCTCGAACAGGCCCGCATATTTCCGCATATCGATCGCTTTGAAAATTTAAATAAGTTTGAGCGAAAGGTTCCTTCAGAATCATCACTCTACACCGTCACACTGAGATGAGACTTTGGATGTCGTGCGCCCCTGCGCTCATCGTCAACAACCAACAGGCGTGAATAGAAAGCCTCGAACAGGCTCGCATATTTCCGCATATTGATCGCTTTAAAGATTTAAATAAGTATGAGCGAAAGGTTCCTTCAGAATCATCACTCTACACCATCACAATGAGATGCGACTTTGGATGTCGTGCGCGCCTGCGCTCATCGTCGACAACCAACAGGCGTGAATAGAAAGCCTCGAACAGGCCCGCATATTTCCGCATCTTGATTGCATTGAAGGTTTAAATAAGTGTGAGCTAAAGGTTCCTCCAGCATTATCACTCTACACCGTCACAATGAGATGCGACTTTGGATGTCGTGCGCCCCTGCGCTCATCGTCGACAACCAACAGGCGTGAATAGAAAGCCTCGAACAGGCCCGCATATTTCCGCATATTGATCGCTTTGAAGGTTTAAATAAGTGTGAGCGAAACGTTTCTTCGGAATCATCACTCTACACCGTCACACTGAGATGCGACTTTGGATGTCGTGCGCCCCTGCGCTCATCGTCAACAACCAACAGGCGTGAATAGAAAGCCTCGAACAGGCCCGCATATTTCCGCAGATTGATCGCTTTGAAAATTTAAATAAGTTTGAGCGAAAGGTTCCTTCAGAATCATCACTCTACACCGGCACACTGAGATGCGACTTTGGATGTCGTGCGCCCCTGCGCTCATCGTCAACAACCAACAGGCGTGAATAGAAAGCCTCGAACAGGCTCGCATATTTCCGCATATTGATCGCTTTAAAGGGTTCAATAAGTGTGAGCGAAATGTTTCTTCGGAATCATCACTCTACACCGTCACACTGAGATGCGACTTTGGATGTCGTGCGCCCCTGCGCTCATCGTCGACAACCATCAGGCGTGAATAGAAAGCCTCGAACAGGCCCGCATAATTTCGCATATTTATCGCTTTAAAGGGTTCAACAAGTGTGAGCGAAATGTTTCTTCGGAATCATCACTCTACACCGTCACACTGAGATGCGACTTTGGATGTCGTGCGCCCCTGCGCTCATCGTCAACAACCAACAGGCGTGAATAGAAAGCCTCGAACAGGCCCGCCTATTTCCGCATATTGATCGCTTTAAAGGTTTAAATAAGTATGAGCGAAAGGTTCCTTCAGAATCATCACTCTACACCATCACAATGAGATGCGACTTTGGATGTCGTGCGCCCCTGCGCTCATCGTCGACAACCATCAGGCGTGAATAGAAAGCCTCTAACAGGCCCGCATAATTCCGAATATTGATCGCTTTAAAGATTTAAATAAGTATGAGCGAAAGGTTCCTTCAGAATCATCACTCTACACCATCACAATGAGATGCGACTTTGGATGTCGTGCGCCCCTGCGCTCATCGTCGACAACCATCAGGCGTGAATAGAAAGCCTCGAAAAGGCCCTCATAATTCCGCATATTTATCGCTTTAAAGGGTTCAATAAGTGTGAGCGAAATGTTTCTTCGGAATCATCACTCTACACCGTCACACTGAGATGCGACTTTGGATGTCGTGCGCCCCTGCGCTCATCGTCAACAACCAACAGGCGTGAATAGAAAGCCTCGAACAGGCCCGCATATTTCCGCATATTGATCGCTTTAAAGGTTTAAATAAGTGTGAGCGAAATGTTTCTTCGGAATCATCACTCTACACCGTCACAATGAGATGCGACTTTGGATGTCGTGCGCGCCTGCGCTCACCGTCGACAACCATCAGGCGTGAACAAAAAGCCTCGAACAGGCCATATTTCCGCATATTGATTGCATTGAAGGTTTAAATAAGTGTGAGCTAAAGGTTCCTCCAGCATTATCACTCTACACCATCACAATGGTATGCCACTTTGGATGTCGTGCGCCCCTGCGCTCATCGTCAACAACCATCAGACGTGAACAGAAAGCCTCGAACAGGCCCGCATACTTCCGCATATTGATCGCTTTGGAGATTTAAATAAGTGTGAGCGAAAGGTTCCTTCAGAATCATCACTCTACACCGTCACAATGAGATGCGACTTTGGATGTCGTGCGCCCCTGCGCTCATCGTCGACAACCAACAGGCGTGAACAGAAAGCCTCGAACAGGCCCGCATAATTCCGCATATTGATCGCTTTAAAGGTTTAAATAAAAGTGAGCGAAATGTTTCTTCGGAATCATCACTCTACACCGTCACAATGAGATGCGACTTTGGATGAATTGCGCCCCTGCGCTCATCGTCGACAACCAACAGGCGTGAACAGAAAGCCTCGAACAGGCCCGCATATTTTCGCATATTGATCGCTTTAAAGGTTTAAATAAGTGTGAGCGAAATGTTTCTTCGGAATCATCACTCTACACCGTCACACTGAGATGCGACTTTGGATGTCGTGCGCCCCTGCGCTCATCGTCAACAACCAACAGGCGTGAATAGAAAGCCTCGAACAGGCCCGCATATTTTCGCATATTGATCGCTTTAAAGGTTTAAATAAGTGTGAGCGAAATGTTTCTTCGGAATCATCACTCTACACCGTCACAATGAGATGCGACTTTGGATGTCGTGCGCGCCTGCGCTCATCGTCGACAACCATCAGGCGTGAACAAAAAAGCCTCAAACAGGCCCGCATATTCCCGCATATTGATAGCATTGAAGGTTTAAATAAGTGTGAGCGAAATGTTTCTTCGGAATCATCACTCTACACCGTCACACTGAGATGCGACTTTGGACGTCGTGCGCCCCTGCGCTCATCGTCAACAACCAACAGGCGTGAATAGAAAGCCTCGAACAGGCCCGCATATTCTTCGGAATCATCACTCTACACCGTCACACTGAGATGCGACTTTGGATGTCGTGCGCCCCTGCGCTCATCGTCAACAACCAACAGGCGTGAATAGAAAGCCTCGAACAGGCCCGCATATTTCCGCATATTGATCGCTTTAAAGGTTTAAATAAGTGTGAGCGAAATGTTTCTTCGGAATCATCACTCTACACCGTCACAATGAGATGCGACTTTGGATGTCGTGCGCCCCTGCGCTCATCGTCGACAACCAACAGGCGTGAATAGAAAGCCTCGAACAGGCCCGCATATTTCCGCATATTGATCGCTTTAAAGGTTTAAATAAGTGTGAGCGAAATGTTTCTTCGGAATCATCACTCTACACCGTCACACTGAGATGCGACTTTGGACGTCGTGCGCCCCTGCGCTCATCGTCAACAACCAACAGGCGTGAATAGAAAGCCTCGAACAGGCCCGCATATTTTCGCATATTGATCGCTTTAAAGGTTTAAATAAGTGTGAGCGAAATGTTTCTTCGGAATCATCACTCTACACCGTCACAATGAGATGCGACTTTGGATGTCGTGCGCCCCTGCGCTCATCGTCGACAACCAACAGGCGTGAACAAAAAGCCTCGAACAGGCCCGCATATTTCCGCATATTTATCGCTTTAAAGGGTTCAATAAGTGTGAGCGAAATGTTTCTTCGGAATCATCACTCTACACCGTCACACTGAGATGCGACTTTGGATGTCGTGCGCCCCTGCGCTCATCGTCAACAACCAACAGGCGTGAACAGAAAGCCTCGAACAGGCTCGCATATTTCCGCATATTGATCGCTTTAAAGGTTTAAATAAGTGTGAGCGAAACGTTTCTTCGGAATCATCACTCTACACCGTCACACTGAGATGCGACTTTGGATGTCGTGCGCCCCTGCGCTCATCGTCGACAACCAACAGGCGTGAACAGAAAGCCTCGAACAGGCCCGCATATTTCCGCTTATTTATCGCATTAAAGGGTTCAATAAGTGTGAGCGAAATGTTTCTTCGGAATCATCACTCTACACCGTCACAATGAGATGCGACTTTGGATGTCGTGCGCCCCTGCGCTCATCGTCGACAACCAACAGGCGTGAACAGAAAGCCTCGAACAGGCCCGCATATTTCCGCATATTGATCGCTTTGAAGGTTTAAATAAGTGTGAGCGAAATGTTTCTTCGGAATCATCACTCTACACCGTCACAATGAGATGCGACTTTGGATGTCGTGCGCCCCTGCGCTCATCGTCGACAACCAACAGGCGTGAACAGAAAGCCTCGAACAGGCTCGCATATTGCCGCATATTGATCGCTTTAAAGGTTTAAATAAGTGTGAGCGAAACGTTTCTTCGGAATCATCACTCTACACCGTCACACTGAGATGCGACTTTGGATGTCGTGCGCCCCTGCGCTCATCGTCGACAACCAACAGGCGTGAACAGAAAGCCTCGAACAGGCCCGCATATTTCCGCATATTGATCGCTTTAAAAGTTTAAATAAGTGTGAGCGAAATGTTTCTTCGGAATCATCACTCTACACCGTCACACTGAGATGCGACTTTGGATGTCGTGCGCCCCTGCGCTCATCGTCGACAACCAACAGGCGTGAACAGAAAGCCTCGAACAGGCCCGCATATTTCCGCATATTGATCGCTTTAAAGGTTTGAATAAGTGTGAGCGAAATGTTTCTTCGGAATCATCACTCTACACCGTCACAATGAGATGCGACTTTGGATGTCGTGCGCCCCTGCGCTCATCGTCGACAACCAACAGGCGTGAACAGAAAGCCTCGAACAGGCCCGCATATTTCCGCATATTGATCGCTTTAAAAGTTTAAATAAGTGTGAGCGAAATGTTTCTTCGGAATCATCACTCTACACCGTCACACTGAGATGCGACTTTGGATGTCGTGCGCCCCTGCGCTCATCGTCGACAACCAACAGGCGTGAACAGAAAGCCTCGAACCGGCCCGCATATTTCCGCATATTTATCGCTTTAAAGGGTTCAATAAGTGTGAGCGAAATGTTTCTTCGGAATCATCACTCTACACCGTCACACTGAGATGCGACTTTGGATGTCGTGCGCCCCTGCGCTCATCGTCGACAACCAACAGGCGTGAACAGAAAGCCTCGAACCGGCCCGCATATTTCCGCATATTTATCGCTTTAAAGGGTTCAATAAGTGTGAGCGAAATGTTTCTTCGGAATCATCACTCTACACCGTCACACTGAGATGCGACTTTGGATGTCGTGCGCCCCTGCGCTCATCGTCGACAACCAACAGGCGTGAATAGAAAGCCTCGAACAGGCTCGCATATTTCCGCATATTGATCGCTTTAAAGATTTAAATAAGTATGAGCGAAAGGTTCCTTCAGAATCATCACTCTACACCATCACAATGAGATGCGACTTTGGATGTCGTGCGCGCCTGCACTCATCGTCGACAACCAACAGGCGTGAATAGAAAGCCTCGAACAGGCCCGCATATTTCCGCATCTTGATTGCATTGAAGGTTTAAATAAGTGTGAGCTAAAGGTTCCTCCAGCATTATCACTCTACACCGTCACAATGAGATGCGACTTTGGATGTCGTGCGCCCCTGCGCTCATCGTCGACAACCAACAGGCGTGAATAGAAAGCCTCGAACAGGCCCGCATATTTCCGCATATTGATCGCTTTGAAGGTTTAAATAAGTGTGAGCGAAACGTTTCTTCGGAATCATTACTCTACACCGTCACACTGAGATGCGACTTTGGATGTCGTGCGCCCCTGCGCTCATCGTCAACAACCAACAGGCGTGAATAGAAAGCCTCGAACAGGCCCGCATATTTCCGCATATTGATCGCTTTGAAAATTTAAATAAGTTTGAGCGAAAGGTTCCTTCAGAATCATCACTCTACACCGGCACACTGAGATGCGACTTTGGATGTCGTGCGCCCCTGCGCTCATCGTCAACAACCAACAGGCGTGAATAGAAAGCCTCGAACAGGCTCGCATATTTCCGCATATTGATCGCTTTAAAGATTTAAATAAGTATGAGCGAAAGGTTCCTTCAGAATCATCACTCTACACCATCACAATGAGATGCGACTTTGGATGTCGTGCGCCCCTGCGCTCATCGTCGACAACCATCAGGCGTGAATAGAAAGCCTCGAACAGGCCCGCATAATTCCGCATATTTATCGCTTTAAAGGGTTCAATAAGTGTGAGCGAAATGTTTCTTCGGAATCATCACTCTACACCGTCACACTGAGATGCGACTTTGGATGTCGTGCGCCCCTGCGCTCATCGTCAACAACCAACAGGCGTGAATAGAAAGCCTCGAACAGGCCCGCCTATTTCCGCATATTGATCGCTTTAAAGGTTTAAATAAGTATGAGCGAAAGGTTCCTTCAGAATCATCACTCTACACCATCACAATGAGATGCGACTTTGGATGTCGTGCGCCCCTGCGCTCATCGTCGACAACCATCAGGCGTGAATAGAAAGCCTCTAACAGGCCCGCATAATTCCGCATATTGATCGCTTTAAAGATTTAAATAAGTATGAGCGAAAGGTTCCTTCAGAATCATCACTCTACACCATCACAATGAGATGCGACTTTGGATGTCGTGCGCCCCTGCGCTCATCGTCGACAACCATCAGGCGTGAATAGAAAGCCTCGAAAAGGCCCTCATAATTCCGCATATTTATCGCTTTAAAGGGTTCAATAAGTGTGAGCGAAATGTTTCTTCGGAATCATCACTCTACACCGTCACACTGAGATGCGACTTTGGATGTCGTGCGCCCCTGCGCTCATCGTCAACAACCAACAGGCGTGAATAGAAAGCCTCGAACAGGCCCGCATAATTCCGCATATTTATCGCTTTAAAGGGTTCAATAAGTGTGAGCGAAATGTTCCTTCAGAATCATCACTCTACACCGTCACAATGAGATGCGACTTTGGATGTCGTGCGCCCCTGCGCTCATCGTCGACAACCAACAGGCGTGAACAGAAAGCCTCGAACAGGCCCGCATATTTCCGCATATTGATCGCTTTAAAGGTTTAAATAAGTGTGAGCTAAAGGTTCCTCCAGCATTATCACTCTACACCGTCACAATGAGATGCGACTTTGGATGTCGTGCGCCCCTGCGCTCATCGTCGACAACCAACAGGCGTGAATAGAAAGCCTCGAACAGGCCCGCATATTTCCGCATATTGATCGCTTTGAAGGTTTAAATAAGTGTGAGCGAAACGTTTCTTCGGAATCATTACTCTACACCGTCACACTGAGATGCGACTTTGGATGTCGTGCGCCCCTGCGCTCATCGTCAACAACCAACAGGCGTGAATAGAAAGCCTCGAACAGGCCCGCATATTTCCGCATATTGATCGCTTTGAAAATTTAAATAAGTTTGAGCGAAAGGTTCCTTCAGAATCATCACTCTACACCGGCACACTGAGATGCGACTTTGGATGTCGTGCGCCCCTGCGCTCATCGTCAACAACCAACAGGCGTGAATAGAAAGCCTCGAACAGGCTCGCATATTTCCGCATATTGATCGCTTTAAAGATTTAAATAAGTATGAGCGAAAGGTTCCTTCAGAATCATCACTCTACACCATCACAATGAGATGCGACTTTGGATGTCGTGCGCCCCTGCGCTCATCGTCGACAACCATCAGGCGTGAATAGAAAGCCTCGAACAGGCCCGCATAATTCCGCATATTTATCGCTTTAAAGGGTTCAATAAGTGTGAGCGAAATGTTTCTTCGGAATCATCACTCTACACCGTCACACTGAGATGCGACTTTGGATGTCGTGCGCCCCTGCGCTCATCGTCAACAACCAACAGGCGTGAATAGAAAGCCTCGAACAGGCCCGCCTATTTCCGCATATTGATCGCTTTAAAGGTTTAAATAAGTATGAGCGAAAGGTTCCTTCAGAATCATCACTCTACACCATCACAATGAGATGCGACTTTGGATGTCGTGCGCCCCTGCGCTCATCGTCGACAACCATCAGGCGTGAATAGAAAGCCTCTAACAGGCCCGCATAATTCCGCATATTGATCGCTTTAAAGATTTAAATAAGTATGAGCGAAAGGTTCCTTCAGAATCATCACTCTACACCATCACAATGAGATGCGACTTTGGATGTCGTGCGCCCCTGCGCTCATCGTCGACAACCATCAGGCGTGAATAGAAAGCCTCGAAAAGGCCCTCATAATTCCGCATATTTATCGCTTTAAAGGGTTCAATAAGTGTGAGCGAAATGTTTCTTCGGAATCATCACTCTACACCGTCACACTGAGATGCGACTTTGGATGTCGTGCGCCCCTGCGCTCATCGTCAACAACCAACAGGCGTGAATAGAAAGCCTCGAACAGGCCCGCATAATTCCGCATATTTATCGCTTTAAAGGGTTCAATAAGTGTGAGCGAAATGTTCCTTCAGAATCATCACTCTACACCGTCACAATGAGATGCGACTTTGGATGTCGTGCGCCCCTGCGCTCATCGTCGACAACCAACAGGCGTGAACAGAAAGCCTCGAACAGGCCCGCATATTTCCGCATATTGATCGCTTTAAAGGTTTAAATAAGTGTGAGCGAAATGTTTCTTCGGAATCATCACTCTACACCGTCACAATGAAATGCGACTTTGGATGTCGTGCGCCCTGCGCTCATCGTCGACAACCAACAGGCGTGAACAGAAAGTCTCGAACAGGCCCGCATATTTCCGCATATTGATCGCTTTGGAGATTTAGATAAGTGTGAGCGAAAGGTTCCTTCAGAATCATCACTCTACACCGTCACAATGAGATGCGACTTTGGATGTCGTGCGCCCCTGCGCTCATCGTCGACAACCAACAGGCGTGAACAGAAAGCCTCGAACAGGCCCGCATATTTCCGCATATTGATCGCTTTAAAGGTTTAAATAAGTGTGAGCGAAATGTTTCTTCGGAATCATCACTCTACACCGTCACACTGAGATGCGACTTTGGATGTCGTGCGCCCCTGCGCTCATCGTCGACAACCAACAGGCGTGAACAGAAAGCCTCGAACCGGCCCGCATATTTCCGCATATTTATCGCTTTAAAGGGTTCAATAAGTGTGAGCGAAATGTTTCTTCGGAATCATCACTCTACACCGTCACACTGAGATGCGACTTTGGATGTCGTGCGCCCCTGCGCTCATCGTCGACAACCAACAGGCGTGAACAGAAAGCCTCGAACAGGCCCGCATATTTCCGCATATTGATCGCTTTAAAGGTTTAAATAAGTGTGAGCGAAATGTTTCTTCGGAATCATCACTCTACACCGTCACAATGAGATGCGACTTTGGATGTCGTGCGCCCCTGCGCTCATCGTCGACAACCAACAGGCGTGAACAGAAAGCCTCGAACAGGCCCGCATATTTCCGCATATTAATCGCTTTAAAGATTTAAATAAGTGTGAGCGAAACGTTTCTTCGGAATCATAACTCTACACCGTCACACTGAGATGCGACTTTGGATGTCGTGCGCCCCTGCGCTCATCGTCGACAACCAACAGGCGTGAACAGAAAGCCTCGAACAGGCCCGCATATTTCCGCATATTGATCGCTTTAAAAGTTTAAATAAGTGTGAGCGAAATGTTTCTTCGGAATCATCACTCTACACCGTCACACTGAGATGCGACTTTGGATGTCGTGCGCCCCTGCGCTCATCGTCGACAACCAACAGGCGTGAACAGAAAGCCTCGAACCGGCCCGCATATTTCCGCATATTTATCGCTTTAAAGGGTTTAATAAGTGTGAGCGAAATGTTTCTTCGTAATCATCACTCTACACCGTCACACTGAGATGCGACTTTGGATGTCGTGCGCCCCTGCGCTTATCGTCAACAACCAACAGGCGTGAATAGAAAGCCTCGAACAGACCCGCATATTTCCGCATATTTATCGCTTTGAAGGGTTCAATAAGTGTGAGCGAAATGTTTCTTCGGAATCATCACTCTACACCGTCACACTGAGATGCGACTTTGGATGTCGTGCGCCCCTGCGCTCATCGTCAACAACCAACAGGCGTGAATAGAAAGCCTCGAACAGGCCCGCATATTTCCGCATATGGATCGCTTTAAAGGTTTAAATAAGTGTGAGCAAAATGTTTCTTCGGAATCATCACTCTACACCGTCACAATTAGATGCGACTTTGGATGTCGTGCGCCCCTGCGCTCATCGTCGACAACCAACAGGCGTGAATAGAAAGCCTCGAACAGGCCCGCATATTTCCGCATATTGATCGCTTTAAAGGTTTAAATAAGTGTGAGCGAAACGTTTCTTCGGAATCATCACTCTACACCGTCACAATGAGATGCGACTTTGGATGTCGTGCGCGCCTGCGCTCATCGTCGACAACCATCAGGCGTGAACAAAAAAGCCTCAAACAGGCCATATTTCCGCATATTGATTGCATTGAAGGTTTAAATAAGTGTGAGCTAAAGGTTCCTCCAGCATTATCACTCTACACCATCACAATGATATGCCACTTTGGATGTCGTGCGCCCCTGCGCTCATCGTCAACAACCATCAGACGTGAACAGAAAGCCTCGAACAGGCCCGCATATTTCCGCATATTGATCGCTTTAAAGGATTAAATAAGTGTGAGCGAAATGTTTCTTCGGAATCATCACTCTACACCGTCACACTGAGATGCGACTTTGGATGTCGTGCGCCCCTGCGCTCATCGTCGACAACCAACAGGCGTGAACAGAAAGCCTCGAACCGGCCCGCATATTTCCGCAAATTTATCGCTTTAAAGGGTTCAATAAGTGTGAGCGAAATGTTTCTTCGGAATCATCACTCTACACCGTCACACTGAGATGCGACTTTGGATGTCGTGCGCCCCTGCGCTCATCGTCAACAACCAACAGGCGTGAATAGAAAGCCTCGAACAGGCCCGCATATTTTCGCATATTTATCGCTTTAAAGAGTTCAATAGGTGTGAGCGAAATGTTTCTTCGGAATCATCACTCTACACCGTCACACTGAGATGCGACTTTGGATGTCGTGCGCCCCTGCGCTCATCGTCAACAACCAACAGGCGTGAATAGAAAGCCTCGAACAGGCCCGCATATTTCCGCATAATGATAGTTTTAAAGGTTTAAATAAGTGTGAGCGAAATGTTTCTTCGGAATCATCACTCTTCACCGTCACAATGAGATGCGACTTTGGATGTCGTGCGCCCCTGCGCTCATCGTCGACAACCAACAGGCGTGAATAGAAAGCCTCGAACAGGCCCGCATATTTCCGCATATTGATCGCTTTAAAGGTTTAAATAAGTGTGAGCGAAACGTTTCTTCGGAATCATCACTCTACACCGTCACAATGAGATGCGACTTTGGATGTCGTGCGCGCCTGCGCTCATCGTCGACAACCATCAGGCGTGAACAAAAAAGCCTCAAACAGGCCATATTTCCGCATATTGATCGCATTAGAGAGGGCGCGCAGCGCCCTCTCTTTTGGCTTAGGATAAGGCTAGCGCTAGAATTTTCAAGAAGCGATATCCAAAAGTCATGTTAGCAACAATGTGAGCTCATCCAAACCATGTTAGTTAGATTCGCACGGTTCCGTAGGTCAGATCACTGGTTGATGGCATCTTTGTATCTTTTCTCCGTAAGAAGTTATGAGCGATCGCGCGCGCACCCTAGTCGCAAGTCCAGCGTGTGGGTGGGTGGGTGGTTCCCGTCACTCTGGCTAGCTCTCTCTCCCGGCTGGCGGGCAGGGCGCGCAGAGAAAGCGCGAGAGAGCACGCTGTCAGCGGAGAGTGCAGACATACGCTGCGTAGAACGAAAATGCATAGAAAAGTGTAGTTTGAAATGGTTTACATATAATACCAAGAAAATTATAGTAGCATATACATGCAACAATGTGTGTCACACCATAAAATGTGTTACCTCGTAGTTCTGTGCGTACTAATGAACGACAGAGCTTGGCAATCAGTAAGAGAAGAAATTTCTATGAAATTCAACAAAAGTACATGTATTATCTGTTAAAAAGTACTTGCGTAAAAAGAGTAAGTTTGTCTTGACCCAATCCAACAAAAGCGCATGCATAAAATGTTTACAAATACTAACACAAACCTGCGCATAACGGACTGTGAACACAAACAGATGAAATATAACAATAGAAACTAATAACGTCAATATTAGAGAGAGAGAGAGATAGAGAGAGAGAGAGAGAGAGAGATAGAAATAGAGATAGAGAAAGTGGAAAGAAGAGAGGAAGATGGAGTTGCAGGTTTGTGTTAGTATTTGTAAACATTTTATGCATGCGCTTTTGTTGGATTGGGTCAAGACAAACTTACTCTTTTTACGCAAGTACTTTTTAACAGATAATTGAAGGTTTAAATAAGTGTGAGCTAAAGGTTCCTCCAGCATTATCACTCTACACCATCACAATGATATGCCACTTTAGATGTCGTGCGCCCCTGCGCTCATCGTCAACAACCATCAGACGTGAACAGAAAGCCTCGAACAGGCCCGCATACTTCCGCATATTGATCGCTTTGAAGATTTAAATAAGTGTGAGCGAAAGGTTCCTTCAGAATCATCACTCTACACCATCACAATGAGATGCGACTTTGGATGTCGTGCGCGCCTGCGCTCATCGTCGACAACCATCAGGCGTGAATAGAAAGCCTCGAACAGGCCCGCATTGTTCCGCATTGTGATCGCATTAAAGGTTTAAATAAGTATGAGCGAAAGGTTCCTTCAGAATCATCACTCTACACCGTCACACTGAGATGCGACTTTGGATGTCGTGCGCCCCTGCGCGCATCGTCAACAAACAGGCGTGAATAGAAAGTCTCGAACAGGCCCGCATATTTCCGCATTGTGATCGCTTGAAAGGGTTAAATAAGTGTGAGCGAAATGTTTCTTCGGAATCATCACTTTACACCGTCACACTGAGATGCGACTTTGGATGTCGTGCGCCCCTGCGCTCATCGTCGACAACCAACAGGCGTGAACAGAAAGCCTCGAACAGGCCCGCATATTTCCGCATATTGATCGCTTTAAAGGTTTAAATAAGTGTGAGCGAAACGTTTCTTCGGAATCATCACTCTACACCGTCACACTGAGATGCGACTTTGGATGTCGTGCGCCCCTGCGCTCATCGTCAACAACCAACAGGCGTGAATAGAAAGCCTCGAACAGGCCCGCATATTTCCGCATATTGATCGCTTTAAAGGGTTCAATAAGTGTGAGCGAAATGTTTCTTCGGAATCATCACTCTACACCGTCACACTGAGATGCGACTTTGGATGTCGTGCGCCCCTGCGCTCATCGTCAACAACCAACAGGCGTGAATAGAAAGCCTCGAACAGGCCCGCATATTTCCGCATATTGATCGCTTTAAAGGTTTAAATAAGTGTGAGCGAAACGTTTCTTCGGAATCATCACTCTACACCGTCACAATGAGATGCGACTTTGGATGTCGTGCGCGCCTGCGCTCATCGTCGACAACCATCAGGCGTGAATAGAAAGCCTCGAACAGGCCCGCATATTTCCGCATATTGATCGCTTTAAAGGTTTAAATAAATGTGAGCGAAATGTTTCTTCGGAATCATCACTCTACACCGTCACAATGAGATGCGACTTTGGATGTCGTGCGCTTCTGCGCTCATCGTCGACAACCGACAGGCGTGAACAGAAAGCCTCGATCAGGCCCGCATATTTCCGCATATTGATCGCTTTAAAGGTTTAAATAAGTGTGAGCGAAACGTTTCTTCGGAATCATCACTCTACACCGTCACACTGAGATGCGACTTTGGATGTCGTGCGCCCCTGCGCTCATCGTCAACAACCAACAGGCGTGAATAGAAAGCCTCGAACAGGCCCCCATATTTCCGCATATTGATCGCTTTAAAGGGTTCAATAAGTGTGAGCGAAATGTTTCTTCGGAATCATCACTCTACACCGTCACACTGAGATGCGACTTTGGATGTCGTGCGCCCCTGCGCTCATCGTCAACAACCAACAGGCGTGAATAGGAAGCCTCGAACAGGCCCGCATACTTTCGCATACTGATCGCTTTACAGGTTTAAACAAGTGTGAGCGAAATGTTTCTTCGGAATCATCACTCTACACCGTCACAATGAGATGCGACTTTGGATGTCGTGCGCCCCTGCGCTCATCGTCGACAACCGACAGGCGTGAATAGAAAGCCTCGAACAGGCCCGCATTTTTCCGCATATTGATCACATTAAAGGTTTAAATAAGTATGAGCGAAAGGTTCCTTCAGAATCATCACTCTACACCGTCACAATGAGATGCGACTTTGGATGTCGTGCGCGCCTGCGCTCATCGTTGACAACCGACAGGCGTGAATAGAAAGCCTCGAACAGGCCCGCATTTTTCCGCATATTGATCACATTAAAGGTTTAAATAAGTATGAGCGAAAGGTTCCTTCAGAATCATCACTCTACACCGTCACAATGAGATGCGACTTTGGATGTCGTGCGCCCCTGCGCTCATCGTCGACAACCAACAGGCGTGAATAGAAAGCCTCGAACAGGCCCGCATATTTCCGCATATTGATCGCTTTAAAGGTTTAAATAAGTGTGAGCGAAACGTTTCTTCGGAATCATCACTCTACACCGTCACAATGAGATGCGACTTTGGATGTCGTGCGCCCCTGCGCTCATCGTCAACAACCAACAGGCGTGAATAGAAAGCCTCGAACAGGCCCGCATATTTCCGCATATTGATCGCTTTAAAGGTTTAAATAAGTGTGAGCGAAACGTTTCTTCGGAATCATCACTCTACACCGTCACAATGAGATGCGACTTTGGATGTCGTGCGCCCCTGCGCTCATCGTCAACAACCAACAGGCGTGAATAGAAAGCCTCGAACAGGCCCGCATATTTCCGCATATTGATCGCTTTAAAGGTTTAAATAAGTGTGAGCGAAACGTTTCTTCGGAATCATCACTCTACACCGTCACAATGAGATGCGACTTTGGATGTCGTGCGCGCCTGCGCTCATCGTCGACAACCATCAGGCGTGAACAAAAAAGCCTCAAACAGGCCATATTTCCGCATATTGATCGCATTGAAGGTTTAAATAAGTGTGAGCTAAAGGTTCCTCCAGCATTATCACTCTACACCATCACAATGATATGCCACTTTAGATGTCGTGCGCCCCTGCGCTCATCGTCAACAACCATCAGACGTGAACAGAAAGCCTCGAACAGGCCCGCATACTTCCGCATATTGATCGCTTTGAAGATTTAAATAAGTGTGAGCGAAAGGTTCCTTCAGAATCATCACTCTACACCATCACAATGAGATGCGACTTTGGATGTCGTGCGCGCCTGCGCTCATCGTCGACAACCATCAGGCGTGAATAGAAAGCCTCGAACAGGCCCGCATTGTTCCGCATTGTGATCGCATTAAAGGTTTAAATAAGTATGAGCGAAAGGTTCCTTCAGAATCATCACTCTACACCGTCACACTGAGATGCGACTTTGGATGTCGTGCGCCCCTGCGCGCATCGTCAACAACCAACAGGCGTGAATAGAAAGTCTCGAACAGGCCCGCATATTTCCGCATTGTGATCGCTTTAAAGGGTTAAATAAGTGTGAGCGAAATGTTTCTTCGGAATCATCACTCTACACCGTCACAATGAGATGCGACTTTGGATGTCGTGCGCGCCTGCGCTCATCGTCGACAACCATCAGGCGTGAATAGAAAGCCTCGAACAGGCCCGCATATTTCCGCATATTGATCGCTTTAAAGGTTTAAATAAGTGTGAGCGAAACGTTTCTTCGGAATCATCACTCTACACCGTCACACTGAGATGCGACTTTGGATGTCGTGCGCCCCTGCGCTCATCGTCAACAACCAACAGGCGTGAATAGAAAGCCTCGAACAGGCCCGCATATTTCCGCATATTGATCGCTTTAAAGGTTTAAATAAGTGTGAGCGAAACGTTTCTTCGGAATCATCACTCTACACCGTCACAATGAGATGCGACTTTGGATGTCGTGCGCGCCTGCGCTCATCGTCGACAACCATCAGGCGTGAATAGAAAGCCTCGAACAGGCCCGCATATTTCCGCATATTGATCGCTTTAAAGGTTTAAATAAGTGTGAGCGAAACGTTTCTTCGGAATCATCACTCTACACCGTCACAATGAGATGCGACTTTGGATGTCGTGCGCCCCTGCGCGCATCGTCAACAACCAACAGGCGTGAATAGAAAGTCTCGAACAGGCCCGCATATTTCCGCATTGTGATCGCTTTAAAGGGTTAAATAAGTGTGAGCGAAATGTTTCTTCGGAATCATCACTTTACACCGTCACACTGAGATGCGACTTTGGATGTCGTGCGCCCCTGCGCTCATCGTCGACAACCAACAGGCGTGAACAGAAAGCCTCGAACAGGCCCGCATATTTCCGCATATTGATCGCTTTAAAGGTTTAAATAAGTGTGAGCGAAACGTTTCTTCGGAATCATCACTCTACACCGTCACACTGAGATGCGACTTTGGATGTCGTGCGCCCCTGCGCTCATCGTCAACAACCAACAGGCGTGAATAGAAAGCCTCGAACAGGCCCGCATATTTCCGCATATTGATCGCTTTAAAGGGTTCAATAAGTGTGAGCGAAATGTTTCTTCGGAATCATCACTCTACACCGTCACACTGAGATGCGACTTTGGATGTCGTGCGCCCCTGCGCTCATCGTCAACAACCAACAGGCGTGAATAGAAAGCCTCGAACAGGCCCGCATATTTCCGCATATTGATCGCTTTAAAGGTTTAAATAAGTGTGAGCGAAACGTTTCTTCGGAATCATCACTCCACACCGTCACAATGAGATGCGACTTTGGATGTCGTGCGCGCCTGCGCTCATCGTCGACAACCATCAGGCGTGAATAGAAAGCCTCGAACAGGCCCGCATATTTCCGCATATTGATCGCTTTAAAGGTTTAAATAAATGTGAGCGAAATGTTTCTTCGGAATCATCACTCTACACCGTCACAATGAGATGCGACTTTGGATGTCGTGCGCTTCTGCGCTCATCGTCGACAACCGACAGGCGTGAACAGAAAGCCTCGATCAGGCCCGCATATTTCCGCATATTGATCGCTTTAAAGGTTTAAATAAGTGTGAGCGAAACGTTTCTTCGGAATCATCACTCTACACCGTCACACTGAGATGCGACTTTGGATGTCGTGCGCCCCTGCGCTCATCGTCAACAACCAACAGGCGTGAATAGAAAGCCTCGAACAGGCCCCCATATTTCCGCATATTGATCGCTTTAAAGGGTTCAATAAGTGTGAGCGAAATGTTTCTTCGGAATCATCA
Source organism: Rhabditoides inermis (assembly GCA_963966185.1). Classification (NCBI taxonomy): domain Eukaryota; kingdom Metazoa; phylum Nematoda; class Chromadorea; order Rhabditida; family Rhabditidae; genus Rhabditoides; species Rhabditoides inermis. Next base: position 224,101 of record CAWZYM010000196.1, on the reverse strand, counting down.
CTCTACACCGTCACACTGAGATGCGACTTTGGATGTCGTGCGCCCCTGCGCTCATCGTCAACAACCAACAGGCGTGAATAGGAAGCCTCGAACAGGCCCGCATACTTTCGCATACTGATCGCTTTACAGGTTTAAATAAGTGTGAGCGAAATGTTTCTTCGGAATCATCACTCTACACCGTCACAATGAGATGCGACTTTGGATGTCGTGCGCCCCTGCGCTCATCGTCGACAACCGACAGGCGTGAATAGAAAGCCTCGAACAGGCCCGCATTTTTCCGCATATTGATCACATTAAAGGTTTAAATAAGTATGAGCGAAAGGTTCCTTCAGAATCATCACTCTACACCGTCACAATGAGATGCGACTTTGGATGTCGTGCGCGCCTGCGCTCATCGTTGACAACCGACAGGCGTGAATAGAAAGCCTCGAACAGGCCCGCATTTTTCCGCATATTGATCACATTAAAGGTTTAAATAAGTATGAGCGAAAGGTTCCTTCAGAATCATCACTCTACACCGTCACAATGAGATGCGACTTTGGATGTCGTGCGCCCCTGCGCTCATCGTCGACAACCAACAGGCGTGAATAGAAAGCCTCGAACAGGCCCGCATATTTCCGCATATTGATCGCTTTAAAGGTTTAAATAAGTGTGAGCGAAACGTTTCTTCGGAATCATCACTCTACACCGTCACAATGAGATGCGACTTTGGATGTCGTGCGCGCCTGCGCTCATCGTCGACAACCATCAGGCGTGAACAAAAAAGCCTCAAACAGGCCATATTTCCGCATATTGATCGCATTGAAGGTTTAAATAAGTGTGAGCTAAAGGTTCCTCCAGCATTATCACTCTACACCATCACAATGATATGCCACTTTAGATGTCGTGCGCCCCTGCGCTCATCGTCAACAACCATCAGACGTGAACAGAAAGCCTCGAACAGGCCCGCATACTTCCGCATATTGATCGCTTTGAAGATTTAAATAAGTGTGAGCGAAAGGTTCCTTCAGAATCATCGTTCTACACCATCACAATGAGATGCGACTTTGGATGTCGTGCGCGCCTGCGCTCATCGTCGACAACCATCAGGCGTGAATAGAAAGCCTCGAACAGGCCCGCATTGTTCCGCATTGTGATCGCATTAAAGGTTTAAATAAGTATGAGCGAAAGGTTCCTTCAGAATCATCACTCTACACCGTCACACTGAGATGCGACTTTGGATGTCGTGCGTCCCTGCGCGCATCGTCAACAACCAACAGGCGTGAATAGAAAGTCTCGAACAGGCCCGCATATTTCCGCATTGTGATCGCTTTAAAGGGTTAAATAAGTGTGAGCGAAATGTTTCTTCGGAATCATCACTCTACACCGTCACAATGAGATGCGACTTTGGATGTCGTGCGCGCCTGCGCTCATCGTCGACAACCATCAGGCGTGAATAGAAAGCCTCGAACAGGCCCGCATATTTCCGCATATTGATCGCTTTAAAGGTTTAAATAAGTGTGAGCGAAACGTTTCTTCGGAATCATCACTCTACACCGTCACACTGAGATGCGACTTTGGATGTCGTGCGCCCCTGCGCTCATCGTCAACAACCAACAGGCGTGAATAGAAAGCCTCGAACAGGCCCGCATATTTCCGCATATTGATCGCTTTAAAGGGTTCAATAAGTGTGAGCGAAATGTTTCTTCGGAATCATCACTCTACACCGTCACACTGAGATGCGACTTTGGATGTCGTGCGCCCCTGCGCTCATCGTCAACAACCAACAGGCGTGAATAGAAAGCCTCGAACAGGCCCGCATATTTCCGCATATTGATCGCTTTAAAGGTTTAAATAAGTGTGAGCGAAACGTTTCTTCGGAATCATCACTCTACACCGTCACAATGAGATGCGACTTTGGATGTCGTGCGCGCCTGCGCTCATCGTCGACAACCATCAGGCGTGAATAGAAAGCCTCGAACAGGCCCGCATATTTCCGCATATTGATCGCTTTAAAGGTTTAAATAAATGTGAGCGAAATGTTTCTTCGGAATCATCACTCTACACCGTCACAATGAGATGCGACTTTGGATGTCGTGCGCTTCTGCGCTCATCGTCGACAACCGACAGGCGTGAACAGAAAGCCTCGATCAGGCCCGCATATTTCCGCATATTGATCGCTTTAAAGGTTTAAATAAGTGTGAGCGAAACGTTTCTTCGGAATCATCACTCTACACCGTCACACTGAGATGCGACTTTGGATGTCGTGCGCCCCTGCGCTCATCGTCAACAACCAACAGGCGTGAATAGAAAGCCTCGAACAGGCCCCCATATTTCCGCATATTGATCGCTTTAAAGGGTTCAATAAGTGTGAGCGAAATGTTTCTTCGGAATCATCACTCTACACCGTCACACTGAGATGCGACTTTGGATGTCGTGCGCCCCTGCGCTCATCGTCAACAACCAACAGGCGTGAATAGGAAGCCTCGAACAGGCCCGCATACTTTCGCATACTGATCGCTTTACAGGTTTAAATAAGTGTGAGCGAAATGTTTCTTCGGAATCATCACTCTACACCGTCACAATGAGATGCGACTTTGGATGTCGTGCGCCCCTGCGCTCATCGTCGACAACCGACAGGCGTGAATAGAAAGCCTCGAACAGGCCCGCATTTTTCCGCATATTGATCACATTAAAGGTTTAAATAAGTATGAGCGAAAGGTTCCTTCAGAATCATCACTCTACACCGTCACAATGAGATGCGACTTTGGATGTCGTGCGCCCCTGCGCTCATCGTCGACAACCAACAGGCGTGAATAGAAAGCCTCGAACAGGCCCGCATATTTCCGCATATTGATCGCTTTAAAGGTTTAAATAAGTGTGAGCGAAACGTTTCTTCGGAATCATCACTCTACACCGTCACAATGAGATGCGACTTTGGATGTCGTGCGCGCCTGCGCTCATCGTCGACAACCATCAGGCGTGAACAAAAAAGCCTCAAACAGGCCATATTTCCGCATATTGATCGCATTGAAGGTTTAAATAAGTGTGAGCTAAAGGTTCCTCCAGCATTATCACTCTACACCATCACAATGATATGCCACTTTAGATGTCGTGCGCCCCTGCGCTCATCGTCAACAACCATCAGACGTGAACAGAAAGCCTCGAACAGGCCCGCATACTTCCGCATATTGATCGCTTTGAAGATTTAAATAAGTGTGAGCGAAAGGTTCCTTCAGAATCATCACTCTACACCATCACAATGAGATGCGACTTTGGATGTCGTGCGCGCCTGCGCTCATCGTCGACAACCATCAGGCGTGAATAGAAAGCCTCGAACAGGCCCGCATTGTTCCGCATTGTGATCGCATTAAAGGTTTAAATAAGTATGAGCGAAAGGTTCCTTCAGAATCATCACTCTACACCGTCACACTGAGATGCGACTTTGGATGTCGTGCGCCCCTGCGCGCATCGTCAACAACCAACAGGCGTGAATAGAAAGTCTCGAACAGGCCCGCATATTTCCGCATTGTGATCGCTTTAAAGGGTTAAATAAGTGTGAGCGAAATGTTTCTTCGGAATCATCACTTTACACCGTCACACTGAGATGCGACTTTGGATGTCGTGCGCCCCTGCGCTCATCGTCGACAACCAACAGGCGTGAACAGAAAGCCTCGAACAGGCCCGCATATTTCCGCATATTGATCGCTTTAAAGGTTTAAATAAGTGTGAGCGAAACGTTTCTTCGGAATCATCACTCTACACCGTCACACTGAGATGCGACTTTGGATGTCGTGCGCCCCTGCGCTCATCGTCAACAACCAACAGGCGTGAATAGAAAGCCTCGAACAGGCCCGCATATTTCCGCATATTGATCGCTTTAAAGGGTTCAATAAGTGTGAGCGAAATGTTTCTTCGGAATCATCACTCTACACCGTCACACTGAGATGCGACTTTGGATGTCGTGCGCCCCTGCGCTCATCGTCAACAACCAACAGGCGTGAATAGAAAGCCTCGAACAGGCCCGCATATTTCCGCATATTGATCGCTTTAAAGGTTTAAATAAGTGTGAGCGAAACGTTTCTTCGGAATCATCACTCTACACCGTCACAATGAGATGCGACTTTGGATGTCGTGCGCGCCTGCGCTCATCGTCGACAACCATCAGGCGTGAATAGAAAGCCTCGAACAGGCCCGCATATTTCCGCATATTGATCGCTTTAAAGGTTTAAATAAATGTGAGCGAAATGTTTCTTCGGAATCATCACTCTACACCGTCACAATGAGATGCGACTTTGGATGTCGTGCGCTTCTGCGCTCATCGTCGACAACCGACAGGCGTGAACAGAAAGCCTCGATCAGGCCCGCATATTTCCGCATATTGATCGCTTTAAAGGTTTAAATAAGTGTGAGCGAAACGTTTCTTCGGAATCATCACTCTACACCGTCACACTGAGATGCGACTTTGGATGTCGTGCGCCCCTGCGCTCATCGTCAACAACCAACAGGCGTGAATAGAAAGCCTCGAACAGGCCCCCATATTTCCGCATATTGATCGCTTTAAAGGGTTCAATAAGTGTGAGCGAAATGTTTCTTCGGAATCATCACTCTACACCGTCACACTGAGATGCGACTTTGGATGTCGTGCGCCCCTGCGCTCATCGTCAACAACCAACAGGCGTGAATAGGAAGCCTCGAACAGGCCCGCATACTTTCGCATACTGATCGCTTTAAAGGTTTAAATAAGTGTGAGCGAAATGTTTCTTCGGAATCATCACTCTACACCGTCACAATGATATGCGACTTTGGATGTCGTGCGCCCCTGCGCTCATCGTCGACAACCGACAGGCGTGAATAGAAAGCCTCGAACAGGCCCGCATTTTTCCGCATATTGATCACATTAAAGGTTTAAATAAGTATGAGCGAAAGGTTCCTTCAGAATCATCACTCTACACCGTCACAATGAGATGCGACTTTGGATGTCGTGCGCGCCTGCGCTCATCGTCGACAACCATCAGGCGTGAACAAAAAAGCTTCAAACAGGCCCGCATATTTCCGCATATTGATTGCATTGAAGGTTTAAATAGGTGTGAGCGAAAGGTTCCTTCAGAATCATCACTCTACATAATCACAATGAGATGCGACTTTGGATGTCGTGCGCGCCTGCGCTCATCGTCAACAACCAACAGGCGTGAACAGAAAGCCTCGAACAGGCCCGCATATTTCCGCATATTGATCGCTTTAAAGGTTTAAATAAGTGTGAGCGAATTGTTTCTTCGGAATCATCACTCTACACCGTCACACTGAGATGCGACTTTGGATGTCGTGCGCCCCTGCGCTCATCGTCAACAACCAACAGGCGTGAATAGAAAGCCTCGAACAGGCCCGCATACTTCCGCATATTGATCGCTTTAAAGGTTTAAATAAGTGTGAGCGAAATGTTTCTTCGGAATCATCACTCTACACCGTCACAATGAGATGCGACTTTGGATGTCGTGCGCCCCTGCGCTCATCGTCGACAACCGACAGGCGTGAATAGAAAGCCTCGAACAGGTTTGCATATTTCCGCATATTAATCGCATTAAAGGTTTAAATAAGTATGAGCGAAAGGTTCCTCCAGAATCATCACTCTACACCGTCACAATGAGATGCGACTTTGGATGTCGTGCGCGCCTGCGCTCATCGTCAACAACCAACAGGCGTGAATAGAAAGCCTCGAACAGGCCCGCATACTTCCGCATATTGATCGCTTTAAAGGTTTAAATAAGTGTGAGCGAAATGTTTCTTCGGAATCATCACTCTACACCGTCACAATGAGATGCGAGTTTGGATGTCGTGCGCCCCTGCGCTCATCGTCGACAACCGACAGGCGTGAATAGAAAGCCTCGAACAGGCCCGCATATTTCCGCATATTGATCGCTTTAAAGAATTAAAAAAGTATGAGCGAAAGGTTCCTTCAGAATCATCACTCTACACCATCACAATGAGATGCGACTTTGGATGTCGTGCGCGCCTGCGCTCATCGTCAACAACCAACAGGCGTGAATAGAAAGCCTCGAACAGGCCCGCATTCTTCCGCATATTGATCGCTTTAAAGATTTAAAAAAGTATGAGCGAAAGGTTCCTTCAGAATCATCACTCTACACCATCACAATGAGATGCGACTTTGGATGTCGTGCGCCCCTGCGCTCATCGTCGACAACCATCAGGCGTGAATAGAAAGCCTCGAACAGGCCCGCATATTTCCGCATATTGATCGCTTTAAAGGGTTCAATAAGTGTGAGCGAAATGTTTCTTCGGAATCATCACTCTACACCGTCACACTGAGATGCGACTTTGGATGTCGTGCGCGCCTGCGCTCATCGTCGACAACCAACAGGCGTGAATAGAAAGCCTCGAACAGGCCCGCATTCTTCCGCATATTGATCGCTTTAAAGATTTAAAAAAGTATGAGCGAAAGGTTCCTTCAGAATCATCACTCTACACCATCACAATGAGATGCGACTTTGGATGTCGTGCGCCCCTGCGCTCATCGTCGACAACCATCAGGCGTGAATAGAAAGCCTCGAACAGGCCCGCATATTTCCGCATATTGATCGCTTTAAAGGGTTCAATAAGTGTGAGCGAAATGTTTCTTCGGAATCATCACTCTACACCGTCACACTGAGATGCGACTTTGGATGTCGTGCGCGCCTGCGCTCATCGTCGACAACCAACAGGCGTGAATAGAAAGCCTCGAACAGTCCCGCATATTTCCGCATCTTGATTGCATTGAAGGTTTAAATAAGTGTGAGCTAAAGGTTCCTCCAGCATTATCACTCTACACCGTCACAATGAGATGCGACTTTGGATGTCGTGCGCCCCTGCGCTCATCGTCGACAACCAACAGGCGTGAATAGAAAGCCTCGAACAGGCCCGCATATTTCCGCATATTGATCGCTTTAAAGGGTTCAATAAGTGTGAGCGAAATGTTTCTTCGGAATCATCACTCTACACCTTCACACTGAGATGCGACTTTGGATGTCGTGCGCGCCTGCGCTCATCGTCGACAACCAACAGGCGTGAATAGAAAGCCTCGAACAGGCCCGCATATTTCCGCATCTTGATTGCATTGAAGGTTTAAATAAGTGTGAGCTAAAGGTTCCTCCAGCATTATCACTCTACACCGTCACAATGAGATGCGACTTTGGATGTCGTGCGCCCCTGCGCTCATCGTCGACAACCAACAGGCGTGAATAGAAAGCCTCGAACAGGCCCGCATATTTCCGCATATTGATCGCTTTAAAGGTTTAAATAAGTGTGAGCGAAACGTTTCTTCGGAATCATCACTCTACACCGTCACACTGAGATGCGACTTTGGATGTCGTGCGCCCCTGCGCTCATCGTCAACAACCAACAGGCGTGAATAGAAAGCCTCGAACAGGCCCGCATATTTCCGCATATCGATCGCTTTGAAAATTTAAATAAGTTTGAGCGAAAGGTTCCTTCAGAATCATCACTCTACACCGTCACACTGAGATGAGACTTTGGATGTCGTGCGCCCCTGCGCTCATCGTCAACAACCAACAGGCGTGAATAGAAAGCCTCGAACAGGCTCGCATATTTCCGCATATTGATCGCTTTAAAGATTTAAATAAGTATGAGCGAAAGGTTCCTTCAGAATCATCACTCTACACCATCACAATGAGATGCGACTTTGGATGTCGTGCGCGCCTGCGCTCATCGTCGACAACCAACAGGCGTGAATAGAAAGCCTCGAACAGGCCCGCATATTTCCGCATCTTGATTGCATTGAAGGTTTAAATAAGTGTGAGCTAAAGGTTCCTCCAGCATTATCACTCTACACCGTCACAATGAGATGCGACTTTGGATGTCGTGCGCCCCTGCGCTCATCGTCGACAACCAACAGGCGTGAATAGAAAGCCTCGAACAGGCCCGCATATTCCCGCATATTGATCGCTTTGAAGGTTTAAATAAGTGTGAGCGAAACGTTTCTTCGGAATCATCACTCTACACCGTCACACTGAGATGCGACTTTGGATGTCGTGCGCCCCTGCGCTCATCGTCAACAACCAACAGGCGTGAATAGAAAGCCTCGAACAGGCCCGCATATTTCCGCAGATTGATCGCTTTGAAAATTTAAATAAGTTTGAGCGAAAGGTTCCTTCAGAATCATCACTCTACACCGGCACACTGAGATGCGACTTTGGATGTCGTGCGCCCCTGCGCTCATCGTCAACAACCAACAGGCGTGAATAGAAAGCCTCGAACAGGCTCGCATATTTCCGCATATTGATCGCTTTAAAGGGTTCAATAAGTGTGAGCGAAATGTTTCTTCGGAATCATCACTCTACACCGTCACACTGAGATGCGACTTTGGATGTCGTGCGCCCCTGCGCTCATCGTCGACAACCATCAGGCGTGAATAGAAAGCCTCGAAAAGGCCCTCATAATTCCGCATATTTATCGCTTTAAAGGGTTCAATAAGTGTGAGCGAAATGTTTCTTCGGAATCATCACTCTACACCGTCACACTGAGATGCGACTTTGGATGTCGTGCGCCCCTGCGCTCATCGTCAACAACCAACAGGCGTGAATAGAAAGCCTCGAACAGGCCCGCATATTTCCGCATATTGATCGCTTTAAAGGTTTAAATAAGTGTGAGCGAAATGTTTCTTCGGAATCATCACTCTACACCGTCACAATGAGATGCGACTTTGGATGTCGTGCGCCCCTGCGCTCATCGTCGACAACCAACAGGCGTGAATAGAAAGCCTCGAACAGGCCCGCATATTTCCGCATATTGATCGCTTTAAAGGTTTAAATAAATGTGAGCGAAACGTCTCTTCGGAATCATCACTCTACACCGTCACAATGAGATGCGACTTTGGATGTCGTGCGCGCCTGCGCTCACCGTCGACAACCATCAGGCGTGAACAAAAAGCCTCGAACAGGCCATATTTCCGCATATTGATTGCATTGAAGGTTTAAATAAGTGTGAGCTAAAGGTTCCTCCAGCATTATCACTCTACACCATCACAATGGTATGCCACTTTGGATGTCGTGCGCCCCTGCGCTCATCGTCAACAACCATCAGACGTGAACAGAAAGCCTCGAACAGGCCCGCATACTTCCGCATATTGATCGCTTTGGAGATTTAAATAAGTGTGAGCAAAAGGTTCCTTCAGAATCATCACTCTACACCGTCACAATGAGATGCGACTTTGGATGTCGTGCGCCCCTGCGCTCATCGTCGACAACCAACAGGCGTGAACAGAAAGCCTCGAACAGGCCCGCATAATTCCGCATATTGATCGCTTTAAAGGTTTAAATAAAAGTGAGCGAAATGTTTCTTCGGAATCATCACTCTACACCGTCACAATGAGATGCGACTTTGGATGTCGTGCGCCCCTGCGCTCATCGTCGACAACCAACAGGCGTGAACAGAAAGCCTCGAACAGGCCCGCATATTTTCGCATATTGATCGCTTTAAAGGTTTAAATAAGTGTGAGCGAAATGTTTCTTCGGAATCATCACTCTACACCGTCACACTGAGATGCGACTTTGGATGTCGTGCGCCCCTGCGCTCATCGTCAACAACCAACAGGCGTGAATAGAAAGCCTCGAACAGGCCCGCATATTTTCGCATATTGATCGCTTTAAAGGTTTAAATAAGTGTGAGCGAAATGTTTCTTCGGAATCATCACTCTACACCGTCACAATGAGATGCGACTTTGGATGTCGTGCGCGCCTGCGCTCATCGTCGACAACCATCAGGCGTAAACAAAAAAGCCTCAAACAGGCCCGCATATTCCCGCATATTGATAGCATTGAAGGTTTAAATAAGTGTGAGCGAAATGTTTCTTCGGAATCATCACTCTACACCGTCACACTGAGATGCGACTTTGGACGTCGTGCGCCCCTGCGCTCATCGTCAACAACCAACAGGCGTGAATAGAAAGCCTCGAACAGGTCCGCATATTTTTGCATATTGATCGCTTTAAAGGTTTAAATAAGTGTGAGCGAAATGTTTCTTCGGAATCATCACTCTACACCGTCACAATGAGATGCGACTTTGGATGTCGTGCGCCCCTGCGCTCATCGTCGACAACCAACAGGCGTGAACAAAAAGCCTCGAACAGGCCCGCCGATTTCCGCATATTTATCGCTTTAAAGGGTTCAATAAGTGTGAGCGAAATGTTTCTTCGGAATCATCACTCTACACCGTCACACTGAGATGCGACTTTGGATGTCGTGCGCCCCTGCGCTCATCGTCAACAACCAACAGGCGTGAACAGAAAGCCTCGAACAGGCTCGCATATTTCCGCATATTGATCGCTTTAAAGGTTTAAATAAGTGTGAGCGAAATGTTTCTTCGGAATCATCACTCTACACCGTCACACTGAGATGCGACTTTGGATGTCGTGCGCCCCTGCGCTCATCGTCGACAACCAACAGGCGTGAACAGAAAGCCTCGAACAGGCTCGCATATTTCCGCATATTGATCGCTTTAAAGGTTTAAATAAGTGTGAGCGAAACGTTTCTTCGGAATCATCACTCTACACCGTCACACTGAGATGCGACTTTGGATGTCGTGCCGTGCGCCCCTGCGCTCATCGTCGACAACCAACAGGCGTGAACAGAAAGCCTCGAACAGGCCCGCATATTTCCGCATATTGATCGCTTTGAAGGTTTAAATAAGTGTGAGCGAAATGTTTCTTCGGAATCATCACTCTACACCGTCACAATGAGATGCGACTTTGGATGTCGTGCGCCCCTGCGCTCATCGTCGACAACCAACAGGCGTGAACAGAAAGCCTCGAACAGGCCCGCATATTTCCGCATATTGATCGCTTTAAAAGTTTAAATAAGTGTGAGCGAAATGTTTCTTCGGAATCATCACTCTACACCGTCACACTGAGATGCGACTTTGGATGTCGTGCGCCCCTGCGCTCATCGTCGACAACCAACAGGCGTGAACAGAAAGCCTCGAACCGGCCCGCATATTTCCGCTTATTTATCGCATTAAAGGGTTCAATAAGTGTGAGCGAAATGTTTCTTCGGAATCATCACTCTACACCGTCACACTGAGATGCGACTTTGGATGTCGTGCGCCCCTGCGCTCATCGTCGACAACCAACAGGCGTGAACAGAAAGCCTCGAACAGGCCCGCATATTTCCGCATATTGATCGCTTTAAAGGTTTGAATAAGTGTGAGCGAAATGTTTCTTCGGAATCATCACTCTACACCGTCACAATGAGATGCGACTTTGGATGTCGTGCGCCCCTGCGCTCATCGTCGACAACCAACAGGCGTGAACAGAAAGCCTCGAACAGGCCCGCATATTTCCGCATATTGATCGCTTTAAAAGTTTAAATAAGTGTGAGCGAAATGTTTCTTCGGAATCATCACTCTACACCGTCACACTGAGATGCGACTTTGGATGTCGTGCGCCCCTGCGCTCATCGTCGACAACCAACAGGCGTGAACAGAAAGCCTCGAACCGGCCCGCATATTTCCGCATATTTATCGCTTTAAAGGGTTCAATAAGTGTGAGCGAAATGTTTCTTCGGAATCATCACTCTACACCGTCACACTGAGATGCGACTTTGGATGTCGTGCGCCCCTGCGCTCATCGTCGACAACCAACAGGCGTGAACAGAAAGCCTCGAACCGGCCCGCATATTTCCGCATATTTATCGCTTTAAAGGGTTCAATAAGTGTGAGCGAAATGTTTCTTCGGAATCATCACTCTACACCGTCACACTGAGATGCGACTTTGGATGTCGTGCGCCCCTGCGCTCATCGTCGACAACCAACAGGCGTGAACAGAAAGCCTCGAACAGGCCCGCATATTTCCGCATATCGATCGCTTTGAAAATTTAAATAAGTTTGAGCGAAAGGTTCCTTCAGAATCATCACTCTACACCGTCACACTGAGATGAGACTTTGGATGTCGTGCGCCCCTGCGCTCATCGTCAACAACCAACAGGCGTGAATAGAAAGCCTCGAACAGGCTCGCATATTTCCGCATATTGATCGCTTTAAAGATTTAAATAAGTATGAGCGAAAGGTTCCTTCAGAATCATCACTCTACACCATCACAATGAGATGCGACTTTGGATGTCGTGCGCGCCTGCGCTCATCGTCGACAACCAACAGGCGTGAATAGAAAGCCTCGAACAGGCCCGCATATTTCCGCATCTTGATTGCATTGAAGGTTTAAATAAGTGTGAGCTAAAGGTTCCTCCAGCATTATCACTCTACACCGTCACAATGAGATGCGACTTTGGATGTCGTGCGCCCCTGCGCTCATCGTCGACAACCAACAGGCGTGAATAGAAAGCCTCGAACAGGCCCGCATATTTCCGCATATTGATCGCTTTGAAGGTTTAAATAAGTGTGAGCGAAACGTTTCTTCGGAATCATTACTCTACACCGTCACACTGAGATGCGACTTTGGATGTCGTGCGCCCCTGCGCTCATCGTCAACAACCAACAGGCGTGAATAGAAAGCCTCGAACAGGCCCGCATATTTCCGCATATTGATCGCTTTGAAAATTTAAATAAGTTTGAGCGAAAGGTTCCTTCAGAATCATCACTCTACACCGGCACACTGAGATGCGACTTTGGATGTCGTGCGCCCCTGCGCTCATCGTCAACAACCAACATGCGTGAATAGAAAGCCTCGAACAGGCTCGCATATTTCCGCATATTGATCGCTTTAAAGATTTAAATAAGTATGAGCGAAAGGTTCCTTCAGAATCATCACTCTACACCATCACAATGAGATGCGACTTTGGATGTCGTGCGCCCCTGCGCTCATCGTCGACAACCATCAGGCGTGAATAGAAAGCCTCGAACAGGCCCGCATAATTCCGCATATTTATCGCTTTAAAGGGTTCAATAAGTGTGAGCGAAATGTTTCTTCGGAATCATCACTCTACACCGTCACACTGAGATGCGACTTTGGATGTCGTGCGCCCCTGCGCTCATCGTCAACAACCAACAGGCGTGAATAGAAAGCCTCGAACAGGCCCGCCTATTTCCGCATATTGATCGCTTCAAAGGTTTAAATAAGTATGAGCGAAAGGTTCCTTCAGAATCATCACTCTACACCATCACAATGAGATGCGACTTTGGATGTCGTGCGCCCCTGCGCTCATCGTCGACAACCATCAGGCGTGAATAGAAAGCCTCTAACAGGCCCGCATAATTCCGCATATTGATCGCTTTAAAGATTTAAATAAGTATGAGCGAAAGGTTCCTTCAGAATCATCACTCTACACCATCACAATGAGATGCGACTTTGGATGTCGTGCGCCCCTGCGCTCATCGTCGACAACCATCAGGCGTGAATAGAAAGCCTCGAAAAGGCCCTCATAAATCCGCATATTTATCGCTTTAAAGGTTTAAATAAGTGTGAGCGAAATGTTTCTTCGGAATCATCACTCTACACCGTCACAATGAGATGCGACTTTGGATGTTGTGCGCCCCTGCGCTCATCGTCGACAACCAACAGGCGTGAATAGAAAGCCTCGAACAGGCCCGCATATTTCCGCATGTTGATCGCTTTAAAGGTTTAAATAAATGTGAGCGAAACGTCTCTTCGGAATCATCACTCTACACCGTCACAATGAGATGCGACTTTGGATGTCGTGCGCGCCTGCGCTCACCGTCGACAACCATCAGGCGTGAACAAAAAGCCTCGAACAGGCCATATTTCCGCATATTGATTGCATTGAAGGTTTAAATAAGTGTGAGCTAAAGGTTCCTCCAGCATTATCACTCTACACCATCACAATGGTATGCCACTTTGGATGTCGTGCGCCCCTGCGCTCATCGTCAACAACCATCAGACGTGAACAGAAAGCCTCGAACAGGCCCGCATACTTCCGCATATTGATCGCTTTGGAGAATTAAATAAGTGTGAGCGAAAGGTTCCTTCAGAATCATCACTCTACACCGTCACAATGAGATGCGACTTTGGATGTCGTGCGCCCCTGCGCTCATCGTCGACAACCAACAGGCGTGAACAGAAAGCCTCGAACAGGCCCGCATAATTCCGCATATTGATCGCTTTAAGGGGTAAATAAAAGTGAGCGAAATGTTTCTTCGGAATCATCACTCTACACCGTCACAATGAGATGCGACTTTGGATGTCGTGCGCCCCTGCGCTCATCGTCGACAACCAACAGGCGTGAACAGAAAGCCTCGAACAGGCCCGCATATTTTTGCATATTGATCGCTTTAAAGGTTTAAATAAGTGTGAGCGAAATGTTTCTTCGGAATCATCACTCTACACCGTCACACTGAGATGCGACTTTGGATGTCGTGCGCCCCTGCGCTCATCGTCAACAACCAACAGGCGTGAATAGAAAGCCTCGAACAGGCCCGCATATTTTCGCATATTGATCGCTTTAAAGGTTTAAATAAGTGTGAGCGAAATGTTTCTTCGGAATCATCACTCTACACCGTCACAATGAGATGCGACTTTGGATGTCGTGCGCCCCTGCGCTCATCGTCGACAACCAACAGGCGTGAACAAAAAGCCTCGAACAGGCCCGCATATTTCCGCATATTTATCGCTTTAAAGGGTTCAATAAGTGTGAGCGAAATGTTTCTTCGGAATCATCACTCTACACCGTCACACTGAGATGCGACTTTGGATGTCGTGCGCCCCTGCGCTCATCGTCAACAACCAACAGGCGTGAACAGAAAGCCTCGAACAGGCTCGCAGATTTCCGCATATTGATCGCTTTAAAGATTTAAATAAGTATGAGCGAAAGGTTCCTTCAGAATCATCACTCTACACCATCACAATGAGATGCGACTTTGGATGTCGTGCGCCCCTGCGCTCATGGTCGACAACCATCAGGCGTGAATAGAAAGCCTCGAACAGGCCCGCATAATTCCGCATATTTATCGCTTTAAAGGGTTCAATAAGTGTGAGCGAAATGTTTCTTCGGAATCATCACTCTACACCGTCACACTGAGATGCGACTTTGGATGTCGTGCGCCCCTGCGCTCATCGTCAACAACCAACAGGCGTGAATAGAAAGCCTCGAACAGGCCCGCCTATTTCCGCATATTGATCGCTTCAAAGGTTTAAATAAGTATGAGCGAAAGGTTCCTTCAGAATCATCACTCTACACCATCACAATGAGATGCGACTTTGGATGTCGTGCGCCCCTGCGCTCATCGTCGACAACCATCAGGCGTGAATAGAAAGCCTCTAACAGGCCCGCATAATTCCGCATATTGATCGCTTTAAAGATTTAAATAAGTATGAGCGAAAGGTTCCTTCAGAATCATCACTCTACACCATCACAATGAGATGCGACTTTGGATGTCGTGCGCCCCTGCGCTCATCGTCGACAACCATCAGGCGTGAATAGAAAGCCTCGAAAAGGCCCTCATAAATCCGCATATTTATCGCTTTAAAGGGTTCAATAAGTGTGAGCGAAATGTTTCTTCGGAATCATCACTCTACACCGTCACACTGAGATGCGACTTTGGATGTCGTGCGCCCCTGCGCTCATCGTCGACAACCAACAGGCGTGAACAGAAAGCCTCGAACAGGCCCGCATATTTTTGCATATTGATCGCTTTAAAGGTTTAAATAAGTGTGAGCGAAATGTTTCTTCGGAATCATCACTCTACACCGTCACACTGAGATGCGACTTTGGATGTCGTGCGCCCCTGCGCTCATCGTCGACAACCATCAGGCGTGAACAAAAAGCCTCGAACAGGCCATATTTCCGCATATTGATTGCATTGAAGGTTTAAATAAGTGTGAGCTAAAGGTTCCTCCAGCATTATCACTCTACACCATCACAATGGTATGCCACTTTGGATGTCGTGCGCCCCTGCGCTCATCGTCAACAACCATCAGACGTGAACAGAAAGCCTCGAACAGGCCCGCATACTTCCGCATATTGATCGCTTTGGAGAATTAAATAAGTGTGAGCGAAAGGTTCCTTCAGAATCATCACTCTACACCGTCACAATGAGATGCGACTTTGGATGTCGTGCGCCCCTGCGCTCATCGTCGACAACCAACAGGCGTGAACAGAAAGCCTCGAACAGGCCCGCATAATTCCGCATATTGATCGCTTTAAGGGGTAAATAAAAGTGAGCGAAATGTTTCTTCGGAATCATCACTCTACACCGTCACAATGAGATGCGACTTTGGATGTCGTGCGCCCCTGCGCTCATCGTCGACAACCAACAGGCGTGAACAGAAAGCCTCGAACAGGCCCGCATATTTTTGCATATTGATCGCTTTAAAGGTTTAAATAAGTGTGAGCGAAATGTTTCTTCGGAATCATCACTCTACACCGTCACACTGAGATGCGACTTTGGATGTCGTGCGCCCCTGCGCTCATCGTCAACAACCAACAGGCGTGAATAGAAAGCCTCGGACAGGCCCGCATATTTTCGCATATTGATCGCTTTAAAGGTTTAAATAAGTGTGAGCGAAATGTTTCTTCGGAATCATCACTCTACACCGTCACAATGAGATGCGACTTTGGATGTCGTGCGCCCCTGCGCTCATCGTCGACAACCAACAGGCGTGAACAAAAAGCCTCGAACAGGCCCGCATATTTCCGCATATTTATCGCTTTAAAGGGTTCAATAAGTGTGAGCGAAATGTTTCTTCGGAATCATCACTCTACACCGTCACACTGAGATGCGACTTTGGATGTCGTGCGCCCCTGCGCTCATCGTCAACAACCAACAGGCGTGAACAGAAAGCCTCGAACAGGCTCGCAGATTTCCGCATATTGATCGCTTTAAAGGTTTAAATAAGTGTGAGCGAAACGTTTCTTCGGAATCATCACTCTACACCGTCACACTGAGATGCGACTTTGGATGTCGTGCGCCCCTGCGCTCATCGTCGACAACCAACAGGCGTGAACAGAAAGCCTCGAACAGGCCCGCATATTTCCGCATATTGATCGCTTTGAAGGTTTAAATAAGTGTGAGCGAAATGTTTCTTCGGAATCATCACTCTACACCGTCACAATGAGATGCGACTTTGGATGTCGTGCGCCCCTGCGCTCATCGTCGACAACCAACAGGCGTGAACAGAAAGCCTCGAACAGGCCCGCATATTTCCGCATATTGATCGCTTTAAAAGTTTAAATAAGTGTGAGCGAAATGTTTCTTCGGAATCATCACTCTACACCGTCACACTGAGATGCGACTTTGGATGTCGTGCGCCCCTGCGCTCATCGTCGACAACCAACAGGCGTGAACAGAAAGCCTCGAACCGGCCCGCATACTTCCGCTTATTTATCGCATTAAAGGGTTCAATAAGTGTGAGCGAAATGTTTCTTCGGAATCATCACTCTACACCGTCACACTGAGATGCGACTTTGGATGTCGTGCGCCCCTGCGCTCATCGTCGACAACCAACAGGCGTGAACAGAAAGCCTCGAACAGGCCCGCATATTTCCGCATATTGATCGCTTTAAAGGTTTAAATAAGTGTGAGCGAAATGTTTCTTCGGAATCATCACTCTACACCGTCACAATGAGATGCGACTTTGGATGTCGTGCGCCCCTGCGCTCATCGTCGACAACCAACAGGCGTGAACAGAAAGCCTCGAACAGGCTCGCATATTGCCGCATATTAATCGCTTTAAAGGTTTAAATAAGTGTGAGCGAAATGTTTCTTCGGAATCATCACTCTACACCGTCACAATGAGATGCGACTTTGGATGTCGTGCGCGCCTGCGCTCATCGTCGACAACCATCAGGCGTGAACAGAAAGCCTCAAACAGGCCCGCATATTTCCGCATATTGATAGCATTGAAGGTTTAAATAAGTGTGAGCGAAATGTTTCTTCGGAATCATCACTCTACACCGTCACACTGAGATGCGACTTTGGACGTCGTGCGCCCCTGCGCTCATCGTCAACAACCAACAGGCGTGAATAGAAAGCCTCGAACAGGCCCGCATATTTTCGCATATTGATCGCTTTAAAGGTTTAAATAAGTGTGAGCGAAATGTTTCTTCGGAATCATCACTCTACACCGTCACAATGAGATGCGACTTTGGATGTCGTGCGCCCCTGCGCTCATCGTCGACAACCATCAGGCGTGAACAAAAAAGCCTCAAACAGGCCCGCATATTTCCGCATATTGATAGCATTGAAGGTTTAAATAAGTGTGAGCGAAATGTTTCTTCGGAATCATCACTCTACACCGTCACACTGAGATGCGACTTTGGACGTCGTGCGCCCCTGCGCTCATCGTCAACAACCAACAGGCGTGAATAGAAAGCCTCGAACAGGCCC
Organism: Rhabditoides inermis; assembly: GCA_963966185.1. Classification (NCBI taxonomy): domain Eukaryota; kingdom Metazoa; phylum Nematoda; class Chromadorea; order Rhabditida; family Rhabditidae; genus Rhabditoides; species Rhabditoides inermis. The sequence continues at coordinate 205,819 of CAWZYM010000196.1, read as the reverse complement.
GCATATTTTCGCATATTGATCGCTTTAAAGGTTTAAATAAGTGTGAGCGAAATGTTTCTTCGGAATCATCACTCTACACCGTCACAATGAGATGCGACTTTGGATGTCGTGCGCCCCTGCGCTCATCGTCGACAACCAACAGGCGTGAACAAAAAGCCTCGAACAGGCCCGCATATTTCCGCATATTTATCGCTTTAAAGGGTTCAATAAGTGTGAGCGAAATGTTTCTTCGGAATCATCACTCTACACCGTCACACTGAGATGCGACTTTGGATGTCGTGCGCCCCTGCGCTCATCGTCAACAACCAACAGGCGTGAACAGAAAGCCTCGAACAGGCTCGCATATTTCCGCATATTGATCGCTTTAAAGGTTTAAATAAGTGTGAGCGAAACGTTTCTTCGGAATCATCACTCTACACCGTCACACTGAGATGCGACTTTGGATGTCGTGCGCCCCTGCGCTCATCGTCGACAACCAACAGGCGTGAACAGAAAGCCTCGAACAGGCCCGCATATTTCCGCATATTGATCGCTTTGAAGGTTTAAATAAGTGTGAGCGAAATGTTTCTTCGGAATCATCACTCTACACCGTCACAATGAGATGCGACTTTGGATGTCGTGCGCGCCTGCGCTCATCGTCAACAACCAACAGGCGTGAACAGAAAGCCTCGAACAGGCCCGCATATTTCCGCATATTGATCGCTTTAAAGGTTTAAATAAGTGTGAGCGAATTGTTTCTTCGGAATCATCACTCTACACCGTCACAATGAGATGCGACTTTGGATGTCGTGCGCCCCTGCGCTCATCGTCAACAACCAACAGGCGTGAATAGAAAGCCTCGAACAGGCCCGCATATTTCCGCACATTGATCGCTTTAAAGGGTTCAATAAGTGTGAGCGAAATGTTTCTTCGGAATCATCACTCTACACCGTCACACTGAGATGCGACTTTGGATGTCGTGCGCCCCTGCGCTCATCGTCAACAACCAACAGGCGTGAATAGAAAGCCTCGAACAGGCCCGCATACTTCCGCATATTGATCGCTTTAAAGGTTTAAATAAGTGTGAGCGAAATGTTTCTTCTGAATCATCACTCTACACCGTCACAATGAGATGCGACTTTGGATGTCGTGCGCCCTGCGCTCATCGTCAACAACCAACAGGCGTGAATAGAAAGCCTCGAACAGGCCCGCATACTTCCGCATATTGATCGCTTCAAAGGTTTAAATAAGTGTGAGCGAAATGTTTCTTCGGAATCATCACTCTACACCGTCACAATGAGATGCGACTTTGGATGTCGTGCGCCCCTGCGCTCATCGTCGACAACCGACAGGCGTGAATAGAAAGCCTCGAACAGGCCCGCATCTTTCCGCATATTGATCGCTTTAAAGATTTGAAAAAGGATGAGCGAGAGGTTCCTTCAGAATCATCACTCTACACCATCACAATGAGATGCGACTTTGGATGTCGTGCGCGCCTGCGCTCATCGTCAACAACCAACAGGCGTGAATAGAAAGCCTCGAACAGGCCTGCATATTTCCGCATATTGATCGCTTTCAAGATTTAAAAAAAGTATGAGCGAAAGGTTCCTTCAGAATCATCACTCTACACCATCACAATGAGATGCGACTTTGGATGTCGTGCGCCCCTGCGCTCATCGTCGACAAACATCAGGCGTGAATAGAAAACCTCGAACAGGCCCGCATATTTCCGCATATTGATCGCTTGAAAGGGTTCAATAAGTGTGAGCGAAAGGTTCCTTCAGAATCATCACTCTACACCATCACAATGAGATGCGACTTTGGATGTCATGCGCCCCTGCGCTCATCGTCAACCACCATCAGGCGTGAATAGAAAGCCTCGAACAGGCCCGCATGTTTCCGCATATTGATGGCATTAAAGGTTTAAATAAGTGTGAGCGAAATGTTCCTTCGGAATCATCACTCTACACCGTCACAATGAGAAACGACTTTGAATGTCGTGCGCGCCTGCGCTCATCGTCGACAACCATCAGGCGTGAATAGGAAGCCTCGAACAGGCCCGCATATTTCCGCATATTGATCGCTTTAAAGGTTTAAATAAGTGTGAGCGAAATGTTCCTTCGGAATCATCACTCTACACCGTCACAATGAGAAACGACTTTGAATGTCGTGCGCGCCTGCGCTCATCGTCGACAACCATCAGGCGTGAATAGGAAGCCTCGAACAGGCCCGCATATTTCCGCATATTGATCGCTTTGAAGGTTTAAATAAGTGTGAGCGAAATGTTCCTTCGGAATCATCACTCTACACCGTCACAATGAGAAACGACTTTGAATGTCGTGCGCGCCTGCGCTCATCGTCGACAACCATCAGGCGTGAACAGAAAGCCTCGAACAGGCCCGCATATTTCCGCATATTGATCGCTTTAAAGGTTTAAATAAGTGTGAGCGAATTGTTTCTTCGGAATCATCACTCTACACCGTCACAATGAGATGCGACTTTGGATGTCGTGCGCCCCTGCGCTCATCGTCAACAACCAACAGGCGTGAATAGAAAGCCTCGAACAGGCCCGCATATTTCCGCATATTGATCGCTTTAAAGGTTTAAATAAGTGTGAGCGAATTGTTTCTTCGGAATCATCACTCTACACCGTCACAATGAGATGCGACTTTGGATGTCGTGCGCCCCTGCGCTCATCGTCGACAACCATCAGGCGTGAACAAAAAAGCCTCAAACAGGCCATATTTCCGCATATTTATTGCATTGAAGGTTTAAATAAGTGTGAGCTAAAGGTTCCTCCAGCATTATCACTCTACACCATCACAATGATATGCCACTTTGGATGTCGTGCGCCCCTGCGCTCATCGTCATTAACCATCAGACGTGAACAGAAAGCCTCGAACAGGCCCGCATACTTCCGCATCTTGATCGCTTTGAAGATTTAAATAAGTGTGAGCGAAAGGTTCCTTAAGAATCATCACTCTACACCATCACAATGAGATGCGACTTTGGATGTCGTGCGCGCCTGCGCTCATCGTCGACAACCATCAGGCGTGAATAGAAAGCCTCGAACAGGCCCGCATTGTTCCGCATTGTGATCGCATTAAAGGTTTAACAAAGTATGAGCGAAAGGTTCCTCCAGCATTATCACTCTACACCATCACAATGATATGCCACTTTGGATGTCGTGCGCCCCTGCGCTCATCGTCAACAACCATCAGACGTGAACAGAAAGCCTCGAACAGGCCCGCATATTTCCGCATATTGATCGCTTTAGAGGATTAAATAAGTGTGAGCGAAATGTTTCTTCGGAATCATCACTCTACACCGTCACACTGAGATGCGACTTTGGATGTCGTGCGCCCCTGCGCTCATCGTCGACAACCAACAGGCGTGAACAGAAAGCCTCGAACCGGCCCGCATATTTCCGCATATTTTTCGCTTTAAAGGGTTCAATAAGTGTGAGCGAAATGTTTCTTCGGAATCATCACTCTACACCGTCACACTGAGATGCGACTTTGGATGTCGTGCGCCCCTGCGCTCATCGTCGACAACCAACAGGCGTGAACAGAAAGCCTCGAACAGGCCCGCATATTTCCGCATATTGATCGCTTTAAAAGTTTAAATAAGTGTGAGCGAAATGTTTCTTCGGAATCATCACTCTACACCGTCACACTGAGATGCGACTTTGGATGTCGTGCGCCCCTGCGCTCATCGTCGACAACCAACAGGCGTGAACAGAAAGCCTCGAACCGGCCCGCATATTTCCGCATATTTATCGCTTCAAAGGGTTCAATAAGTGTGAGCGAAATGTTTCTTCGGAATCATCACTCCACACCGTCACACTGAGATGCGACTTTGGATGTCGTGCGCCCCTGCGCTCATCGTCAACAACCAACAGGCGTGAATAGAAAGCCTCGAACAGACCCGCATATTTCCGCATATTTATCGCTTTGAAGGGTTCAATAAGTGTGAGCGAAATGTTTCTTCGGAATCATCACTCTACACCGTCACACTGAGATGCGACTTTGGATGTCGTGCGCCCCTGCGCTCATCGTCAACAACCAACAGGCGTGAATAGAAAGCCTCGAACAGGCCCGCATATTTCCGCATATGGATCGCTTTAAAGGTTTAAATAAGTGTGAGCAAAATGTTTCTTCGGAATCATCACTCTACACCGTCACAATGAGATGCGACTTTGAATGTCGTGCGCGCCTGCGCTCATCGTCGACAACCATCAGGCGTGAACAAAAAAGCCTCAAACAGGCCATATTTCCGCATATTGATTGCATTGAAGGTTTAAATAAGTGTGAGCTAAAGGTTCCTCCAGCATTATCACTCTACACCATCACAATGATATGCCACTTTGGATGTCGTGCGCCCCTGCGCTCATCGTCATTAACCATCAGACGTGAACAGAAAGCCTCGAACAGGCCCGCATACTTCCGCATCTTGATCGCTTTGAAGATTTAAATAAGTGTGAGCGAAAGGTTCCTTAAAAATCATCACTCTACACCATCACAATGAGATGCGACTTTGGATGTCGTGCGCGCCTGCGCTCATCGTCGACAACCATCAGGCGTGAATAGAAAGCCTCGAACAGGCCCGCATTGTTCCGCATTGTGATCGCATTAAAGGTTTAACAAAGTATGAGCGAAAGGTTCCTCCAGCATTATCACTCTACACCATCACAATGATATGCCACTTTGGATGTCGTGCGCCCCTGCGCTCATCGTCAACAACCATCAGACGTGAACAGAAAGCCTCGAACAGGCCCGCATATTTCCGCATATTGATCGCTTTAGAGGATTAATTAAGTGTGAGCGAAATGTTTCTTCGGAATCATCACTCTACACCGTCACACTGAGATGCGACTTTGGATGTCGTGCGCCCCTGCGCTCATCGTCGACAACCAACAGGCGTGAACAGAAAGCCTCGAACCGGCCCGCATATTTCCGCATATTTTTCGCTTTAAAGGGTTCAATAAGTGTGAGCGAAATGTTTCTTCGGAATCATCACTCTACACCGTCACACTGAGATGCGACTTTGGATGTCGTGCGCCCCTGCGCTCATCGTCGACAACCAACAGGCGTGAACAGAAAGCCTCGAACCGGCCCGCATATTTCCGCATATTTTTCGCTTTAAAGGGTTCAATAAGTGTGAGCGAAATGTTTCTTCGGAATCATCACTCTACACCGTCACACTGAGATGCGACTTTGGATGTCGTGCGCCCCTGCGCTCATCGTCGACAACCAACAGGCGTGAACAGAAAGCCTCGAACAGGCCCGCATATTTCCGCATATTGATCGCTTTAAAAGTTTAAATAAGTGTGAGCGAAATGTTTCTTCGGAATCATCACTCTACACCGTCACACTGAGATGCGACTTTGGATGTCGTGCGCCCCTGCGCTCATCGTCGACAACCAACAGGCGTGAACAGAAAGCCTCGAACCGGCCCGCATATTTCCGCATATTTATCGCTTCAAAGGGTTCAATAAGTGTGAGCGAAATGTTTCTTCGGAATCATCACTCCACACCGTCACACTGAGATGCGACTTTGGATGTCGTGCGCCCCTGCGCTCATCGTCAACAACCAACAGGCGTGAATAGAAAGCCTCGAACAGACCCGCATATTTCCGCATATTTATCGCTTTGAAGGGTTCAATAAGTGTGAGCGAAATGTTTCTTCGGAATCATCACTCTACACCGTCACACTGAGATGCGACTTTGGATGTCGTGCGCCCCTGCGCTCATCGTCAACAACCAACAGGCGTGAATAGAAAGCCTCGAACAGGCCCGAATATTTCCGCATATGGATCGCTTTAAAGGTTTAAATAAGTGTGAGCAAAATGTTTCTTCGGAATCATCACTCTACACCGTCACAATGAGATGCGACTTTGAATGTCGTGCGCGCCTGCGCTCATCGTCGACAACCATCAGGCGTGAACAAAAAAGCCTCAAACAGGCCATATTTCCGCATATTGATTGCATTGAAGGTTTAAATAAGTGTGAGCTAAAGGTTCCTCCAGCATTATCACTCTACACCATCACAATGATATGCCACTTTGGATGTCGTGCGCCCCTGCGCTCATCGTCATTAACCATCAGACGTGAACAGAAAGCCTCGAACAGGCCCGCATACTTCCGCATCTTGATCGCTTTGAAGATTTAAATAAGTGTGAGCGAAAGGTTCCTTAAAAATCATCACTCTACACCATCACAATGAGATGCGACTTTGGATGTCGTGCGCGCCTGCGCTCATCGTCGACAACCATCAGGCGTGAATAGAAAGCCTCGAACAGGCCCGCATTGTTCCGCATTGTGATCGCATTAAAGGTTTAACAAAGTATGAGCGAAAGGTTCCTCCAGCATTATCACTCTACACCATCACAATGATATGCCACTTTGGATGTCGTGCGCCCCTGCGCTCATCGTCAACAACCATCAGACGTGAACAGAAAGCCTCGAACAGGCCCGCATATTTCCGCATATTGATCGCTTTAGAGGATTAATTAAGTGTGAGCGAAATGTTTCTTCGGAATCATCACTCTACACCGTCACACTGAGATGCGACTTTGGATGTCGTGCGCCCCTGCGCTCATCGTCGACAACCAACTGGCGTGAACAGAAAGCCTCGCACCGGCCCGCATATTTCCGCATATTTTTCGCTTTAAAGGGTTCAATAAGTGTGAGCGAAATGTTTCTTCGGAATCATCACTCTACACCGTCACACTGAGATGCGACTTTGGATGTCGTGCGCCCCTGCGCTCATCGTCAACAACCAACAGGCGTGAATAGAAAGCCTCGAACAGGCCCGCATATTTCCGCATATGTATCGCTTTAAAGGGTTCAATAAGTGTGAGCGAAATGTTTCTTCGGAATCATCACTCTACACCGTCACACTGAGATGCGACTTTGGATGTCGTGCGCCCCTGCGCTCATCGTCAACAACCAACAGGCGTGAATAGAAAGCCTCGAACAGGCCCGCATATTTCCGCATAATGATCGTTTTAAAGGTTTAAATAAGTGTGAGCGAAATGTTTCTTCGGAATCATCACTCTACACCGTCACAATGAGATGCGACTTTGGATGTCGTGCGCCCCTGCGTTCATCGTCGACAACCAACAGGCGTGAATAGAAAGCCTCGAACAGGCCCGCATATTTCCGCATATGTATCGCTTTAAAGGGTTCAATAAGTGTGAGCTAAAGGTTCCTCCAGCATTATCACTCTACACCATCACAATGATATGCCACTTTAGATGTCGTGCGCCCCTGCGCTCATCGTCAACAACCATCAGACGTGAACAGAAAGCCTCGAACAGGCCCGCATACTTCCGCATATTGATCGCTTTGAAGATTTAAATAAGTGTGAGCGAAAGGTTCCTTCAGAATCATCACTCTACACCATCACAATGAGATGCGACTTTGGATGTCGTGCGCGCCTGCGCTCATCGTCGACAACCATCAGGCGTGAATAGAAAGCCTCGAACAGGCCCGCATTGTTCCGCATTGTGATCGCATTAAAGGTTTAAATAAGTATGAGCGAAAGGTTCCTTCAGAATCATCACTCTACACCATCACAATGAGATGGGTGTTGATCGCATTAAAGGTTTAAATAAGTATGAGCGAAAGGTTCCTTCAGAATCATCACTCTACACCATCACAATGATATGCCACTTTAGATGTCGTGCGCCCCTGCGCTCATCGTCAACAACCAACAGCGTGAATAGAAAGCCTCGAACAGGCCCGCATATTTCCGCATATTGATCGCTTTAAAGGGTTCAATAAGTGTGAGCGAAATGTTTCTTCGGAATCATCACTCTACACCGTCACACTGAGATGCGACTTTGGATGTCGTGCGCCCCTGCGCTCATCGTCAACAACCAACAGGCGTGAATAGAAAGCCTCGAACAGGCCCGCATATTTCCGCATATTGATCGCTTTAAAGGTTTTAATAAATGTGAGCGAAATGTTTCTTCGGAATCATCACTCTACACCGTCACAATGAGATGCGACTTTGGATGTCGTGCGCCCCTGCGCTCATCGTCGACAACCATCAGGCGTGAACAAAAGAGCTTCAAACAGGCCCGCATATTTCCGCATATTGATTGCATTGAAGGTTTAAAGAAGTGTGAGCGAAAGGTTCCTTCAGAATCATCACTCTACATAATCACAATGAGATGCGACTTTGGATGTCGTGCGCGCCTGCGCTCATCGTCAACAACCAACAGGCGTGAACAGAAAGCCTCGAACAGGCCCGCATATTTCCGCATATTGATCGCTTTAAAGGTGTAAATAAGTGTGAGCGAATTGTTTCTTCGGAATCATCACTCTACACCGTCACAATGAGATGCGACTTTGGATGTCGTGCGCCCCTGCGCTCATCGTCAACAACCAACAGGCGTGAATAGAAAGCCTCGAACAGGCCCGCATATTTCCGCATATTGATCGCTTTAAAGATTTAAAAAAAAGTATGAGCGAAAGGTTCCTTCAGAATCATCACTCTACACCATCACAATGAGATGCGACTTTGGATGTCGTGCGCCCCTGCGCTCATCGTCGACAACCATCAGGCGTGAATAGAAAGCCTCGAACAGGCCCGCATATTCCCGCATATTGATCGCTTGAAAGGGTTCAATAAGTGTGAGCGAAAGGTTCCTTCAGAATCATCACTCTACACCATCACAATGAGATGCGACTTTGGATGTCATGCGCCCCTGCGCTCATCGTCGACCACCATCTGACGTGAATAGAAAGCCTCGAACAGGCCCGCATGTTTCCGCATATTGATGGCATTAAAGGTTTAAATAAGTATGAGCGAAATGTTCCTTCGGAATCATCACTCTACACCGTCTCAATGAGATGCGACTTTGGATGTCGTGCGCCCCTGCGCTCCTCGTCGACAACCGACAGGCGTGAATAGAAAGCCTCGAACAGGCCCGCATATTTCCGCATATTGATCGCATTAAAGGTTTAAATAAGTATGAGCAAAAGGTTCCTTCAGAATCATCACTCTACACCGTCACAATGAGATGCGACTTTGGATGTCGTGCGCGCCTGCGCTCATCGTCGACAACCATCAGGCGTGAACAGAAAGCCTCAAACAGGCCCGCATATTTCCGCATATTGATAGCATTGAAGGTTTAAATAAGTGTGAGCGAAATGTTTCTTCGGAATCATCACTCTACACCGTCACACTGAGATGCGACTTTGGACGTCGTGCGCCCCTGCGCTCATCGTCAACAACCAACAGGCGTGAATAGAACGCCTCGAACAGGCCCGCATATTTTCGCATATTGATCGCTTTAAAGGTTTAAATAAGTGTGAGCGAAATGTTTCTTCGGAATCATCACTCTACACCGTCACAATGAGATGCGACTTTGGATGTCGTGCGCCCCTGCGCTCATCGTCGACAACCAACAGGCGTGAATAGAAAGCCTCGAACAGGCCCGCATATTTCCGCATATTGATCGCATTAAAGGTTTAAATAAGTATGAGCAAAAGGTTCCTTCAGAATCATCACTCTACACCGTCACAATGAGATGCGACTTTGGATGTCGTGCGCGCCTGCGCTCATCGTCGACAACCATCAGGCGTGAACAGAAAGCCTCAAACAGGCCCGCATATTTCCGCATATTGATTGCATTGAAGGTTTAAATAAGTGTGAGCGAAAGGTTCCTTCAGAATCATCACTCTACACCGTCACAATGAGATGCGACTTTGGATGTCGTGCGCGCCTGCGCTCATCGTCAACAACCAACAGGCGTGAACAGAACGCCTCGAACAGGCCCGCATATTTCCGCATATTGATCGCTTTAAAGGTTTGAATAAGTGTGAGCGAATTGTTTCTTCGGAATCATCACTCTACACCGTCACAATGAGATGCGACTTTGGATGTCGTGCGCCCCTGCGCTCATCGTCAACAACCAACAGGCGTGAATAGAAAGCCTCGAACAGGCCCGCATATTTCCGCACATTGATCGCTTTAAAGGGTTCAATAAGTGTGAGCGAAATGTTTCTTCGGAATCATCACTCTACACCGTCACACTGAGATGCGACTTTGGATGTCGTGCGCCCCTGCGCTCATCGTCAACAACCAACAGGCGTGAATAGAAAGCCTCGAACAGGTCCGCATACTACCGCATATTGATCGCTTTAAAGGTTTAAATAAGTGTGAGCGAAATGTTTCTTCGGAATCATCACTCTACACCGTCACAATGAGATGCGACTTTGGATGTCGTGCGCGCCTGCGCTCATCGTCGACAACCATCAGGCGTGAACAGAAAGCCTCAAACAGGCCCGCATATTTCCGCATATTGATAGCATTGAAGGTTTAAATAAGTGTGAGCGAAATGTTTCTTCGGAATCATCACTCTACACCGTCACACTGAGATGCGACTTTGGACGTCGTGCGCCCCTGCGCTCATCGTCAACAACCAACAGGCGTGAATAGAACGCCTCGAACAGGCCCGCATATTTTCGCATATTGATCGCTTTAAAGGTTTAAATAAGTGTGAGCGAAATGTTTCTTCGGAATCATCACTCTACACCGTCACAATGAGATGCGACTTTGGATGTCGTGCGCCCCTGCGCTCATCGTCGACAACCAACAGGCGTGAATAGAAAGCCTCGAACAGGCCCGCATATTTCCGCATATTGATCGCATTAAAGGTTTAAATAAGTATGAGCAAAAGGTTCCTTCAGAATCATCACTCTACACCGTCACAATGAGATGCGACTTTGGATGTCGTGCGCGCCTGCGCTCATCGTCGACAACCATCAGGCGTGAACAGAAAGCCTCAAACAGGCCCGCATATTTCCGCATATTGATTGCATTGAAGGTTTAAATAAGTGTGAGCGAAAGGTTCCTTCAGAATCATCACTCTACACCGTCACAATGAGATGCGACTTTGGATGTCGTGCGCGCCTGCGCTCATCGTCAACAACCAACAGGCGTGAACAGAACGCCTCGAACAGGCCCGCATATTTCCGCATATTGATCGCTTTAAAGGTTTAAATAAGTGTGAGCGAATTGTTTCTTCGGAATCATCACTCTACACCGTCACAATGAGATGCGACTTTGGATGTCGTGCGCCCCTGCGCTCATCGTCAACAACCAACAGGCGTGAATAGAAAGCCTCGAACAGGCCCGCATATTTCCGCACATTGATCGCTTTAAAGGGTTCAATAAGTGTGAGCGAAATGTTTCTTCGGAATCATCACTCTACACCGTCACACTGAGATGCGACTTTGGATGTCGTGCGCCCCTGCGCTCATCGTCAACAACCAACAGGCGTGAATAGAAAGCCTCGAACAGGTCCGCATACTACCGCATATTGATCGCTTTAAAGGTTTAAATAAGTGTGAGCGAAATGTTTCTTCGGAATCATCACTCTACACCGTCACAATGAGATGCGACTTTGGATGTCGTGCGCCCCTGCGCTCATCGTCGACAACCGACAGGCGTGAATAGAAAGCCTCGAACAGGCCCGCATATTTCCGCATATTAATCGCATTAAAGGTTTAAATAAGTATGAGCGAAAGGTTCCTCCAGAATCATCACTCTACACCGTCACAATGAGATGCGACTTTGGATGTCGTGCGCGCCTGCGCACATCGTCAACAACCAACAGGCGTGAATAGAAAGCCTCGAACAGGCCCGCATACTTCCGCATATTGATCGCTTTAAAGGTTTAAATAAGTGTGAGCGAAATGTTTCTTCGGAATCATCACTCTACACCGTCACAATGAGATGCGACTTTGGATGTCGTGCGCCCCTGCGCTCATCGTCGACAACCGACAGGCGTGAATAGAAAGCCTCGAACAGGCCCGCATATTTCCGCATATTGATCGCTTTAAAGATTTGAAAAAGGATGAGCGAGAGGTTCCTTCAGAATCATCACTCTACACCATCACAATGAGATGCGACTTTGGATGTCGTGCGCGCCTGCACTCATCGTCAACAACCAACAGGCGTGAATAGAAAGCCTCGAACAGGCCTGCATATTTCCGCATATTGATCGCTTTAAAGATTTAAAAAAAGTATGAGCGAAAGGTTCCTTCAGAATCATCACTCTACACCATCACAATGAGATGCGACTTTGGATGTCGTGCGCCCCTGCGCTCATCGTCGACAACCATCAGGCGTGAATAGAAAACCTCGAACAGGCCCGCATATTTCCGCATATTGATCGCTTGAAAGGGTTCAATAAGTGTGAGCGAAAGGTTCCTTCAGAATCATCACTCTACACCATCACAATGAGATGCGACTTTGGATGTCATGCGCCCCTGCGCTCATCGTCAACCACCATCAGGCGTGAATAGAAAGCCTCGAACAGGCCCGCATGTTTCCGCATATTGATGGCATTAAAGGTTTAAATAAGTGTGAGCGAAATGTTCCTTCGGAATCATCACTCTACACCGTCACAATGAGAAACGACTTTGAATGTCGTGCGCGCCTGCGCTCATCGTCGACAACCATCAGGCGTGAATAGGAAGCCTCGAACAGGCCCGCATATTCCCGCATATTGATCGCATTAAAGGTTTAAATAGAAGAATGCATAGAAATAGAAGCGAGGGACAACTGTGGGGGAATAATGGCCGGCAAGGCCGGTCGCCCCCACCTACAATGGAGCGACGAATTCAAGAATACGATCCAGACCAATAGGAGGACCCTCGACTCGAGGAGGAATGGAAGAGTGTGGCCGCGGACGCTGATGCGAAAAGATGGAATAATTTTGCTTCCCGGCGCTACTCTGTGAATAATTGATGTTTTGAGTTATGATCACATAATGCGATACCGGATAAATTTTGAATTTGATGTGGTGAATGGTGCACCGTCGAGAGTCGGATGGAGATTTGCGCCGAGAGTCGCGAGCAAATTAGAGAGGGCGCGCAGCGCCCTCTCTTTTGGCTTAGGATAGGGCTCGCGCCAGAATTTTCAATAAGCGATATCCAAAGGTCATGTTAGCAACAATGTGGACTCATCCAAGCCATGTTAGTTAGTTTCGCACCGTTCCGTAGGCCAGATCACTTGTCGTCGGCATCTTTGTATCTCTTCTGTGAACAAAGTTATGCGCGATCTTGCGCGCGCAATAGCCGAAAGGCCAGCGTACGTGTCCTTCCTTCCTTCCTTCCTTCCTTCCTTCTTGTCACTACTTTTCCCAACTTGCACTTTGAGAGTAGCTCGTCCCGCCGCCGCCAGCGTCTAATTCGCGCCGGGTTTGCATTGTTTTGGGCCGCCAACTATAACCAGGAGGAAGAGCGCAGTAAGCGCGACTCCGATTGGTAGTGAAAAACATGTGGGGAAAAAACGTTTTGTGAAACGTAACGGCGATCCGA
>CAWZYM010000196.1:120000-190000 GCA_963966185.1 Rhabditoides inermis | reverse complement strand
ACCAGTAGGTGTATTTACATATTTTATTCTTTCAATTTCTTACTACACACTATTTGGAACAGACACTGAATCAAGGGTGGAAACATACTAGCGAACAATGAGACAGATATTGGGGGAGGGGAGAAGTGGCGCGATCGGGGTGGAGTGGGGGAAGAAGCTTAGTCCATGTGCAGCAAGGACCTGGCGTCGAGCTGGACCTCCTCCTCCTCCTCCTCCTCCTCCTCCTCCTTGTCCGTGGCGTCGTAAAGCGCCTCGAACCGGTGCATCTGAAGATATCAGACACTGCAACGCCCGCCCACAGTGACGTCATTGGATGACGACTCAACGCCGCGCACTCGTACCTTGTCCTGCATCTCTCTCTCCGGGAAGTATCCTTGTCAACGTAGTGCAGCAGGCAGAGCGCAGCATAGTGGAACTGCACCACCTGCTGAACGGCCTCGGCGGCGCTTGCCTAGAAAAAAGTGATCACTCGACGACACGTCGCACCCACCCCGCAGCGCGGTGAGCAGCGCCCTCAGGTTGACGTTGCCGGTGCGCGCGGCAGCGCGTGCATTCCGGCCGCGACGAGGAGCAGCACGCCGGTGCGCCCGATGCCCGCCGAGCAGTGCACTGGTTCCTCCTCCTCCTCCTCCTCCTCCTCCGCGCAGCATCTCGGCAGCCAGCTCGATCACCGGCGTCGTCTGCCCGGGCACTCTGTGGTCTGGCCTTAAATGGGAGCCGCTGAGACGCCGCGTCTCCTGCCCGCACTCACCACGACCGGAACATGATGTGCTCCACGATGTGCTTCTTCCCATTCGACACCTTGACCGCGAGACGCCGCCTCACCACTCCGCTCATCTCCGGCTGCACCTCCACGGTACGCACACAGACTGCAAGGTGTCGATGCAGCTCCCACGAATCGTTGCGCAGCGTGTGGTGCGCTGAGCCCCGCCTCCCGTAGCCACGCCCCCTACGTCACCAAATCCAGCCCACCATTGTCGAAGGTGGCGGTCTGCCCGGCGTCCTCGGGAAAGTAGGCGGAGGATTTGGTGCAACCCTTCTCCACAACACGACACAGCATGAAGACCCGGTTGACCTGAAGGAAACGGAAGTGATCAAGCCACCGGTGCGATCACAGCACCTTCCTGTCGACCATTGCTCGCAGGAAGTCGGGCGTGTTCGCCTCTGTGGGTGCCTACAACGCCACGTGTATGTATAGATATCAAGTACAGTATACCATTACTACTGTATATCAGTCATTGGTACAGTACACCGACCATGGCGGCAATGCAGCAGCCGGGCAGGAGGGGTGGCTGGACGGGGGCGAGACGCCGTCGACGTAGTTGGCGTGGAGCAGCCGGCGAGCGGGTAGTCGCGTGCGCGCCACCAACTTGATGTTGTCTGAAAGAATGGCTTGAATAGAGAGAGAGAGAGAGAGAGAAAGAGAGAGAGAGAGAGAGAGAGAGAGAGAGAGAGAGAGAGATAGAAAGAAAGAGAGAGAGAGAGAGAGAGAAAGAGAGAGAGAGAGAGAGAGAGAGAGAGGGGAGAGAGAGAGAGAGAGACTCGCCGTAGCGCACGGTGGCGCGCGAAGTGTCCGTCACCGGCGCAGTCGTGTCCGCGATCGACTTGAACTCGTTGCCGAGTCCGGCGGTGCTCTTGAGTGCCATCTCCTGCAAGGCGCAGTAAGAATATGACGCGGTAATCACAACAAAACACTGTACGGTCTATGAATCACGGTCACAATACGCGTAGTAATGCGGTGCTTTGCGGAATCCCACCTTGAGGAACAGCCTGAAGAAGTAGCGGCTGGAGTCGAGGAGACGAGCGGTCGACGGCTCGCGAGAACGAGAGCGAACCGTGTCGCGCTTCTTGGCCGGCATTGGTCGTAGTAGGTGGTTGGCGTGGGGACTTGGGTGAGCGGATCGATTGATGCCAGCCCCGCCGGGCGGTGCGCTTTTGTACGGTTGTTCGGTGTATGCAAATTGTCGAGTTTCGCCACGTCAGCGAATGAGACCCGTCCTAATGAGAGGTGACGAGTGGATCTAATTTGGTAGTCAAATGGCAACGCTTCCGCTCTCTCGTTCGATGTACGCAAAGTAAGTGATTCAAAAAAGTCGCTTATTGCACGTTGTCGGTAGCATAAGCTAATTAGTGATAGGCTAAATATTTTACCAAACTGGATATCGATTGATAACAAATCAAAAGAGGATCAACTTCGGATGAGGCGAGTGTGTGATGTTCGTGTGAAAGAGCATAGGGTAGGATGATTGATTTGATTTGCTTTGAATCAATGCACATTTGATATCAGTGTACGTTTCATTGTGTTCACTTTTGACAGTTTTAATTTCGAGTGGTGTTCTCATCATATACAATATACATTTAGTTGCTGATGACTGTTTCTCTGACTGGATGTTTTCCTTTTACCACAAAGCGGTTACCACAAAGCGATATGTTGGTGTTTCAATTGACAATTGAATTCATTTCGGTCCTTTTGATCAATTGAGAAATCAATGCTAACCAACTACTTGTACTTTCTGATTGTTTTTTTTAATCTTGCTGGTTCAACGCTAATGTTGTTTGCAGATTGAAAAGATTGTATATTCCCTTATTAGTTGCATTGTTTTGTGATGTTCGGTGTTCACACTTTGTGATTACAGTATTCAGCTTCTATTCTCAAAGGGTGTATGTCGTGGATAAACAATCACTTCAGATACGTTTCATAACACTTCTATAGCTACTCTCTGAATGTTTTAAACTCTTGCTGGTTCAACGATGATGTCCGTGAGAGAGAGAGAGAGAGAGAGAGAGAGAGAGAGAAAGAGAGAGAGAGAGAGAGAGAGAGAGAGAGAGAGAAGGGGACCGAGAGAGGGAGAGTCGCAGATGTTCGTGGAGCTGCGCATTCGAAGCGGGCCAGCGGCGAATAATGGCTGATCAGTCGCGCTTATCGTATTTTAACTAGTTGCTTGTTTATAACGTAGTATTCGAATTGGTTTTAGATGGTGTCCGTACCGAGCCCGCGACGAGAAACTAAATCCGCGACGTTCACCGCCGCCTGCAATTCTGCACAACACGCAAATCGAAATCAAATCTAATAATTTATCCGGACTCGCATAATATGATAAAATGTTAAGATTTAGTGGTTACAGATACTGTAGGACGAAAAGGATATCATGAGTTGAAATGGATTTTTCTAGATACAACTGTGATTGGAGCACGGAGTTTAACCCGAAAATTCCGCATTTTTTTTATCATGGCTGTCGCAACAACTAA
Source organism: Rhabditoides inermis (assembly GCA_963966185.1). Classification (NCBI taxonomy): domain Eukaryota; kingdom Metazoa; phylum Nematoda; class Chromadorea; order Rhabditida; family Rhabditidae; genus Rhabditoides; species Rhabditoides inermis. Next base: position 186,751 of record CAWZYM010000196.1, on the reverse strand, counting down.
ATCGCTGAAATTGAGAATCTATTCTAATAAGACTATTTCACCGCCTTCACTAATTGTATTGTATTCAATTCAATTCAAATTCAATTCAACATTTATCCGGTATCGCATTATGTGATCATAACTCAAGCATAACTCAAGCAATCGATCTTACACATACACTCAAGCTTGCGAGCTAAGACACAGTTGTGACAGGTGCAACAACAATAACACAGCAAACATGTACGGACGAATACAAGCACGGGATAATACATGCACGGGGAAGATACATGCACGGAATAAGACAGGCCGCCCCTGGATTTCGCCGCACCCGATCGCACTGTGCCATCGCCCGCTCGTTTCCTCTCACTGTCTGCCGCCGCCGATCGATCGATGCAGCCGAGAGCGCCCGAACCGATCTACCGGGCTGATCTACCACCCATCTCTGACCCCCAGTGAGCACGTGCGACAATAATTGATCTTGCTATATTTCGTGATTAATTCTAGTGTTACACACTTCACACATTGCCCTCTCATTGCTCTGAAGCTATCGACACTGTATTTATGGTATCTCTCATTGGCAGTTGCTGTTCGATCGTTTTATATAGTGGTTGATTTGGCTCGGCTGGGTAGAAGGAAAGGTGATGATGCTGAAGTTTGTACCTGCTCTCTTGCACATGTCTCTTATTGTGCCGCGGCTGCTCCACCGCACTGGCACTCCTCCATGCCACAGATCGGGGGCAGGTATCATTCCGATGTACTCTGATCTAGACTAACTGCACTTCTGTGTCGGATTCGCCCAAGATTTCTCTCTCTCACTCACTCGGTTTCATGCGGATTAGATCACATACGACATCACTCTATACGATTATTCAACTTGGTTGTTACTACATTGCGGTCATTCTCTCAACAATGCGGCTATTTCTCTCATGCTTTTCATTTCTTTCATGCGTTTTAACCATCGATGTTTGTTTTTATGTGCGACGCAGTATTTCTGCAATAAATTATTATCAATTATTCACAGAGTAGCGCCGGGAAGCATAGGTATTCCATCTTGTCGCGTCGGTGTCCGCGGCCACGTTCTTCCATTCCTCCTCGAGGGTCCTTCTTCTATTGGATGGGATCGTCTTCTTGAATTCATCACTCCATTGTAGGTGAGGGCGACCGGACTTGCTCATATTTGGCGGCTTCCAATCGATCACACGTCTCGTCCATCGGTCGTCGTTGCAAGTCATTAGGCGGCGGGCGAACCTCCACTTCTTTGTCCTTGCTTCGCACAGCACGTCTCGTAGTCCCGTCTGCTGTCGTATCTCCTTGCACGGAACCTTATCCAGTAAAGTCAGTCCGAGCTTCTTTCTTTCCATTCTCCTTTGTACAGTCCTCAGCTTCTGTAGATCTCTTCGAAGACTCCAAGTCTCGGCAGCGTAGGTGAGCGCGGGTTGAACTGCCATCCGAAATACTTTCCTCCGCAGTCGCATCTTTCAGCATCAGGAACTGGCTATTGGCTATGGCGGAAGAAAGCGCCCCAGCCAGCCTGTACTCTCCTCGTCTCTTCCACTCGGTCGTCGGTCAGGAAGCTGAGAGAGCGGCCTAGGTAGACAAATTTGTCCACCTACTCCACTTCTCCTCCGTCCAGTCGAATGCTCTTCTTCGGTCCGTTGCACATCACCACTGTTTTCTTCCTGTTCACGTACAGCCCGTAGTCGCTGCTCTTCTCCGCCAGTTCCTCCAGCATCCGTTCTGCAGCCGAAGGTGAGCGTGCAAAGAGGATGATGCCATCAGCATAGCACAGATAGGTCAGCTTCTGTCCTCCAATGTCCAGTCCGGCTCCAACAAAATCGAAGTCCAGCTTGGCACAGATTTCAGCGAGCACGCAGTTGAACAGATGAGGAGAAAGCGGACAGCATTGGCGCACTCCTTTCTTCACTTCGATTTCAGCCGATGTCCCTCGAACATTCACCTTCGTCTTGCCGTCGTTGTAGATGCTCTGCAGCAGTCGTGGCTGTCGCAGAGCATCTACAACGACGTATGTGTTTTTCTTGTGTTTTTGTATCATCGGATACGATATATGTATTATATTAACTTTTAGTCTACACTTACTGCCTTTTAGTCTACACTTACTGTAGGCGAACGTGATATGGAATAAGAATAACTCCACCTGGCGGCGAAGACGTATCTCCCGCTCACCTCCAACCAGACACGAGTCCGTCTTCTGAAAGTAGGATCGGTAAGTAGTAAGTATCAAAGTATTTACTTTTAAATCAACGACATATGTGACATGTTATATCTGTAAGTAGTAAGTAATAATTTATACGGTTGATTAATAACACGTGATAAAAAAAAACAATAATGAACAGACAAGAACCAATACAATCTAAGCGAGAAGAAAAAACGGATTACAGCGAAACATCTCTCAAAAGGTGGAGCCGCCGTTTGAAAGCGGATGGGGATAATGCAGCAGATGGGGCCAATGTATAGAGACAACTACTAGGAAGCAAGTGAGAGAATTTGGTAACGCGCATGTTGAAGACGTGCTGCCGAGTGAGGAGCCGAAACCGAGGACGGACCACTTGTAGATCGTTCCCACGCAGCCTCGACGGTCGCAGTTCGAAGAGACCATCCTTGTCTACGTCAACGAAGCCCGCAAGAATCTTGTAGAACATGACGATGTCGTTGATATGCCGCCGGTGTTGAAGAGATTGGAGACCCATGATAGAGTTGCGCTGCGAGGAATCAAGATCTGTGAGAGAAGACCGAGCCGAAATGAGACGAGTGACGTAGTTTTGAACCCTTTCCAGCTGCGCGATTGAAGCCTTGTCGTGCGGGTTGAAGACACATGTACCGTACTCCAGAAGAGGGCGGATGTATGTGGTATAGATGGCAAGGAGAAATTGCTGATCGGCCGAAACAATAGAACGATAAATGGAGAAAGCCCGATTGAAAGCTGACCCGAAGACCTTGTTGCAGTGTTTGCCGAAGTGGAGGTTAGATGTGATGGTGAAACCTAGATCGACCACCTCGTCAACCGATGTGATGTTGCTGCCCGAGACCGTGTAGACGTGAGAGGGATTCTTGCGGCCAATGTGTAAAGCAGAGATCTTGTGAGGAGCAAGTGGTAGCTGCCAAATGGAGGACCATTGATCCACGATATTGATAGCCGCCTGTAGTGGGCTGCAGTCGTCGCCAGGGTGAAATGAATGGGAGACCTTGAGATCGTCTGCGTAGACTCGACATGTTGCGTGTGGCCTTATGAAGTATCAAAACACTGACTTCACCTGGACGCACCTGGACGCATACTTGGCAACGACAAACTGATTTGAGTGTGGAATGTGAAATGCGATCGTGATAATATTTTTATTTTTTCTCTTACAGGCGCCCCGTGTTGCCGTACCTCCTCTCGTCAGCTAGTTAGAGCTGGGCAGAAAACAGCAGCGGCCAAAACGTATGGGTGGTGGGAGAGAGAGAGAGAGAGATACGGAGAAAGACAGAGAGAGAGAGAGAGAGAGAGAGAGAGAGAGAGAAGACCACCCATGAAGTCATAGACGTGCCGCATGGACTCACTAGAACCCCCTGCCCATCATCCTGGCCGGTCCCTGGAAGTTGGGGGTGAATGGTCTTCCGGGGTGCGGGGGGTGCAGCGGGTGCTGTGGTGAACGGTAAATCTCAGATCGTATCATGCTGGAAGAGTGGGAAAACAAGCGTGATACAGCGATTCCAAAACAGCGTTTTTGAACGGTAAATCTCAGATCGGATCATGGCACTGGCAGTCGTACTCATAAAGAGTGATCAAATAAATGTCAATTTCTCACTTTTTCCTCTCTATAGCAATATTTTCCGCTCTTCCTCCCTCCCTCCCTTTCCCCCCTCCCGCGCCCTCCCAGAGTCTGTGTTTTTAATTATGAATGGCTTAGTAGGTGATTGTGAGAATACATTACGTCGTTGCGGCATGGCTGATTCGATTCGTATTGTCACTCGCTACTCTATTCTCTTCTCTCACTGTTGTCCCGCTGGAGAGCCATGCCAACGGATAGCAGATAGATACCATACTCACAAGATAAGGAAGGAATCGGATGCAACTCCCTTGAACACCAAAAAAAAGAGCTAATTCTGTTCCTGCTCATTTGCTGAACATAATAACTACATGTTAAAAGTTAAAACACATAATCTTACCAATCACCCCTTACAAAACTGGTAGGAAATTTTAAAAGTTCTATCAAGTAAAGATTTGAACCCCATTCTGTCAACTCAGTGAGCTATTGCTCTAACCACTACACCACCACGGTACTATCGCTCTCTGTGCAATGTGAGATATGAGAGAGATGGCCTGAATTGACAAACCCCTTTTTCTCAATTTTAAAACGTGATCCCTTGAAACGTACAAATACTTGATCAAGTTGATTTTTAGCCTAATGGGATATATCTTATGTCTTAATGATTACGATTCACGGAAGTAGTACGGAATTGCAGGCATGCAAAGTCAGCCGTTCGCAGCTTCACTTCGAGAGATGGACTAAGACGTGCATGGCTTAGTTTTGCCACTGAGCATATGACCGCTGACAGGATCACTCACGTGAGATGCAAAATGGTATGCGGTTTTCGGCTGCTCTTGTTGGGACAGTCGGCCGAGCCAGCTCTCAAACTCTGGACCCGAGAGAAAAGAGCGGCGAGTGTCTGAACAGTGCAGCATTGCAGTGTCCCTAAAACGTCATCCATCGTCACTCCCGTTCAACTGCCAGTGTACGTGAGCGGTTAGTGTTGTGGTAAAGCTTTTGCCTGGTAATTGAACGACCCGGGTTCAATTCCTTTTGCATTCTGACGCTCTCTCTCTCTCGCTCTCTCTCTCTCTCTCTCTCTCTCAACACTTTCCGTACTCTAGGACTTGTACGCAGGTAGACCAGTCGGACAGCCGATTCAATTCGCTCGCGACGGCGACAGAGTCCTGCATCAGTGGCACTGCAACTATGTACAGTCAGTGGGCGGGGAACAAGAGGGCGGGGCTTGACTTGACATGCAATGACTGCGTGGGAGAGAGAAAGAGAGACTGGAAGAGCGGGAAAATATTGCTATAGAGAGGGAGTAGTGAGAAATGAGCATTCATTTGATCACTGTTTATGAGTACTGTTTATCAGTGCAATGATCCAATCTGAGATTTACCGTTCAAAAACGCTGTATCTCGCTTGTTTTCTCACTCTTCCAGACACAGTTTTCACGGGATTGTGAATAGAGTATGATGACAAAACCTCCTGATTGCGGTTTGCCGAACTGTAATCTGAACATCTCTCTCTCTCTCTCTCTCTCTCTCTCTCTCTCTCTCTCTCTCTCATCTCTCAACTCCCCTTCCCTACTCCCCCTCCCCTGTGTTCTACTTTGTGTTTAGTTTGTTCAGTTCTAATACTTGGTTGCTCCCTGTTCACGAGTGATGTTCAATTTTTGTCGCAGTACCTGCTATGATTATGATTATACTCGCGATTCGCAAATAGCAACGCTTTTCGGCGTTAAAATAGATGTTGTTGTTTCAGTTGCGCATACATAGTACATAGTACATCGTAGAAAATTGTAATTTCCTAATAATAATTCACTTGTGAACGTGAACTCGCCCCACTTGCTTTAGCGGTCGCCCACTCATGTGTCAGCAATACATACGTTAAATGTTCATTGGTGTTTAATCAACTATTAGTTTGTGATTGTGTGATACTGTTTATTTTAGTGGACGGTCGGCAAAGAGAGAGACGATAGCGCCGACGAATGGGGAGCGAGCCGCGCACTGTGCCTGGGAAGGAGTGGCTATGGAAGCGATGAGCCCCATACCACAGCTCAGCATACCACAGGTCAAACACACGACACACGACTATTTGTGAATGTGTTTGTGATTTGCCCGAGTCTGAATTAACGTGTGTCATGTGTTTCTCTTTGTACATTGATATTATTCAGCGCGAGACATGCGTAGTGGAAGCTGAAGAGACGTGGCGGCGGGCGGCGCGTGGATGAGAGAGAGCTGGAGTACGGGGAGAGCGCTCTCCGCCGGATGCGCACTCGGTCTCTGCACCCAGCCTCTTCCCCTATACTGCCCTATCACGAGGTGATCGGCATGAACCAAGTGCACAGGTGCACAGCCACAGGTGAGCTGAGCGATATGCACGCTACACACACAAGCCGCTCAATCATTCAACCACGTCCGAACCACTCGCTATAGCAATACGCGGTACTGCACAGCATATCACTGTTTGTCGCACAATATCTAGGTTGTCAAACATCACTTTACTAGATTTTGATTGATGGTATTGATTCCATAGTCCGTTGAATATTACTTTCAAGTTTTCGTTTGCCACCCCTTCGTCTCCCATCGGAAAGAGCTAGGACGGCTTTCGGGTGAAGCAACACGACTCTCCGACTACGTCAACAGGTGAGGCACGCTCACGCATAAACGACTAGTGCACTGACTCCATTGTTGCTGTCAACATCTCAACATATACAACGCAAGCAATGTGGTTCGTGTGCTACTCCTAGCGTGAAAAGACTGTGGCGAATGAGGAGACGCAGACGGCCAGCGCGTGCGCGACTCTCACTTCTCTCATCGTTGTGTTTCCATATTCCGAACACGTTATCACTTATCATATACGTATTATACTTGCGTATTATTCACATTGTCATTATAGTTCGAATGGGCGGGTTGCGGAGAGAGGGCAGGCGGAGGCGTTGACGAAGGAGGAGGCAGAGCAAAGGAGGAGGGCCTGGACATGTGAGCAGGAAAAGAGGCAGTGGACCAGTGGAGACACCCCCGCTCCCTTCGCCTACGGCCGCACATCCTTGCCACCGCCGGTCAGCATGTTTAGCCAATCAAATATCAATGCTCATTCCTTATTACTTCACCATTTCATGAGTGAGATTTCAGTACTCGCCCTTTCGCTTCCCGGAAAAGATCCCTCCAACCACAGGTGAGTGAGGAATTATAAAGTTATGTATACGTGTATTTTTAAAACTTCTTGATGGCGTTATCTTCTTGATGGCATTATTTTTCTGTTCGCGTGGTTGTCGCCGCGGCAGTGGAACGAAAAAGTGTTGGATGATAACATGATTACATGTTATAGGCGCTGTGCCATGCTCGCGACGGTGTCGGAGAAGTGTGTCGTCGATGTCAAGCTGGGTGGATGGATGTGCCCCGCGCCGGGCGGAACGCAGTGAGTCGCTCTTCCCCTCTCTCCATCCTACATACATGTTGGATGTTGCAGGCTGTGTAAGACTAGCTAGTTGTGTTGCACACTTCCGATGTGTGCTCCTCTCTCGTATCATCGTGCGTATTCACTGTGCAGGTGCAGCAGTGCTTGTTGTGAGTGTGCGTGACACTCCCCTCGGGGCATGACCAATCCCAATCAGTGGTTTGGCCCCAGCCGGCGTTGCGGCGGCAGTGCGAGTATGGTGAACAAGTCGGCCGCTCGACACGTGCCTGTGCATGTTAACATGCGTGTGAGTGTGGTGATTTCAAATTTTCTAGTGGTGCGATTCAAGAATTTTAGGTGCTAGCAAGAAGTGTAACAATCGCGCAACCGTAAAATCAAATCAGAACATACACGGGTGACGTCAAAGGAACCGCAAAATTGCACGCAGAGGAAAATTCACCCGTCGGTGAAACGAGAGTTAGACATACTATCACTGTATCAAATCGATATTAGAATAGAGCGATCGCACAATATTCGATATCGGCACACGTGCTGTTGAGGAAAGATAAAAAAGACGCTAAAGAGCGACAAGTGAAGTGTAGAATGCTCATCGGGAGCAACGCGGAAAAGCGACCAGAAAGAATGGAATTTGGCCGATGCATCATGTGCGATCCGGCGGTTCAGTGGATTTAGACACAACACTTGATGATCTTATTTCCTACCAGTCCACCCTGGTTGACACTACTGCGAGAGTCGCCAATAAGTGCCACAACAGCCTAATCCCCCCTCTCTCACCCCCTCACCCCCAATAACCACTAGATGTTACCACATCCCCAAAATGTCCACACTACTCAAATACGCGAAACACGAACATGAGCACTATCATATTTATTGGTGGGTGGAAAGCGAGAGAGAAGAGCGAGAGGTCACTCTGCTCTGTGGGGGAAGCGCGGAGACTCTTCTGTCCAGATATTGGCGGGGGACATCGACGTTCGGAAGACGGGCGAGTGCGACGAGCCTGACGAGGTGCTCGAGCCGGACAGACGGCGACGACGGGCGCCCAGGAACTGGTCCTTCTTGGTTTTGGTGACGCCGCGCTGTCTCGCCAACTGAAACACAGCGAGGTCAGACTGACTCACACAAGCACCATCCCCCCCTCATTTTTTCTCATCTAAAACCGTATGCCTTTCTGTTTTGATAGATCTGTCTGCGAAAGTCACGGTCCATGCAATATCGAATTGCGAAAGTGAAACATATCGTAGATGAGAATTGATAGAACATTTAAGTAAGGCGTACCAGTGTATGTTGTGTGTTAGCCTATAGTCTAACCAAAATATGTGGCCTACGATCATAACGTTTAAAAAAAAACCAAAATTCTCCGGTCGTGCCATCATAATTTAGTATGTAAGGGAGTAACGAATGGGTAAAGTGCATGGTTGGGCTGTGTCAGAATGAGAAGGCAACGATTGCAGAGGCTGCTGACAAGCACCCACCTTGACTGCGCTCTCTCTGGCGACCGCTCCCCTCAAGTGGGCGGGCGACGCCCGCACGTGTCGCTGCGACACGTGCGGGCGCGAGTAGATGCCGCCGCGGGACTCCTCCGTCGCCTGGCCGATCCGGTTCTCCGGACGAGAGGAAACGTGCGCCGTCGCGCCGATCGTCTCAACATGCACGGGTGAGTATATTCAAATTCCACGAATAGTGTAACACATCGGAGTGAGATTGTGGGAGGTTGCGAACGATGTCATGACTTGAATGAAATCTACCCCTCTTCTTCAATAGTGAGATGTGTTTCGTACATGTTGTGTTGTGAGAGTTTGGACAGTGAGAGTAGGTGAACTTACTACACATGTCTCGAGAGGCCCAAAAGTTTAGGTGGTGCATTTATTAGCTACTCATTTGAGGTGCCGCCCCGTACCTGTCGAGTCGTCTTCTCCTGGACGTCGGCGTTCTGGAGCGCTTCAGGCCGTCGGCCAACCGGCCCCGTCACAGCGAGCTGCAACAAAACGAGTGAGTGGTGGACTCATTAGATCTCATCACCCATCCAACTCCACCTCCCTCTCATTCCATGCATGTTGTGCGGTCCATGTGCGTGTTGCTATTGCATGTGCACTAGCAGCCAGTGAGTAACTAATTTGCATTTGATCGCGTACGCAAGTGTGTAATAGAACATTCATGATTAGTCATAATTAAATCGTGCTGTTGCGTATTTTCGTTAGTCGCGCTTTACCATGCCCAAAACACGTTTTTCGCGTGTTTGCAGTATCATCATTTCGTGTAATGAAGTCCGGGAGACGATTTGCATAGCACCCTTATCTACCCCCCCCCCCCGCCCCCCTCCGATCACCTTCCTGCCGTTCTCGGACGGCTCCTTTCCCTTCAGGTCGGGCCTGGATCCTTGCACTGGGGCGGCTCGTCGGAGGCCGCTCCTGCCAGTGGTCGACGGCCTCAGCTCTGGCAGCGTCGACTGCAATCAGACCAGGTCAGCCTTGCGCTACAGATTTCCCCTCACATCCGCGTGCACAGACATGTCCTCCTTCTCCTCCTCCTCGTGCCGCTGATTTGGCGAGTATATTCGGAGATGAGGGTCGCCAAGCCTCTCTCCATTGTGCGAATGGCAGTGGATGGGGTGTTGTTGCGGTATCCGCACCCCTTCTGAAACACGAGATATGACGCTAGGAGGCAAATAAACAAGGGGGGAGGGATAGATGGAAAGAGAGAGGAGGAGAAGAGGGGAGGTAGAGGCACTCACCCACTCGATCGATCCGCGGTGAGCCGGAACCGCGCGGGTAGTAACGCGGCCCGGTCTCGAACGCTGAAGTATGCTGAACATCCTTCGAAATTACCTGTAATAGTAATAGGCGTATTTGACCATTTTCGGGCGGCGCGAACGGCAGCAAGGACTACGCGCAACACGCAACGGAGCAGCAGACGCGCAAACAACTTCGGTGGCTGGTATGTCTTTGTGTCTTACCATCGTCGTGTGTGTGTGTTTTGTTGATGTTAGATTGTCCCATTAAGAAAGAGAAGAGAGAGAGAGAGAGAAGAGAGAGAGAGAGAGAAGAGAGAGAGAGAGAGAGAGAGAGAGAGAGAGAGAGAGAGAGAGAGAGAGAGAGCGGTTGGAGGTAGATGAGAATAGAAAAAAAGAGAAAGGGGGGGGGGGAGTTTAGGGTAGAAAGAACAAGAGCTGCACATTTGACAGAGCGATCAGCTGATGAGAAAGAATGACGAGATAGCATGCGTTTGAAGAGGGTTGAAGATAGATAGGGAGGAAAGGAGGGTAGATTGAGAGAAGTAGGTAGAACAAGAGCTGCACAGTTGACAGAGCGATCAGCTGATGAGAAAGAATGACGAGATAGCATGCGTTTGAAGAGGGTTGAAGATAGATAGTGAGGAAAGGAGGGTAGATTGAGAGAAGTAGGTAGAACAAGAGCTGCACAGTTGACAGAGCGATCAGCTGATGAGAAAGAATGACGAGATAGCATGCGTTTGAAGAGAGTTGAAGATAGATAGGGAGGAAAGGAGGGTAGATTGAGAGAAGTAGGTAGAACAAGAGCTGCACAGTTGACAGAGCAATCAGCTGATGAGAAAGAATGACGAGATAGCATGCGTTTGAAGAGGGTTGAAGATAGATAGGGAGGAAAGGAGGGTAGATTGAGAGAAGTAGGTAGAAGAAGAGCTGCACATTTGACAGAACGATCAGCTGATGCGAGAGAGCGGCGAGAGAGTATGCGAATGGAGAGGGTCAGCGTGAACCTGGTTAATAGTCCAGTAGAGCAAGAGCTCCCCCAAACGATGTATTGAAGAAGGGTCCGATAATTTTACTTTGAGAGTGAAGAGCGTGTGTATGGAGAGCAGTACAGAAGAATTACGGGGGATTTGGCAGTCTGATAGATGTGAAAGTGAACGGTGGTGCATAACGACTAGGAATTGTGTCGGAGATGATCAGCTGATCAGCTGATCAATAACGTGATAGCGTGGTGATAGCAAGAGACCACAGAGAAATTTGGCGGGAGAACAGCGAAATCGCAAATTAGAACAGAAAAAGGTGTAAATTGACACATAGATCGAAAAAAATCAGATTATTATAGTATACCCTGATAAAGAAAAATTTTGCGCATTCAAAGATATAAAACACAATACGAATATACACAGGTGAAAAGCATAGATCCAAGGAAATAGGTGGACGCATCGCATAGCTGGATGGTGGCTGAAGAGAAAGAGAAGAGGGAGGGCTGACCAAATCGATGGATCGCTCTGTCCTCTCACACACACACGATGGTTGCCACAGGCGGCGAACCTAGAATCGACTGTAGACTGTACCCAGTATTGACAATATTGCGAGAGTGGGGCAACTCAGACGGTGAGCGGAGCGGAGAGAGGGAAGCGGAGAGAGAGAGAGAGAGAGAGAAAGAGAGAGAGAGGAGGGGGAGGAGAGAGAGAGAGAGAGGGGGGAGGGAGGAGAGAGAGAGGGGGAGGGAGGAGAGAGAGAGGGAGGGGGGGAGGGAGAGAGAGAGGGATAGGAAAGAGGGAGAAGAGAGAGACGAAGATGACGATGATGCTCATTTTCAGGATAGTGGGTATTTTCAAGATATATTGCGAAACTGTCTCTATATTGCTCGAATCCAGGTATCTTGGTTTTCTCTTTTCGTGTCTGCCTCATCCCTCTCTGATCTTGGTTGTCTCTCCGGTGTGCTGACTTGTCGAGTGCGAGTGCTCCATCTATTGTGCAGCCTTGCCTTGAAGTCTGTACACCGGTGAGATATCCTCTTCTTTCTATTAATGTTTTCATTCTCTTTCATCCGGTGGGTAAATTAGTGGGCAACTAGGAGATCGCACGACGCACCACCGCGCCACAATTTAATGCACCACCATGTAAATTACACGTAAAGGTTACGGTAAAGTACAGAACGCCTGCGTGTATCAATCGATAATACGGATACGGGTAGCCCGTGGATAACCATCCATGATTGAGTACAGACCGATAAGTCTCACATGTGCTCCTTGTAGGCTATTTGAGAGAATTATTGTGTCTGAGTTAACTTCTCACTTCTTCAAAAACAACATTATTAGTGAGTATCAGCATGGTTTTGTAAAGAAAAGATCAACAACCACTCAGTTGATTGAGTATGAAAGTGATCTGGTTGCGAATGCAGCTGACGGTCACTGCACTGACGCAGTGTATCTAGATATCCAGAAAGCTTTTGACACTGTGAATTACAGGCGTTTGCTCATGATTCTGGAAGGGTACGGTACTCACCCAAAGGTTCAGAGGTGGCTGTGTTCGTATCTCACTGGAAGAAGTCAGAGAGTGAAAGTGAATGGTGTGCTCTCGAGTCAGGTGGATGTGATCAGTGGTGTACCACAGGGAAGTGTGTCTTAGGCCCATACCTCTTCAATGTCTACACCAATGATGTTGAAGAGTGTATCAAAAAGAGTAAAGTTCTCACGTATGCCGATGATGCGAAGATCAGTCATGGCGGAGGGGCGGTTGGACAGGGGTAGTGTCTATCTCACCGGCCGGGTTCTCTCACCCAGTTATGGAAATGACAGGATAGTCTCTCACCGCATATGCTGTTATAAACACAGTGTCTGGTGGGGGACTATCCCTTCGGTTCGACTGCGTTCAGAGCGTACAAACGGACGGGACATCATCGTAAAGAAGTCAAAACGTCGTTTGGTCTCAAACTGTGCACTTTTTACATTGTCAACCCATTGATCATGTCATTTGATTCCACTATGAATAAAGTATATATATAAAAATCTCTCCCCCTCTTTCTCTCCCCCCTCCTTCCATCCCTCTCTCCACTATGACTGCCATTTGTATCGAGGTACGATGGTGTAGTGACTGAGAGTGGTGCTGTTTGCAATGGTTGGTGCGCGTGTGAAGTGTGAGTGGGCAGTGTGTGCCAAGTGTGCGCAGTCTACCCGGCCGGCACGCAGCTCGCATTCGACGAGGAGAGCAGCGAGAGCGGCGTGTTGCGAGTCGAGCTCACTTGTCGTCGCTCACTTGAACCAATCTCTCTCTCTCTCTCTCTCTCTCTCTCTCCCTCTCTCCACTATGACTGCCATTTATATCGAGGTACGATTGTAGTGACTGAGAGTGGTGCTGGTTGCAATGGTTGGTGCGCGTGTGAAGTGTGAGTGGGCAGTGTGTGCCGAGTGTGCGCAGTCTACCCGGCCGGCACACAGCTCGCATTCGACGAGGAGAGCAGCGAGAGCGGCGTGTTGCGAGTCGAGCTCACTTGTCGTCGCTCACTTGAACCAATCTATCTCTCTCTTTCTCTCTCTCTCTCTCTCTCTCTCTCTCTTTCTCTCCACTATGACTATCATTTGTATCGAGGTACGATCGTGTAGTGACTGAGAATGGTGCTGTTTGCAATGGTTGGTGCGCGTGTGAAGTGTGAGTGGGCAGTGTGTGCCGAGTGTGCGCAGTCTACCCGGCCGGCACGCAGCTCGCATTCGACGAGGAGAGCAGCGAGAGCGGCGTATTGCGAGTCGAGCTCACTTGTCGTCGCTCACTTGAACCAATCTCTCTCTCTCTCTCTCTCTCCTCCTTCCCTCCCTCTCTCTCTCCACTATGTCTGTCATTTGTATCGAGGTACGATGGTAGTGACTGAGAGTGGTGCTTGTTGCAGTGGTTGGTGCGCGTGTGAAGTGTGAGTGGGCAGTGTGTGCCGAGTGTGCGCAGTCTACCCGGCCGGCACGCAGCTCGCATTCGACGAGGAGAACAGCGAGAGCGGCGTGTTGCTAGTCGAGCTCAGTGGTCGTCGCTCACTTGAACCAGTCGAGCTCTCTCTCTCTCTCTCTCTCTCTCTCTCTCTCTCTCTCTCTCTTTCCCCTCCTTCCCTCCCTCTCTCCACTATGTCTGTCATTTGTATCGAGGTCCGATTGTAGTGACTGAGAGTGGTGCTGGTTGCAGTGGTTGGTGCTCGTGTGAAGTGTGAGTGGGCAGTGTGTGCCGATTGTACGCAGTCTACCCGGCTGGCACGCAGCTCGCATTCGACGAGGAGAGCAGCGAGAGCGGCGTGTTGCGAGTCGAGCTCACTTGGCGTCGCTCACTTGAACCAATCTTTCTCTCTCTCTCTCTCTCTCTCTCTCTCTCTCTCTCCCCCTCTCTCCCCCTCTCTCCACTATGACTATCATTTGTATCGAGGTACGATGGTGTAGTGACTGAGAATGGTGATGTTTGCAATGGTTGGTGCGCGTGTGAAGTGTGAGTGGGCAGTAAGTGCCGAGTGTGCGCAGTCTACCCGGCCGGCACGCAGCTCGCATTCGACGAGGAGAGCAGCGAGAGCGGCGTGTTGCGAGTCGAGCTCACTTGGCGTCGCTCACTTGAACCAATCTCTCTCTCTCTCTCTCTCTCTCTCTCTCTCCCCCTCTCTCCCCCTCTCTCCACTATGACTATCATTTGTATCGAGGTACGATGGTGTAGTGACTGAGAGTGGTGTTGGTTGCAGTGGTTGGTGCGCGTGTGAAGTGTGAGTGGGCAGTGTGTGCCGAGTGTGCGCAGTCTACCCGGCCGGCACGCAGCTCGCATTCGACGAGGAGAGCAGCGAGAGCGGCGTGTTGCGAGTCGAGCTCACTTGGCGTCGCTCACTTGAACCAATCTCTCTCTCTCTCTCTCTCTCTCTCTCTCTCCCCCTCTCTCCCCCTCTCTCCACTATGACTATCATTTGTATCGAGGTACGATGGTGTAGTGACTGAGAATGGTGATGTTTGCAATGGTTGGTGCGCGTGTGAAGTGTGAGTGGGCAGTGTGTGCCGATTGTACGCAGTCTACCCGGCTGGCACGCAGCTCGCATTCGACGAGGAGAGCAGCGAGAGCGGCGTGTTGCGAGTCGAGCTCACTTGGCGTCGCTCACTTGAACCAATCTCTCTCTCTCTCTCTCTCTCTCCCTCTCTCCACTATGTCTGTCATTTGTATCGAAGTACGATGGTAGTGACTGAGAGTGGTGTTGGTTGCAGTGGTTGGTGCGCGTGTGAAGTGTGAGTGGGCAGTGTGTGCCGAGTGTGCGCAGTCTACCCGGCCGGCACGCAGCTCGCATTCGACGAGGAGAGCAGCGAGAGCGGCGTGTTGCGAGTCGAGCTTATTTGTCGTCGCTCACTTGAACCAGTAGCTCTCTCTCTCTCTCTCTCTCTCTCTCTCTTCCTCTCTCTCTCCCTCCCTCTCTCTCTCTCTCTCTCCCTCTCTCCACTATGACTGTTCTTTGTATCGAGGTACGATGATAGTGAATGAGAGTGGTGCTGGTTGCAGTGGTTGGTGCGCGTGTGAAGTGTGAGTGGGCAGTGTGTGCCGAGTGTGCGCAGTCTACCCGGCCGGCACGCAGCTCGCATTCGACGAAGAGAACAGCGAGAGCGGCGTGTTGCTAGTCGAGCTCAGTGGTCGTCGCTCACTTGAACCAGTCGAGCTCTCTCTCTCTCTCTCTCTCTCTCTCTCTCTCTCTCTCTCTCTTTCCCCTCCTTCCCTCCCTCTCTCCACTATGTCTGTCATTTGTATCGAGGTACGATGGTAGTGACTGAGAGTGGTGCTTGTTGCAGTGGTTGGTGCGCGTGTGAAGTGTGAGTGGGCAGTGTGTGCCGAGTGTGCGCAGTCTACCCGGCCGGCACGCAGCTCGCATTCGACGAGGAGAACAGCGAGAGCGGCGTGTTGCTAGTCGAGCTCAGTGGTCGTCGCTCACTTGAACCAGTCGAGCTCTCTCTCTCTCTCTCTCTCTCTCTCTCTCTCCCTCTCTCTCTCTCCCCTCCTTCCCTCCCTCTCTCCACTATGTCTGTCCTTTGTATCGATGTACGATGGTAGTGACTGAGAGTGGTGCTTGTTGCAGTGGTTGGTGCGCGTGTGAAGTGTGAGTGGGCAGTGTGTGCCGAGTGTGCGCAGTCTACCCGGCCGGCACGCAGCTCGCATTCGACGAGGAGAACAGCGAGAGCGGCGTGTTGCTAGTCGAGCTCAGTGGTCGTCGCTCACTTGAACCAGTCGAGCTCTCTCTCTCTCTCTCTCTCTCTCTCTCTCTCTCTCTCTCTCTTTCCCCTCCTTCCCTCCCTCTCTCCACTATGTCTGTCATTTGTATCGAGGTACGATTGTAGTGACTGAGAGTGGTGCTGGTTGCAGTGGTTGGTGCGCGTGTGAAGTGTGAGTGGGCAGTGTGTGCCGATTGTACGCAGTCTACCCGGCTGGCACGCAGCTCGCATTCGACGAGGAGAGCAGCGAGAGCGGCGTGTTGCGAGTCGAGCTCACTTGGCGTCGCTCACTTGAACCAATCTCTCTCTCTCTCTCTCTCTCTCTCTCTCTCTCTCTCTCTCCCCCTCTCTCCCCCTCTCTCCACTATGACTATCATTTGTATCGAGGTACGATGGTGTAGTGACTGAGAATGGTGATGTTTGCAATGGTTGGTGCGCGTGTGAAGTGTGAGTGGGCAGTAAGTGCCGAGTGTGCGCAGTCTACCCGGCCGGCAAGCAGCTCGCATTCGACGAGGAGAGCAGCGAGAGCGGCGTGTTGCGAGTCGAGCTCACTTGGCGTCGCTCACTTGAACCAATCTCTCTCTCTCTCTCTCTCCCTCTCTCCCCCTCTCTCCACTATGACTATCATTTGTATCGAGGTACGATGGTGTAGTGACTGAGAATGGTGATGTTTGCAATGGTTGGTGCGCGTGTGAAGTGTGAGTGGGCAGTGTGTGCCGATTGTACGCAGTCTACCCGGCTGGCACGCAGCTCGCATTCGACGAGGAGAGCAGCGAGAGCGGCGTGTTGCGAGTCGAGCTCAGTGGTCGTCGCTCACTTGAACCAGTCGAGCTCTCTCTCTCTCTCTCTCTCTCTCTCTTTCCCCTCCTTCCCTCCCTCTCTCCACTATGTCTGTCATTTGTATCGAGGTCCGATTGTAGTGACTGAGAGTGGTGCTGGTTGCAGTGGTTGGTGCTCGTGTGAAGTGTGAGTGGGCAGTGTGTGCCGATTGTACGCAGTCTACCCGGCTGGCACGCAGCTCGCATTCGACGAGGAGAGCAGCGAGAGCGGCGTGTTGCGAGTCGAGCTCACTTGGCGTCGCTCACTTGAACCAATCTTTCTCTCTCTCTCTCTCTCTCTCTCTCTCTCCCCTCTCTCCCCCTCTCTCCACTATGACTATCATTTGTATCGAGGTACGATGGTGTAGTGACTGAGAATGGTGATGTTTGCAATGGTTGGTGCGCGTGTGAAGTGTGAGTGGGCAGTAAGTGCCGAGTGTGCGCAGTCTACCCGGCCGGTAAGCAGCTCGCATTCGACGAGGAGAGCAGCGAGAGCGGCGTGTTGCGAGTCGAGCTCACTTGGCGTCGCTCACTTGAACCAATCTCTCTCTCTCTCTCTCTCTCTCTCTCTCTCTCTCTCTCTCCCCCTCTCTCCCCCTCTCTCCACTATGACTATCATTTGTATCGAGGTACGATGGTGTAGTGACTGAGAGTGGTGTTGGTTGCAGTGGTTGGTGCGCGTGTGAAGTGTGAGTGGGCAGTGTGTGCCGAGTGTGCGCAGTCTACCCGGCCGGCACGCAGCTCGCATTCGACGAGGAGAGCAGCGAGAGCGGCGTGTTGCGAGTCGAGCTCACTTGGCGTCGCTCACTTGAACCAATCTCTCTCTCTCTCTCTCTCTCTCTCTCTCTCTCTCTCTCCCCCTCTCTCCCCCTCTCTCCACTATGACTATCATTTGTATCGAGGTACGATGGTGTAGTGACTGAGAATGGTGATGTTTGCAATGGTTGGTGCGCGTGTGAAGTGTGAGTGGGCAGTGTGTGCCGATTGTACGCAGTCTACCCGGCTGGCACGCAGCTCGCATTCGACGAGGAGAGCAGCGAGAGCGGCGTGTTGCGAGTCGAGCTCACTTGGCGTCGCTCACTTGAACCAATCTCTCTCTCTCTCTCTCTCTCTCTCTCTCTCTCTCTCTCCCTCTCTCCACTATGTCTGTCATTTGTATCGAAGTACGATGGTAGTGACTGAGAGTGGTGTTGGTTGCAGTGGTTGGTGCGCGTGTGAAGTGTGAGTGGGCAGTGTGTGCCGAGTGTGCGCAGTCTACCCGGCCGGCACGCAGCTCGCATTCGACGAGGAGAGCAGCGAGAGCGGCGTGTTGCGAGTCGAGCTCATTTGTCGTCGCTCACTTGAACCAGTAGCTCTCTCTCTCTCTCTCTCTCTCTCTCTCTCTCTCTCTCTCTCTCTCTCCTCTCTCTCTCCCTCCCTCTCTCTCTCTCTCTCCCTCTCTCCACTATGACTGTTCTTTGTATCGAGGTACGATGATAGTGAATGAGAGTGGTGCTGGTTGCAGTGGTTGGTGCGCGTGTGAAGTGTGAGTGGGCAGTGTGTGCCGAGTGTGCGCAGTCTACCCGGCCGGCACGCAGCTCGCATTCGACGAAGAGAACAGCGAGAGCGGCGTGTTGCTAGTCGAGCTCAGTGGTCGTCGCTCACTTGAACCAGTCGAGCTCTCTCTCTCTCTCTCTCTCTCTCTCTCTCTCTCTCTCTCTCTTTCCCCTCCTTCCCTCCCTCTCTCCACTATGTCTGTCATTTGTATCGAGGTACGATGGTAGTGACTGAGAGTGGTGCTTGTTGCAGTGGTTGGTGCGCGTGTGAAGTGTGAGTGGGCAGTGTGTGCCGAGTGTGCGCAGTCTACCCGGCCGGCACGCAGCTCGCATTCGACGAGGAGAACAGCGAGAGCGGCGTGTTGCTAGTCGAGCTCAGTGGTCGTCGCTCACTTGAACCAGTCGAGCTCTCTCTCTCTCTCTCTCTCTCTCTCTCTCTCCCTCTCTCTCTCTCTCCCCTCCTTCCCTCCCTCTCTCCACTATGTCTGTCCTTTGTATCGATGTACGATGGTAGTGACTGAGAGTGGTGCTTGTTGCAGTGGTTGGTGCGCGTGTGAAGTGTGAGTGGGCAGTGTGTGCCGAGTGTGCGCAGTCTACCCGGCCGGCACGCAGCTCGCATTCGACGAGGAGAACAGCGAGAGCGGCGTGTTGCTAGTCGAGCTCAGTGGTCGTCGCTCACTTGAACCAGTCGAGCTCTCTCTCTCTCTCTCTCTCTCTCTTTCCCCTCCTTCCCTCCCTCTCTCCACTATGTCTGTCATTTGTATCGAGGTACGATTGTAGTGACTGAGAGTGGTGCTGGTTGCAGTGGTTGGTGCGCGTGTGAAGTGTGAGTGGGCAGTGTGTGCCGATTGTACGCAGTCTACCCGGCTGGCACGCAGCTCGCATTCGACGAGGAGAGCAGCGAGAGCGGCGTGTTGCGAGTCGAGCTCACTTGGCGTCGCTCACTTGAACCAATCTCTCTCTCTCTCTCTCTCTCTCTCTCTCCCCCTCTCTCCCCCTCTCTCCACTATGACTATCATTTGTATCGAGGTACGATGGTGTAGTGACTGAGAATGGTGATGTTTGCAATGGTTGGTGCGCGTGTGAAGTGTGAGTGGGCAGTAAGTGCCGAGTGTGCGCAGTCTACCCGGCCGGCAAGCAGCTCGCATTCGACGAGGAGAGCAGCGAGAGCGGCGTGTTGCGAGTCGAGCTCACTTGGCGTCGCTCACTTGAACCAATCTCTCTCTCTCTCTCTCTCTCTCTCTCTCTCTCTCTCCCTCTCTCCCCCTCTCTCCACTATGACTATCATTTGTATCGAGGTACGATGGTGTAGTGACTGAGAATGGTGATGTTTGCAATGGTTGGTGCGCGTGTGAAGTGTGAGTGGGCAGTGTGTGCCGATTGTACGCAGTCTACCCGGCTGGCACGCAGCTCGCATTCGACGAGGAGAGCAGCGAGAGCGGCGTGTTGCGAGTCGAGCTCACTTGGCGTCGCTCACTTGAACCAATCTCTCTCTCTCTCTCTCCCTCTCTCCACTATGTCTGTCATTTGTATCGAAGTACGATGGTAGTGACTGAGAGTGGTGTTGGTTGCAGTGGTTGGTGCGCGTGTGAAGTGTGAGTGGGCAGTGTGTGCCGAGTGTGCGCAGTCTACCCGGCCGGCACGCAGCTCGCATTCGACGAGGAGAGCAGCGAGAGCGGCGTGTTGCGAGTCGAGCTCATTTGTCGTCGCTCACTTGAACCAGTAGCTCTCTCTCTCTCTCTCTCTCTCTCTCTCTCTCTCTCTCTCTCTTCCTCTCTCTCTCCCTCCCTCTCTCTCTCTCTCTCCCTCTCTCCACTATGACTGTTCTTTGTATCGAGGTACGATGATAGTGAATGAGAGTGGTGCTGGTTGCAGTGGTTGGTGCGCGTGTGAAGTGTGAGTGGGCAGTGTGTGCCGAGTGTGCGCAGTCTACCCGGCCGGCACGCAGCTCGCATTCGACGAAGAGAACAGCGAGAGCGGCGTGTTGCTAGTCGAGCTCAGTGGTCGTCGCTCACTTGAACCAGTCGAGCTCTCTCTCTCTCTCTCTCCACTATGACTCTTTTTTGTGTCGAGGTACGATGGTATAGTGAATGAGAGTGGTGCTGGTTGCAGTGGTTGGTGCGCGTGTGAACCAACCCAACAGCCCTCTTTAGGGCTACATATATGTTAAACAAACCAGCGAGGTGGACAAAAATATTTATTCAATAGATCGATTGAATACTGATTGTTATTAAATTGTAACTGATTTTCACTATGCTCTTCTTAGATAATTTGAATCTAATCTAAACATGTACGTTATTTGAGATGTCTGTATTTTGTATAGTTCAATGAAGTGTGTTCACATCCAGTTTTTATTTGCAAACAACTGTACCATGAGAGAGTGATTAAACTATGCATGATATGCTGTAAAATAAAAATAATAATAAAAAAATATTCATTCCCAGCAAAATTTTCGCGCCAAATGCTTACGGTAAAAAAAACATCAGTGCGTATCAGCTTAAAAGCATGTAGATACGCAGCGAACATGTGCGATGCGGCGAGAAAATTTTGTGATCCGTTTAGGCGCTTGGCCTATTTCTGTAATTTTCCCGCTGAATCTCTGGTAGTTTTATTATTGCTACGGAATGCATTTTTATTGTGCTAACCCCGACTAAAGTTTGATCTGCATGTTTGAAGGTGAGTTATTGCACTTGTTAAATTACTGGTTATGCTCCCGTGTGTCGTCCCCGTGTTGTACTGTTTTTTTTGTGAATTGTTGATATGCAACGATTCGAAATGCAGTCCTCTGCGGGGTCGACTTTTCAGGGAGAACATTTGATACCAACCATAATTTATCTGAAATAAGTTTTCAGTTCTAGTCCAAAAAATAATGATGACACCTGTCAGGGTGAGGCGACTAACCTTTAGATCATGTTCAATACCGATGATCTACAACGGGAAGATCATTGCCCGCTTCGAGAGGTGTGCTTGTTGCCCTCAAGCTAGTGATCGGTTGCGAGCCAATCGCCAGGAGCATGGCTGCATTTTCGAAGACAGCTTCTTGGCCTGGCCGGACTCATCGTCTGTATGGCCTTATTGCATGTAACGGGACTTTCTAGGAGATTTGCAATAGCATTACATTTTTCTCTCTCTAGCTTTTACGCTGCGTAGCATGCACGGAGTCATTGTCCATGCACAGAGTCAGCAACTCTCCTCCGCCTTTGGAACTGTTCACGGAGACTTCTGTGGCATCCAGACCGGCCGCAACTCCAACATCGATACGAGTGTGATTGTGTCCGCACATCGCGAAGTCGTCCACTCGTAGTCGTCGTCCAGTCGCGAAGTCGTCCAGTCGTCCTCAAGTGTGGGAAGATCAACAACTCACTCTTCCTTCTTCTATTTGTGGGTGAAAAGGTTTCTACTAAGCGTAAACTTTAAATACACGTTTTGGATTACCATTAATCTCGATAGAATCTGTCATAATTTGTTTTAATATAATTAGCATGGCTTCAGTGTTTTGCGGATTGCACCGCTTACTACGATGTGTGAGCTATGATCAGCTGATTAACACACGAGCGAGTGATGGACATGCTGGATGTTGGAGCTGCTCCAGGGAATTGTACATGTGAGTGGTTCACCACCATTGTCATGTCAATGTATGTTCTTGTACGCCGAGTGTTACCACTTTCTCATCATGATTTTGGACATGATGAAATTGTCGGTGTCTTTCGGATAACAAGTAACATGGGATACTCGTGTTTCCATATCATTTTTTCATAGAGAGGCGGATGAACAAAAGTGTGCTGATAAGGATATAATTAAAAATAAACTAATGTGTCAATCCGTTTTATAGGGAAACAATAACGTTTCGTGTTTGTATGGATCTAGTCTTATCTGAGTGGCAGTGAGTATCCAATTTTAATATCCTAAGTTTGAGGTAAATACCAGCGACAAATGTGTCGCTGATTGCTCCCGCTGACTTCCAGCACTTTCATCGTGTGATGAACACCAACATCAACGGTAACGTGAAGATCGCGGACGCCCTCACCGCTATCAAAGGAGTTGGCCGCTGTTTCGCCTTCGTCTGCTGCCGCAAGGCCGACACCGACATGAGTATCACTGAATGTTGTGTACTCATGATTTTTCATGTAAGCTATACCAATAAGTTCTCTCTAATTTTGCCGATCTGCGTCCGCTCGTTGCCGTGATTGTGTGTAGATATGTTCGCCTATACGTGAAATACGCCCGTCATAAGTACACGAATTTCGAGAGCTCTCACTTCATTGCGCCATTCGGATTACAAAAGGAGAGATAATCTCTCTCACCCCTATCTCTATATCTCTCATTATCTCTCTAATCTCTCTTCTAGATCCGTTTCGGCCGTGTTGTGGAGAGGGACGATCAGGAGAGTAGGGACCATTCGTCCAGTCTGCCCTCCATCATCCCTCCCGGATCTTGTCTATTGTTATACCACGCGCCTCCTTTCGATCGCCAGTCTCGCCCCCGCCAGTCGAGTGTGGATGGTCCGGATGTGGAGCGGTGGGTGGGAGGAGGCGAGTCGACTGGAATCCAGTCTGTCCCTTTCCCGGGCAGCCACTCGCCTCGCCTCTCCTGCCCCACCCAACCCAACAACAGCAAGAGAAGGGAGAAAGAAAGTTTAGCGGAAGTTTGGCGCGCGATTCTGGGGTCCCTCGTCGGTCGGGAAGTAGCCCCGCTCGCATATAGCATAGCGGCTGCAGTCAGCATCTCATTTTTGAGCTACTACTATCATGTCTGGACGCGGCAAGGGAAGCAAGGGACTCGGAAAGGGAGGCGCCAAGCGTCACCGCAAGGTCCTGCGCGACAACATCCAGGGCATCACCAAGCCTGCCATCCGCCGTCTGGCTCGCCGTGGAGGAGTCAAGCGTATCTCCGGACTCCTCTACGAGGAGACCCGCGGTGTCCTCAAGGTGTTCCTCGAGAATGTGATCCGTGACGCCGTCACCTACTGCGAGCACGCCAAGAGGAAGACCGTCACTGCCATGGACGTCGTCTACGCACTCAAGCGCCAGGGCCGCACCCTCTACGGATTCGGCGGATAAGTCGTCAAATCTCAATGAGAACACCAACCAACCCAACAGACCTCTTTAGGGCTACCTATTTGTGAAACAAACTTTCTGAATCTTCGGATTTAATTTTCTTTGATATCTCATTCAATAAATCGTATTCTATTGTGTGAAAGAACTTTTTGTTTTTGCCGCTGTTCTGTGCGTCAGTCTTCCTTGCATATCGCTCAAGAATCAATAAGGTCCCACTAGTTGGATTCCATACGATCGATAAAACACATGTGCCCTGTGTCCTGTTACTCTGCACCCTTTGAAGGACACGGCACGTCCACCGATGCTCCGCGTGTGCTCGTGTGTCTCGCCGTCGTGAGTAACTGGCCGCCGAGGTTCTCGAGCTTGCCGGAAACGCCGCCTACAACAAGACAACAACAAGACCGGAAACCACCCCCGCCATCTCCAGCTCTGTGGGCAACATCGAAGAACTGAACAAGCTGCTCTTCGGAGTCACCATCGGAGGAGTGCAACATCCAGACCTTGTTTATGTCCAAGAAGACGGCGGTGACAAGGAGTATGCGATTGCTCGCTACACTCCAACCCAAAGGCCCTCTTTAGGGCCACCTATATGTGAAACAAACTCACCACTCACTGAATCCGTTCTGATTCACAACTGTCATTGATCCCTCCACTCTTGTTTGAATAAAATCATTGGTATATATATATCTGTTATGGAAACAATTGTAATCGAACGAGAAAGAAGGGGATATCTCACCGGTGTACAGACTTCAAGGCAAGGCTGCACAATAGATGGAGCACTCGCACTCGACAAGTCAGCACACCGGAGAGACAACCAAGATCAGTGAGGGATGGAGCAGACACGGAAAGAGAGAAAAAAAAACATGATACCTGGGATTCTGGGGATTCTGGTAATATGCAGCAATACACAGCTTCACCCATAATTTCCTGAAAAGCGACAGAAAAGCGACAATACAACTAGTGAGACCTAATTGATTCTTCTTAAAAGAAAGTATATATGTTTCACGGGATTGAACATGTACTTATAATAACACTGTCTTTTCCACCTAAATTTCGTATACAACGATACTGCAACAACAAGCTTGCTTATGTACTCACAACCAGTCAGTTCAATACCCACCGTATGCGTTGGACGTGCTCTCGGCTAGCCAGCATCCTGCATGCGAGTGCGAGACGAGATCCGTGCTCCGTGCTGAACGGCTCCCCAGCGTCGTCCTCGTCCTGCACCTCCACGCAGACACCCACAAGCCCACCATCTGCAAGAAACATCACATACAAACAATACAACTATACAACAAAAAATCGTAATGAGTAGTATTACTCATAGCGGAGTTATGTTGATCATCGAATAGTAATAATTGTACCACGTTGCGGCAATAGTCATCAACTGACCTGTTTGAAAGGCGCGACGCTGCACGCTGACCGTTCGACAAGTCGAATGCCGAGGTTGGCAGCAAGGGAAGGCACGCAGGCAGGGGGCAGAGGCAGGGCAAGCGGTACGCACCGTTCCGGAACACCTCAAGGAAAGAAGGTGGAAGTTATGTGGTGAACTAAAAGTTCAGCACATGACGTCATGTGCTGAAGTGGTGAACTTTCCAGGTTGCCAAACAAAACCACGATTGCGAGGAGTATGTAGTTAATACAAAGAAGAAGAAACAAACAAACCTTTATCAACGTCATCCATTGACCGACCGACCGCAGGTGTGTTCCCACTCAAGCATCTGATCACAGCATATATTGATATAATTTTTAAACAAAGTTTTGATAACAACAATACAAAACGACAACAAACGGAAAGAAAGAAAAAGAATAAAATTGCTAATTGAAAAAAAAAATGTAAATACAATCCGAGACACGAATTTCTCACAACGACACAACGAAACACGTTGTTCAAAATCAAATTTTTTGATTTTTTTTAAATGAAAAAAAAAACTCAGACTGAAACTTATCACTGTCATACACTGAAAAACTGTGATTCTCCAACTGGAAATTCAACATTGAAATTGCGCGTTGCAAAGCCCTTCTTACAACTTTTTACAAGAGTGAGGTCAGCGTGGCCGTTTGCAAATGATCAGTGAATGGCATTCCTATTGGCCATTTTGTGCCATACCATTATCAATCTTTTCTCAATTGTGTGACGTCAGCGGATGTTATCGTCATCTTCATTGTGGTAGTCAGGCACGAGTCGCGCAGCTGTGAGAGAAACGAGACGCCGCACGTATAGGACATGAAAAGAGCCACCCCGAAATGATGACTGTATGATGTTAGATTGTGTGGAACGACGTATTATTGAATGAGATGTATGTAAGAGACCCTGATGACGAGTACGACTACCCACGAAGATTTCGCACATTTTCCATGTACACCTTGACAACTGTCGACGAGATCCAGCCAACACTTGGCGTGTTTGAGGTTGAGAATATGAATTCTGATGACGTCACACATTCAGATGACGTCACACACTCTCGGAACACTTGGCGTCATTGGCGAAATGTTTGTCGAAGCGGCGCCAGTACTTCCCGCACCGCCGAAACTCGCTGTACTCTTCTTTTGAAAGCGTGGTCGTGGAAAGATAGAGAAAGGAGATAGGTAGGAGCACTGCACACTTCTGTACAGCAACTGCCAGCTGTCGGTCAGAAAACCATCTATAAACAGAGTCTAGATCTGTTTGCAGTGCAATGATGTAGTCTTTGACGCCATGACTCATCTTCGCATCATCGGCATACGTGAGAATTTTACTCTTTTTGATACACTCTTCAACATCATTGGTGTAGACATTGAAGAGGTATGGGCCTAAGACACACTTCCCTGTGGTACACCACTGATCACATCCACCTGACTCGAGAGCACTCCATTCACTTTCACTCTCTGACTTCTTCCAGTGAGATACGAACACAGCCACCTCTGAACCTTCGGGTGAGTACCGTACCCCTCCAGAATCATGAGCAAACACCTGTAATTCACAGTGTCAAAAGCTTTCTGGATATCTAGGTACACTGCGTCAGTGCAGTGACCGTCAGCTGCATTCGCAACCAGATCACTTTGATACTCAATCAACTGAGTGGTTGTTGATTTTTTCTTTACAAAACCATGTTGATACTCACTAATAATGTTGTTTTTGAACTCAGACACAATAATTCTCTCAAATAGCCTACAAGGAGCACATGTGAGACTTATCGGTCTGTACTCAATCATGGATGGTTATCCACGGGCTACCCGTATCCGTATTATTGATTGATACACGCAGGCGTTCTGTACTTTACCGTAACCTTTACGTGTAATTTACAGGGTGGTGCATTAAATTGTGGTGCGGTGGCGCGTAGTGCGATCTCCTAGTTGCCCACAAATTTACCCACCGGATGAAAGAGAATGAAAACATTAATAGAAAGAAGGGGATATCTCACCGGTGTACAGACTTCAAGGCAAGGCTGCACAATAGATGGAGCACTCGCACTCGACAAGTCAGCACATCGGAGAGACAACCAAGATCAGAGAGGGATGGGGCAGACACGAAAAGACAAAATCAAGATACCTGGATTCGAGCAATATAGAGACAGCTTCGCAATATGTCTTGCAAATACCCACTATCCTGAAAATGAGCATCATCGTCATCTTCGTCTCTCTCTTTTCCCTCTTTCCTATCCCTCTCTCTCCCCCCCCCCCCTTTCTCTCTCTCTCCTCCCTCCCCCTCTCTCTCTCTCTCCTCCCTCCCCCCCCTCTCTCTCCTCCCCCTCCTCTCTCTCTCTCTCTCTCTCTCTCTCTCTCTCTCTCTCTCTCTCTCTTTCTCTCCCCGCTTCCCTCTCTCCGCTCACCGTCCCAGTTGCCCCACTCTCGCAATATTGTCAATACTGGGTACAGTCTACAGTCGATTCTAGGTTCGCCGCCTGTGGCAACCATCGTGTGTGTGTGAGAGGACAGAGCGATCCATCGATTTGGTCAGCCCTCCCTCTTCTTTTTCTTTTCAGCCACCATCCAGCTATGCGATGCGTCCACCTATTTCCTTGGATCTATGCTTTTCACCTGTGTATATTCGTATTGTGTTTTATATCTTTGAATGCGCAAAATTTTCCTCTAACAGTGTAAACTATAATATTCTGATTTATTTCGATCTATGTGTCAATTTACACCTTTTTCTAATCTAATTTGCGATTTCGCTGTTCTCCCGCCAAATTTCTCTGTGGTCTCTTGCTATCAGCACGCTATCACGTTATTGATCAGCTGATCAGCTGATCATCTCCGACACAATTCCTAGTCGTTATGCACCACCGTTCACTTTCACATCTATCAGACTGCCAAATCCCCCGTAATTCTTCTCTACTGCTCTCCATACACACGCTCTTCACTCTCAAAGTGAAATTATCGGACCCTTCTTCAATACATCGTTTGGGGGAGCTCGTGCTCTACTGGACTATTAACCAGGTTCACCCTGACCCTCTTCATTCGCATGCTCTCTCGCATCAGCTGATCGCGCTGTCATTTGGGGAGCTCCTGCTCTACCTGACTATCATTCCCTCTCTATCTCGTTCTCTCTCCCTCTCACGCTGACCCTCTCCATTCGCATGCTCTCTCGCCGCTCTCTCGCATCAGCTGATCGCGCTGTCATTTGGGGAGCTCCTGCTCTACCTGACTATCATTCCCTCTCTATCTCGTTCTCTCTCCCTCTCACGCTGACCCTCTCCATTCGCATGCTCTCTCGCCGCTCTCTCGCATCAGCTGATCGCGCTGTCATTTGGGGAGCTCCTGCTCTACCTGACTATCATTCCCTCTCTATCTCGTTCTCTCTTCCTCTCACGCTGACCCTCTCCATTCGCATGCTATCTCGCCGCTCTCTCGCATCAGCTGATCGCGCTGTCATTTGGGGAGCTCCTGCTCTACGTGACTATCATTCCCTCTCTATCTCGTTCTCTCTCCCTCTCACGCTGACCCTCTCCATTCGCATGCTATCTCGCCGCTCTCTCGCATCAGCTGATCGCGCTGTCATTTGGGGAGCTCCTGCTCTACCTGACTATCATTCCCTCTCTATCTCGTTCTCTCTCCCTCTCACGCTGACCCTCTCCATTCGCATGCTCTCTCACCGCTCTCTCGCATCAGCTGATCGCGCTGTCATTTGTGGAGCTCCTGCTCTACCTGACTATCATTCCCTCTCTATCTCGTTCTCTCTCCCTCTCACGCTGACCCTCTCCATTCGCATGCTATCTCGCCGCTCTCTCGCATAAGCTGATCGCGCTGCTCGTCGCGCTTCCGTCGCGCTTCCTTCTCGCTCGTCCCTCAAATGCTTCAATGTGCCGATTGTATACTTACAGGGTACGATTACGTTGAAAACTATCAACGAGCGATCATGGGCCCTTTCCTCGTCGTAAACCGCGAGGGAATCGCCCAACGCGATGCGGAGAACGTGAGTGACTCTTTCTCTCTCTCTCTTCTCTATGCCAACGTCCCGTTCGTTTCAGCGGGGGTGCGGTAACCGCATTGTTCCCCCCGAGTCTCCAACTCGCAATGGAGTGAGTTCCACCCGGCTGGCAACCGGGCTGGGACAAGAGGCGGTGAGTCGTCTTTCTTTTTCTCCTTCTCTTCCTCTCTCTCTCTCTCTCTCTCTCTCTCTCTCTCTGCCTCTCTCTCACCTGGTGTTGTTGTAGGTGCCGAAGAGAGCTTCTTCGGAGCCGCCGGTGAGGAGGCCCGCTCTGGGAGCGCGGCCGACTACGGTCGACGTCGCCACACAGGTGTCGGACGTACGTCGCCTTTTTCATATTCATCCAATACGCACACTCATCTGTAAATGCACGAGAATGTTATGAGAAAAGGGAAAAAAATAAATAAAAACAATTTTCTAGAATATTCGCTAGCGGTTTTTGCATGTACACGAATACACGGTAATCGGGTTTGTGGATCTAGTACTGCAATGAGAAGAAAAGTTGGCACGTATGATATCACTAGAAACGTATCACTAGCACTAGATATTGCAAAACGTCTAAATTCACAAGATATCCGGATAATAACCCACACGACACAGTGAAACGTACCACCCTACAAGATAACACGAATAATGCTACTGGCTTATAAACGCTCCGATACAATGCATGTGAAAAGAATGAAGGTATATTGAAGTGGAGTGAATGTAAGGGACTGATATTGCAGCGCTGTGCCACGTGCGCACGTCGTTGTGTTGAATGTGGAAGGGGGCCGAGGGTCGAGGAGGAGGAGGAGGAGAGGGAGGAGAGCCGCCAGGAGATGCGCGAGGTGGGTACATGTCAATGAAGATAGTCGTCACCTTTGTGTGTGTTCAGCTCCTCATCGCGGAGCAGCGTCGGAGGAAGGAGCGCTACACGAATCTCGACGACCTGATGGACCAGGTGGGTCTGCAAGTCAATGGAATATATATATATATATATATATATATATATATATATATATATATCCTCTCTCTCCCTCCTCTCTCTCTCCCTCCTCTCCTCTCTCCTCTCCCCCCCCTCTCTCTCTCGGCTCACCTGACATGTTGCTGTTCCAGATGCTGGACGACGAGGAGGAGATCATCCCTCTCCTCAGCGACGACTCTGACTCCGACTCGCTGGAGTGCGCGCGCAACGCGAGCGCGACCACGTCTCCATTCGCTCCCCTCAACAGGGTACAAATTAGCACTTTGTTAGAGAGTACCTGTACGGAGAGAGAAGGGGGAGGGGGAGGAGGATGATCGGGTGCTTGTTGCAGACCGTGCTCAACGAGACTGACGAACGTCCTGGCAAGGCGTCTCGTGGCAGACAACTGAGGAGGCCAGGTGTCCAGCAGTCAGAGGTGCGCCCGCATTCCAAATCCAAACATTCACTATGGCTGGTCTCACCATTCCAACCACAGTGGTAGCTAGCAACAACGTACATCGAGGGGGGGGGGGCAGTATAGCAGGGCGACTAGACGAGTTTCGACAATCAGGAAATCTAGGACGGTGTTTGTAACTGCTAGAGGCGGACGGCAAACAGTGTTATTGCAATCTCTACCAGACTCAATCGTGAGAAAAAATGAAAGGCAACGGAACGAGAAGGGGATTTTGTTGATATCCGGGGCGCATTGCAGGCTCTGGCGGCGTCGCGAGCGCGCTTCCTGCGCGAGCACGCCCCGCGCCGATTCTCCCCGGAGGAGATGGAGGAGGAGACAGAAGACGGCGACTCCCTCCATGAGGCGAGTCTCTCGACGCTGCCGGAGGAGGTTCCTCCGGCCGGCAAGCGAGGAGTGCGACGTGCTGCCCCTCTGCAGGGTCCTCGCCCCGAGAGACATGCACAGGCGCAGCCTGCTGAGAGCCGCTCCAAGGTACGCTGATTTGAGGGAAGGGGGGGGGGGGGGAAGGGGGGTGGAAGAGGATGCTAGGCGACTCTCTCCCGGATCGGAAAAGCGTGTTTCGGGTGATGCGCGCCTACCGCACTACCGAAACCTCGATTGCAACCATCGTGCCTAGCCATGCATGTTCTGTTCTATTCTATGACATTGCGCTCGAAGAATTGTTGCTAACAAGGGAATAGGGCGATGCGTGGCGATCACAAGTTGCTAGCGGGCGAGCAATAGCAAAGCACTTGGACCACACATAATGGAATGAGGTGGGAGGAGGAAGGAGGAAGGATGGACGCATGAATGACTCACCACTCACCCGTTCGCTTGTAGATCAGCGCGAGCAGACCGGTGGCTGTGCGACCTGAGCGACTGCTCAACGAGGAGAGCCAGGAGAAGAATCAGCGACAGGTACGGGGGAAGCCCCTCAAGTGAATAGCAATCAAGTATCCACCTGTACTTGCCTCCTCTCCTGATTCACCCAACCCCACAACACAACCTAGCTGAGCTGATAGGGGTAGATTCCAATCGAGTCATGCTGTACAATCCCATGTTCGGCTACTGGTAGTGGGAGACGCACTCACCCGTCCTCGTTCAGGCCATCACGGCAACCGCGCACCTTGCGAGCCGCCCCGCAAACCACCTCGGACTGGAGGCGCAAGAGAGGGCGCGGCGAGGCATCCACACCCGCCCGCCCGTCTCGCAACGGCCGGCTGAGCTCATCGGACAAGTCGCCACGGAGAGCAACACCAAGGTGGGTCGTTGTCAGCAGCCGCTGTAATATTCGCGTTCTGATTGTGACGCATCCCCACTTTCCTCACTCCTCCTATAGGCTAATACACATCACACTTCTATATCACACCTATCGGTTACTATCTACCACGTATACTTGGCCCTAGACACTCAGCACTCGTTTACGGAGAAGTGGCCGTCTATACCCCCGCCCCCCCCCCTCTACCTTCCCCTTTCACCTTCTTCTTTGCTGCAGCTGACTCGCCAGCAGCCGGTGTCGTCTCGCCCCGGGAAGTATCAAGGCCAGCAGTCAACGATGGACCAGGTGCGTCCGCCCTGCAACGGCCCTTGCACTATGATCACCTCCTCCACGCTCTTTCTCTCTCCTCGAATCCTGAGACACAGAGAGAGAGAGAGAGAGAGAGAGAGAGAGAGAGAGAGAGAGACTGACCTCGTTTGTCCGTTGCAGTGTGCCGATGTGGATGAGTCGATCCTCGAGGTGGACATCCCTCCTCCCAAGACGTCTCCTGTGCGCGTCACCGTGATCAAGGTGAGGCCTGTCATTTGTTGTTTGTTTATCAGATATACACAATATTATAAGGATCAAAAGTACAAATACACAATGGCAACATGATGGCATCGTAATGACATCGTATTGGCATCGCACTATGAATTATGATTTATCACAATCAATGTTCAGAGCGTCAAGATCATCAGCAAGAGGGTGAAGAAGGCGGAGAAGAAGAAGAAGGGAGGCATTCTGGCCAAGGCGATGCAGTTCTTGGGATTCAGCAAGGCAAAGAAGACGTTCGAGGAGGAACAAGAGGACTCGAACACGGACGACGACGACGACTCGGCGGAGCTGCCGCGCGGAGCGCCAGCTGCCGCCACGCCCATGCAGATGGACGAGGTGAGTCGGCATCCCCTGAATGTATCGTCCAGCTGTAGAGCAAGTGGCATGTATGTGTGTGAAGTGATGTCATTGCCCGTGTGTAGAGGAAGTGTTTCTCGATACACTTCGGCGCGAAATAAATTGTGTGATGTGCACGCTCATCAATTGAATGTATCCACTAGTCGAAAACACACAAGCTGGTAGATGCTCTAGAACTGTGATATTGTGAAGAAGCACACATGTAACACTATTATTGCTATGGATTGACGGGGGGAGGAGTGTTAATGCTAAACACGATCTGATGTGAACGCCAATGAGCACCAGGTACAACCCTCTCTCACCTGTCATGTTGTTCGCCGTGGAATCGACCTTCTTCTTGTAAGGCGATTCGCCCCTCGCCACTCCTCTCATCGACTCACCTGCAAACAATGCTATTGTAGACAACTACTCTCGCGATGAGTTCTTTTTCTATCTGACATATAATGCTAGTTTCTTTAGCAGAACAGCGCGACAAGTGTACACATTTATTTCGATATACATCGCGTAGACAAAACAAGTGCACAGAAAGGAATACATAGTGGATTGCGCGAGCCACACCGAGGTACGCAGAGATGAGGAGAGGTTGGCACATGTGTGGGGACAGGTAGTGGGAGCGCCTAGTCGTCCTCATCAATCTCACTCCTCGCCCATTGTCTTGTCCGCAACGCCACACAGCCTCGTGCTTTCCGTTGGTATGGCCGCCCACCCGCCCCATCTCAATCTGCACATCCTTGTCCTTGGTCTCCTCGCGGACCATCATGACGATACGAGCGGCTATCACGACTCTCAGTGCACAACGGACTAAGCGAACGCATTGCTACTATTATGTTTCCATAGTATAATAATGAATGCACTTTTATTGCAACTCAAACAAATGTAATTGGAACACGCGCATTCGGAGACTGAAGGCGTCAACGGGAGAGAGTCAGACACTCAGACACACATAGTGGGCGCGCAGTCGCACTCTTGACTCGCTTTGCCCCACCCTCTTTCTTTCCTAGAATGAAGACGGAAACCTTGTTCCTTACCGACCTTACCGATTCGTCCCTCTGCGCAAGTGTGGGAGTGGGAGGATGATCGGATGATGGCGCACCGCTCCTGAAATATAATGTGATCAAGTTCCGATCGGCTCAATACACAACAACACGAAACACTTTAGCACGTTCGATCAATCGAATAGATAGTGGAACATAGGAACAATGCAGCACCTAGTACCTCGCAAATGAGCATCGGTGACGAGGAGAGGAGAGAGGCGGCTGCGAGTTGGGTTGGGATCGACAGTCAGAGGGAGACCCCGACCCCCCCCCCCACTACGGGTCGGAATCGACGAGCACGTCTATCGAGCCACCTTCGTTGGCGCACCGATGCCTGCCCTGAAACAAACAATGACAGTACAGATAGTACAACAGAATCACAATCAGCATATTTATGACGAATCAAATAGAACATTATGACAATTTGTTTATCTACTCGACTGGACATATGCAGACGCGACATATGCAGCGAGGTTCGACTGGCGAAGGAAGATATGGGCACGGGAGGTGCACCCAGAGCCCTGTCAAGCTTCATTCCTCCTCTCCACTCCACTCCATTCCAGAACAGTCTTCCTTCGGGTTTCGGGATTTCGCTCTGCCCTACTCACACAGAGTCGACTTTGCGCCGCAGCTTCTCCGCCGTCATCCCTACTCCACGCGTCGCTAGTTGCACCCGGCTCTCCCCTCTCCCTTCTCCGGCTCGTCGTCTGACCACTCCACTACTCCACAGAGGGAGGAGAAGAGGGAGCAGGCAAGCGTCGCCGCTGCTACCGCCTCGCCCTCTCCCTCCCGCTCCGCGCATCTCCCCTGGCTACGCAACTTCTCGTTTCTACCAGATTCCTCGAAAACAGACCATACGAAAACTGATAGTCGAAACTGGTAGTCAAACAAAATAAAGGAAATCACGAATCGCGAAGAGATGTTACCTTAGCGCTTCGATGCCAGCTCGTTGCACACACGAAACGGATGGCTCTTTTTTTGATGTCGCCCATCTGAAGCAGCCTATATGAAGCAGCCCGGCTTCTCATTCACATACGAGCCCATCTAAATGGGAGAAGGTGATGGAGAGAGCCGGCAATGTGACCGGCTCACCCACCTCAATCAATCGATACGAGCGGTCGGAGACACACCCTCCCACACTGTCGCCCTCCACAACCAGAAGACACGGCATAGCTGCAGTCATACTCGAATTGAATTGATTACTCGAATACACACAGAAAACACATCTCACATCACATTGCAGTGAGAAACAAATCAATAAAAAAAGAAAAGCATATGTGGACGAGAGCCGCGTTGATAGTTGGATGCGGTGTGCGGAGTGAGTACATACCCTCGCCGCGCTCTCTCCCTTCCCTTCGCCCTCCGCCGCAACGGCCGCATCGATCCGAGTCTCTCGCCCCTCTCGTTGCCGCTGAAACAGTCGCTATCAACACGGGCAAACACAACCGACATCAGATTCCACAAACAAATTGAAGCCGTCAAGAAACGACACGCAATCGAAATGTGTGTGAAGGGCGAATCAGGCTGAAAGGTTGAACACGTCTTTACCGTGACGTGGCGATTGCTGTCCGAGGCGGCTGTGGGTTGCCAGTCGCGCGGTCGCTGCGCGAACCGACCGAGTCGCGGAGTCGCTTCTTCCTGAATAACGAACACGTCAACGACAATACATCAACAACTCAACACACACACACTCACAAAATGACGCGACCGTACCCCCATACAACATGAAAGTCAAAGCAGTCTTTATAAAACGAGCATAACATGAACATTGCATCTGACGAGAGAGGAGAAGGGAAGAGAGAGAGAGAGAGAGAGAGAGATGGAGGAAGAAAGGGGAGCGAGAGAGTGTAATGGGTGTGCTTTCAGACAGTGCTCGCCGAGGAGGATGTGTCTGTCTTGGAGCAGTCGCAGCGCGACCCCCGCACCCAGCAAGCCGACACTTTGATGGAGGAGCAGGAGGAGCAGGAGGAGCAGGAGGAGGAGGTGATGGAGACTGCGGAGGTACCGGCATCGCGCCGTGGCCGCTCTCCGTCCCCCTTCCCGCCCCACCCACACGACCCCCGCACCCAGCAAGCCGACATTTTGATGGAGGAGCAGGAGGAGCAGGAGGAGCAGGAGGAGGAGGTGATGGAGACTGCGGAGGTACCGGCATCGCGCCGTGGCCGCGCTCCGTCCCCCTTCCCGCCCCACCCACACGACCCCCGCACCCAGCAAGCCGAGGAGGTGATGGAGGAGCAGGAGCAGGAGCAGGAGCAGGAGCAGGATGAGGACGTGGAGATTGTGGAGGTACCGGCATCGCGCCGTGGCCACACTCCGCCCCCCTCGCTCCCTGCGTGGCGTTCTGCCACACCCGACCCGCAACCGGGCCGCATCATCGTCGCTGGTTTCGAGGTGCGTGTACGAGGGGGAAGAGGGAGAGAGAGGGGGATGAAGGGAGGGAGGGAAGGATGGATGAGTGAGAGAGAGAGAGAGAAGAGGGGCGGAGAGAGTGAGAGACGCGCATTTCAGCTCACCTCGGACCAGATGGAAGATGGGGTGGCCGCGATCTCGCGCGCCCAGGAGAACGAGATGGCCGGTCGTCCGGTGTTCGGCGTGTTTTCGCAGCTCGCAGAGAATTGGCCTCTGATGCTAGAGGCGGACATCTGCAAGATCGTGCGTGGAGAGAGAGAGAGAGAGAGAGAGAGAGAGAGAGAGAGAAAGAGAGAGACAAGTCAACGACATTGAGAGGGGGAGGGAGAAGAGGGGGAGGGGGGCGGTGATAAGAGAGAATGTTGCAGGTGCACATGCCGAACGTGAGCGAGGAGGCGCGATACAGGGCGAGGGGAGCCATCACGGCCAAGGGCCACTACGTGGCCGTTGCGTGGACTGCGGCCACCAAGACGGCCATACTCTACGACTCGATAGGAAGGACGGCGCCGTACGAGGTGCGAGGAGAGAGAGAGAGAGAAGGGGGGGGGAGGGGGGGGAGAGGGGAGAGAGGGGAGAGGGGAGAGAGGGGAGAGAGAGGGGGGAGAGGGGAGAGAGAGGGGGGAGAGGGGGGAGGGAGAGGGAGAGCCCATAATGTGGGCGTATTGCAGTGTGTGGAGTGGTGCGCGGCTCTCCGTGGCGCCTTTGGAAACGCGGCGGAGTTCTTCCTCGAGAACGGGGCAATGGCGCAGCTCGATTCGGAGAGCTGCGGACTCATTAGTCTCGCCACTGCCGCCCTCCTCGCCAATGGAAAGGAGCCGACAAGGTGAGAGAGAGAGAGAGAGAGAGAGAGAGAGAGAGAGAGAGCGGAAGCACGCGATAGTGTTGCAGATACGAAGCCCTTTTGCCGACGCAGATGGCGACGGCGTGGAACTGCGCGATTCGCGGCGGCAGCAGCGCACTCGACGGTCCCAGTGTCGGACTGTGAGTGCGAGAGAGAGAGAGAGAGAAAGAAAGAGAGAGAGAGAGAGGGAGGGAGAGAGGGAGGGGGGAAGGTGTGAACAAAGAATGCACAGGCGCCATGTCGCCGCCCGGCCAAGTCAGCTGCGCGCACTCGACGTCGCCCTGATGCCACAGCTCGATGAGCAGGCGCACGCGCCGGAGAGGGAGCAGCCCAAGGAGCAGGAGAAGCCCAAGGAGAAGGAGAAGGAGAAGCCCAAGGAGCCCAGCACGCAACACGTGTACAAGGTTGGGAAGGAACTGAGAACGAAGGAGAGAGGGAAAGAGGGAGAGAGAGGGGGGGAGAGAGGGAGAGGGGGAGAGGGGGGGGGTAGGGGGGGAGAGGGGAGAGGGGAGAGAGGGACAGAGAGGGAGAGAGGGACAGAGGGACAGACGCCACAATCCCCAACAATACAACCAAGCAATGGGGGAATCCGCATCAAATTCATAATCACAAGAATCCAAAGTGCGCAAGAATTTCGAATCGGGCAATGACTCACCGCAGACGAGTACACGTTGACTGGACAGCGGACAGCCAAATCTAGAAACAAAAAAAAAACAATACATCATTCATCCACTCACATTTGTACGCTGTAAGTGAAACATACAATAAGAATGGGAACACATAATGGAGAATGGAGTGAGTGAGTGAGTGAGTGAGTGAGTGAGTGAGTGATTGAGTGAACAGGTAGTGAATGGAGTGGAGTGAGTGAGCGAGGAAAGAGCTTCTCGTTGCAGGAGGCGAGGAAGAGGAGGGCGCAGCAGGCCACACTGGAGGTGCACTCCCGTCTGGTGCACGAAGGCCTGCTCCTCGGAGCAGACGAATGGCTGGTGATAGTGGAAGAGATGGACCTGCGTCGCCAGCAGCTGAGCCGCGCCTCGCCGTCGCCGGCCCCTGCCACTCCCGCGCCCGCCACTCCCGCGCCCGCCGCCCACGTGCCCATCCCCACTGTGCCGAGTGGCACGTTGAGCGCCTTCAAACGCCGCAAGCTGAACAGCGGCGCCGCGCAGATCGTGGCGCAAGGAGAGGATGCCGCCGATCACTCCACCCCCGCCACCTCCCCCGCCGCTTCCTCAGCCAGCAGCACGACGACGGCGACCCCCCGTGCAAGGCGCGTCTCCAACGCGCCGTCTGTGAGCGGCTCGACGTCGACCACGTCGGCAGCTACGCGTGTGCAGCCGAGACGCGGATGCAGGGACAAGTGGTGGGTGGGGTGCGAGGGGATGTGTGGGGTGCGAGGGGATGGGTGGGAGAGTGAGAGGAGTGTGCGTGAACAGCCAGTCACCGTGTACCATTGCAGCAGCGTCACTCTCCCGCTCCCCATCACCACCAAGAACACCAAGGCCGCAAAGAAGACGCTTCCGAACAAGACGCCGCGTGGAGCTGTCGAGGGTGGAGCAGCCGGAGGCGCTGCCGGTGGTGCAGGAGGCGGAGCGACGCCGTCCAAGAGCCAGAAGCGCGGAGGCGCCGATGCAGCGAGTGGAAGTGGAGCAGCAGGAGGAGCTGCCGGAGGAGCGGCGTCGTCCAAGCGCCAGGCGCGCGCGGGCGCCGCGCGCTTCTGAGGAGGCGGGGTAGGGGGGTGGATGGATGGGCAGCTAGCCGATCCATCCCCACCTTACCCGACTGAGTGGTCATCGTTCAACGGTGAGTGCGCGTAGCCGCATGCCACTCGCATCTCTCCCTCTCTCTCTCTCCTGTCTGCTCCTGTCTCCTCCAGCGTCTGCTACCTTGTCCCACCCTCCTTTCTTGCAGATGCCGACGGCAGGCTGCGCCCGCCGCCTCGCATCTATCCACTATCAGGGGAAGATCGCGATATTGTGTGAGTGGGTGAGGGAGCATGCGGCAAGTAAGGGGGGGGAGAGAGAAAGTGTAGATATACGAATAGAGCTCACCGTCCAACCATCCATGTGTACACCGTTGAGCGTAGAGGCAGGCAGGGAGCCCCAATTCCTGCAATCGTAACGTTGAAAGACGGGGGAAAATTCAAGAATTGAAGTTTACATATAACCGGGTCTCGTACGTTTCACCGACCTATGCCTAATAACATTAACCCACACATGACTATGTCTCAAATGTGTTTCGGAACGCGGAAATTATGCGTGAACTCGGATCTTGTTTCAGGACCCAGGGGGAGCGGACGGCGTGAGAACGCGCGGTGTGCGCGCAGGAGGAAGGGCCGCGAGGCGTCGGGGAGAATGGGCAGAGAGCCGAGGAATAGAAGTGCACGTCACCTGTGGCGTGTACTTCTGCGTGGATTGGGGTGAGTCTGTGGGTGGGCGGGGCGGTGACGGCGAGCACGCGATCACACACCGCGACAGCAAAGTCTGAAAAGGAAAAGTGTATTCAACTGTTTCAGGTGGGCTCCCTCTTTTGGACCCACCTCGGAGATGCGGTACGACGAGCGCCAGTCGGTGGACGTCGGAGGAGAGGCCGCGAGGCGTCGGCGAGAACGGGCAGGACGCCGATGGATAGGTGTACACGCCATTCTTGCGCGTGTACACCTGCGTGGAAGGGGGTCGGTCCGGAGACAGCGGTCGACCTCGGAGACGCCAGTCTGCACAGAGCACGCCCGCAGACACCTGGAAAGAGGACAGGTGAGTGAGTGGGAGCGGCATGAACACATTATGTTTCATAGATTTACTGAGGCGGAGTTAGTATGGAATGGAAATGGCATGTCTACAGACTACGTGAAATATGATTCACATTCATTCAAAAACGGGAGGGGGAATAAGACAGGGGAAACAACAGTCACATTTTATTATCCGATCACACAAAATCAATGCAGGAGATAACAGATGACGCGAACACACTCCTATCAACATGACTTTAGTTCTACTCACCGGGATGAGGCGCGCGAGGGCAGATGAACGGCGAGCAGCACACAGAGTGGCTGTGTGAAGGCTGGAAGAGCAGCATGTACGGAGATGTACGGCACGTGTGCTGTATGCGACGCGGGCACCAGATGAGGGGAGGCTGACAGCCGCGTCGCCCTAGAGCATAGCAATACAAGGTGAGAAGGGAGACGGGTGCGGAACAGAGAGAAGCGGATGGGAAAGAGGCTCAGTGGGACTATAATCACCTGTGACATTTCCGGTGGTGCAGTGGCAGTGCGAGCCCTGGCGGAGATCCAGGTTTGCCGGATCACTCGATGGACCCAGTGTCGGAGCAGGAGGATGCGCATGCCCTCGTACGCAGAGAAGGGACAGCAGCGGCGACAGAGTGTGGCCAGCGAGCACGAGACGCTATCTGACAAAAAGTGAGAGAGCGCATGAATATTCGTTACAGATGTGCATACACATTTACTAGCTAATGTAAAACGGGGATACAACGAGTTTTTTGGTAGTTTGCGTGAGATTGCGACAACAGGGTTGATATGATACACATATAATATATGCGCACGTTCAGGTCGCGGTACACTCACTCGGATCGGTCGACAGACGCACGACACGTGCAAGGAGACGATGAAGACGCGGCTGCAGCGACACAAGCAACACACGCCACAGACAGACACAGACGACACATCGCGTAGGCGAGAGCGAGCAGCCAGCAGAGCGCAGAGACGCGCCGACAGCTGCCAACTACAATCATGATAGTGAGTGGCCACAATCAATGGTTTATCGTTGCGTAACCTATGGGGACGAAACATGTGGCTATAATAGATGTTAATGCAACGTGTTTGTGATTCAAGTCAAAAAAATACTCAAGGGTGATAGAAACGTACACAAACAATGCTAGCATTCACGTATACAAGTGTCATTTCAGGATTGTGGAATACACGGCACCTCTCTGACAGTCGGCAGTGGCGGAATTCGCCGATGGGCGATTGAAGAAGAGTGCGAGCAGCAGGGCTGAGCGCATCTCAGCACCGACGATAGAGGCGGGAGAGCGAGTGCGGCAAGTCTGTGTGGCCACAACGAGCCGACCGTCTCTCTGCTCCATCTGGAATGGAGAAAGTGAGTGAGGAGGGAGGCGCATGCCATTTCAAAGGGCATTACCAAACTATCTACGCCTACGTTCTACGCATTTGTAATTTTCAATTATGGCAGAAAAGGTGTGAACGAGGGATTGATCGCCAAGCAAACACAGTGATGTTTCAGAAGTCTCACCTCGAATCGACAAGTTCTCGGAGCCGCAGGATGTGTGTGTGTGTGTGGAAATGGGAGACGAGGAGAGGAGGACGGCGTGCGATATGCGGCCTAGGCAGCACAGCGACCATGCGAGTGGAGGACCAGCGCGCCACAGTCAGCACTCAGCAAGAGGGCGATCGATGCGGCGACGACGACCGCCACTCTGGAAAGACACGCAAGGTGAGAGAGGAAGCGGCACGCGCATGGCCATGGCCAATAAGCCATGACTCACAAGATATATAATATAAAAACACAATCACAATTAGTGCATACACATGAACAAGACAAGGGAGAAAAAACGTACATCGGACAAGTTGACTAGAGAACTAATGGCTTCATGCCAACATGAACACAGTTTATTTTCTTAATATAGAAGAAGAGAGACAGATAAAGGAATAAGAAAGAAGAAACAGCATGTGCCATTAATTCTTGCAATGAGAGAATCATGTATGTCAATCGAATGAAACACAAACGAGACGTCGACCAAATACACCAATAAGTGAGTGTACACTGAACTATTTCACTTCACAAATTCACATATGCATATTTGAATAAACTAAAACCGAAACAAAATCAAATAACACAAGATTTTGAAAGAAATTTCGAGGTGAGACTATATCGCAACGGGCCGCGGGTGCAGAGACGCAGACTCAGCGCGGGGGGCGAGAGCGCAGAGAGTCGGGGGTGCGCAGCAGGGGTGGGGGGAAGGGGGCGGGGCGGGGCGTAGGGGTGAGGGGTGAGGGGCGAGGGGCGAGAGAGAAGAGAGAGGGAGGTTGTGGGAATAGATATGTCCCGAAAAGGTATAAGATTTTGTAAATATGATCTCGAATTCACTTTTATCTTTTAGAACTCATCAAATTCTTGCACTTGCAGGATACAAAACTAATACATGATGAATACAACACATACAAGTTCAGGACACACGGATTACGTAAATCTCGCTGCCACTGCAGTGACTGATCTCGAAATTAGGCGCGAAAACTCATTTCCGCTCGCTACCGGACACTTCCGCCCGCTATCTCTACCATAGTTGGTTGCGCATTTAGATAATCTATGTATGTTACCGTCTCGTTTCTATGACACGTTTGTATTCAACATTGAACATGATTCGCTGCTATGAAGTACTGTATCGTTACAGATTGTTGTGTGATGGAGGGCCTTTCTGGCTCGTCCACCTCCGATCCCAATTCGGCTCCCCCTTCCGATCCGCCCGTTCCTTCTCAGAGAGACAAAAAGGTTTATAATACTTCTGTTGGAGAAAATGAATGAATACTACTATAAGGAATGCATGGAACCATTTCAGGATTGTCCCGGCTGCGGCAAAACACTCGGAGAAACGCAGCTTCGGATCCATAAAAAGCAGAAGTGCACTGTGGATGACCCCCTTCCCCGTCGCAATAAGGCATCTCTACTCCTCTGCCCGTGGTGCCCCAGCCAACTCCCGACCCGCACTGCTCTTCTGGAGCATATCTGTTCGGCTCATCGAGAGCCCACTGCAGTCGTCCACACGGAGAAGATGACACCAGCAGAAGCGCAGGTATGTAATCCCGATCGTAAAATCTTGTTATGAAGATATGCAGTATGTATAGTTTTGTGATAATGAATGTTTTGATTCGAATTCTTTATCGCTTTCTCTTTCGTTCACCTTCCCCCTCACTTATCAATCATATTTATATTGAATCCTCATTCATCTTCTCCCGCACTGTTCATCCGAGTCATCGCTCACTCATCACTCACGTCTCATGTGGAGTGGAACTGACACTTCCTGACCGTCTCTTCTCTGACCGTCCCTCTCACTGAGATTCTGATCGCCTGGTCCTGGAATCGAAGATGTCTCTCTCTCCCCTTCCGCTCTTTTCCTCCTATCTCCCACTCCCCCTCTCCCTCACTGAGATTCTGATCGCCTGGTCCTGGAATCGAAGATGTCTCTCTCTCCCCTGCCGCTCTTTTCTCCTATCTCCCTCTCCCCCTCTTCCTCACTGAGATTCTGATCGCCTGGTCCTGGAATCGAAGATGTCTCTCTCTCCCCTGCCGCTCTTTTCTCCTATCTCCCTCTCCCCCTCTCCCTCACTGAGATTCTGATCGCCTGGTCCTGGAATCGAAGATGTCTCTCTCTCCCCTGCCGCTCTTTTCTCCTATCTCCCTCTCCCCCTCTCCCTCACTGAGATTCTGATCGCCTGGTCCTGGAATCGAAGATGTCTCTCTCTCCCCTGCCGCTCTTTTCCTCCTATCTCCCACTCCCCCTCTCCCTCACTGAGATTCTGATCGCCTGGTCCTGGAATCGAAGATGTCTCTCTCTCCCCTGCCGCTCTTTTCCTCCTATCTCCCACTCCCCCTCTCCCTCACTGAGATTCTGATCGCCTGGTCCTGGAATCGAAGATGTCTCTCTCTCCCCTGCCGCTCTTTTCCTCCTATCTCCCACTCCCCCTCTCCCTCACTGAGATTCTGATCGCCTGGTCCTGGAATCGAAGATGTCTCTCTCTCCCCTGCCGCTCTTTTCCTCCTATCTCCCACTCCCCCTCTCCCTCACTGAGATTCTGATCGCCTGGTCCTGGAATCGAAGATGTCTCTCTCTCCCCTGCCGCTCTTTTCCTCCTATCTCCCACTCCCCCTCTCCCTCACTGAGATTCTGATCGCCTGGTCCTGGAATCGAAGATGTCTCTCTCTCCCCTGCCGCTCTTTTCCTCCTATCTCCCACTCCCCCTCTCCCTCACTGAGATTCTGATCGCCTGGTCCTGGAATCGAAGATGTCTCTCTCTCCCCTGCCGCTCTTTTCCTCCTATCTCCCACTCCCCCTCTCCCTCACTGAGACTGAGATTCTGATCGCCTGGTCCTGGAATCGAAGATGTCTCTCTCTCCCCTGCCGCTCTTTTCTCCTATCTCCCTCTCCCCCTCTCCCTCACTGAGATTCTGATCTCCCTTCTTGAACGATACTATTTCACAGAATAAGAAGACTTCCCTCGAGATGCAGTACGGGGACAACTTCAAAGTGGCCAGCACTGACAAGTCGTGGAAGAGACTGATTTGTAACCGTTCTGGGTTGAAGCAGGAGAAGGTGGATTGAAATCTTTGTTTCAGAATACATCATTATAATATATTGTAGGTATACGATAGTCGCGCTCCCAAGGAAACTCTGCCAGTTGGTTTCGTTTGTCCAGCGTTCATGAACATCGGTGTCGAGCCGGATGGGGAAGGGTTGGTGAATGACTACTATTGATTGTCATATTGCATACAGACTTGTAACGGTAAAATACTCTACCTACCACTCTCATTCCGACTACCCACGGATGAGGGTTCCCGACAGTGTAAAAGGAGA
The DNA here is from genome assembly GCA_963966185.1 of Rhabditoides inermis. Lineage (NCBI taxonomy): Eukaryota > Metazoa > Nematoda > Chromadorea > Rhabditida > Rhabditidae > Rhabditoides > Rhabditoides inermis. The sequence continues at coordinate 142,390 of CAWZYM010000196.1, read as the reverse complement.
AATAACAACAATGGTCGCCATGGGCGTTCCTCCGTCAGCAGTGGCGCTGCAATTCCAGAGTAAGTAGGCAGGCCGAGATTCCGTTCATTATGTGTTTTTTAAGAATCTTCGGCTGATGCGGTTCGCGGCGGAGATACCTCCGGCTTTCATCAGATGATGCAGGCGCTTACCACCAAGCAGGTTCATCAGATATTTATCCGGAATCGTTGTAACATAAGTTTACAGGTCACTTCGATAGTTTCGGACAGAATCCGAAATCCGAACGCGTTGCCAACCGACCCGCAACAAGCGATTGACGAACTCGAGAAGAGATGCGCTACTGACAACAGAGTAGCTTTGTTCTTGAACAGAATGCGTCACGGTGATGATTTCGCCGTCGGCTTCATGACGTCTCAAGGTCTCCAACTGGTCCACGAGGAATGTGCTCACGAGGGTTCTGTGGTGCTGGCAGACACCACACACAAGGTACATTTTCTTCAGCTAATTATTAGCTACTATAACAACTTTAACTCCAGGTGACAATCACATCCTGCAAGCTTGCTCTTCTCCTCATTAAAACCAAAAGAAACACTTGCATGCCATTTCTGGCCGCTTTCCTGAGGGGAGAGGCGAGGACCCATCTTCAACCTGTCTTCGAAACTCTGATGTTCAGATACCTCACCAGGTAAACTGCTTGTAATTTCTGACCTTTCGTTGTGAGAGCTACCGTAACCCCTAAGAGTCTCTCTCGCTCGCTCGCTCGCTCTATCTCTTTCTCTTTTCTTTCTCTTTCTCTTTCTCTTTCTCCTTCTCCTCGAGTCGGTCAACGTGTTCAGGTATCGCAAACTGCTGAACGTGGCAGCTCTCATGACGGATTGTTGTGAAAGCTTTCGCAATGCATGGATTGCCGCTACGGAGAATGTCTATCAGCTGGCGGTGCAGAAGTCCTTGACCGTGACTGTGAGTAGTTACTAACATATCAAGTAACTTTTGGATTATTCGCAGCGTCCTCTCTCTCCGCTGTGGCTGCAATGCGGCTATCACGTGAACGCCGCTATCCTGAAGAAAATCAAGCTTCACCTACCGATTCGGAAGGCCTCTGAGGTGAGAAGGAATTAGATGTAATGAATAATAGTCAGAACGCGAGACATACCTTTGACTATGAGGGAAGGGAGGAAGGGGAGGGGGGAAATCAGGCTGGAGAGGAGGGAGAGAGTTAAGTAGAAAAGAAGAATGTGTTTTAGAACAGCGATCCCCATGAGAGAACAGAGCAGGCCGTCCTCCAGGCGTCTGTCATTCTGTTGTTCTACGACATGGCATAGTGAGTTGAAAGAGAGGGGAGGATAGAGGAAATGAAATCTTTGTGGGAGTACATCATGTGTAGAATTGTCATTGGTGTTAAGCCACGCCCAGGATCTAGAACGAAACGAGAGAACGAAAGAACGAGATCTAATTTTGGCTCGTCGACCAGCGAGATGTTCCAGCGAGGGTGGGACGAGCTCAAGTCGAAGCTAGAGACGATCGACTCTCCATCAGCTGACCGTCTCGTCACTTACTTCCAATCGGACTGGATGAGAGATTCTTCGAGGTGGGCCCTCTATGGGCGAGTCGGTCTTGGATTGTCCACGAACACGACTACTGAGGCATTCAACAAGTGAGTTTTTTTTCAAATATCGGTTATATCGATTTTTATGTATTTCACCTCTCAATTCTTTGCTGTAGGCTTCACTCGCTGTAGGAGTTGTATTACTGTACCTTACCGTAACCTTACCGTAACCTTACCGTAAACTGCATTAGCATGTGTTACTTGATTCGAGATAAATATTCCTAATTATCAATGTATTAAGAGAGTTTTTTCAGGGTGATCAAGAAGGACGTCTTCGGCAACAAGGAAGGGAGGCTGCACATTGGAGAAGCAACTGATATGTTGCTTGAGTGGTTCCATCGGAAGGAACGCGAATTCGACGCAATGGTACAGTGGATGAGAAATTTAATAAGGAGAGCCGATATTTCATGTTAGATACTATACAGTTCACGAACGGTTACAGGTAAACGGTCCGCAGAAGTCGGTGGTGAAGCGAGATATGGACGGCCACAGGACACACAGGGAAGCAGTAGACAAGATTCTGGATGGTGTGACTTTCAACGTCACAGACACTGGCGACTTTCAAGTGCTTGGCCAAACGGTGAGAGAAACAAGGAGACATTCCTAAATCTCTTATGAACAATGGGACATTTCTGGTTTCTTTAATTTACAGGTGCGGATTGTGGGTGGGTGTCCCATTCACTGTCTCTGCAAGTGTCGGTACACGAGGTGTGGCGCATGTCCTCACCGCTTTTTGTGCAGCTGTCCAGTCGGCCTTGTTGGAGCCTACACCTGCGTCCACGCTCACATCATTCACATTCTGGTCACTGCGGTTCCCTATAAGGAGGTCAGTGATCATAAGTAGTGTATCGTACGTATGTGTTATGTGTACATTCGAATGTTTCAGAAAGAGAACACGCCCGGTCTGAAGGACGACGTCCCTACTCCGACTGTACATAAGAGAAGGCGTGTCGAGGAGGAGAAGGAGAACGGTGACAAGGAGAAGGAGAACATTGACCATGCTGCGCAGGAAGAAATGGCTATGGAGGAGAGGGCGCGAGTCATTGCCGCTATCCAAGAGGTAAACTGTGGACAGTGGAATGTGGAATCAAAGTGAAATATGTTTTTTTTACCGAATATGCGGCGTGGGTGGTATTTAGACAATTACAATTACTGTACTTTTCGTGGGAGTGCAGGAGGAATGGAGAGTGTTTTTGGCCTTTCCGGACAAAACTTCATTTTTTTCAGGCTTCCACTGTCGACTTCATGCGCGTTCTCCCTTCACTCCAGAAGGTGGTCGACATGCTACACAGTAAGGACGAGGACACCTCAACACCTCGCAGATTCGCTCTTCCTCCTGCTGCGCGCCGTCCTCTCGCCAACGAAACACAGAGGGAACTTCGGAAGAAAAGGTAAGACCAACATGAAGACATTTTGCCCATTGGAGGTGAACATGAGACATTGTTAAATTCAATATCTTGGAAGATCATAACTTTTTTCAGGTGGGCCGGAGAGGTGACTACACCAAAGAGACCAGAACAGTCGCGGATGTCTCTCTACGAGTCACTCAAGAGGAAAGCCCGCGGTGCGCACTGCATGATCGGCCTCGATCGTGCCGAGATCGAGAAGAAAGCGAGAACACAGTTGGCAGAAGAGGCTCGGCAGAGGGATGATAGGTGTTCGATGTGCGCCCGCCGAGTCAAGTACTGGATCGCGTGTGGGCGCTGCGAGCGCTGGTACTGCGCTACCCATGTGGGTGAGGCCGGGGAGAACTGCAGCAAACTCGTGCCCGCGATTGTGCAGTCTCTGCCGGACGATGCCTCCTTCGCCGACAAGCTGGACTGGATCTGCAGTCGCTGCGACGCATAGAGTGATGGAGAAGAGATTATCTTTTAAAAGGACTTCCGTAAGAGAAGAGTTTGTGTTACTCAACGTAATGCAACAAAAGCTCATGCATTTTATCAATCGAAATAGTAAACAAACCTGCTCTTTCTGCAATAATAACTAATGCGAGCAAATGTTGTATGTCGGGAAATTGATTTCGGTATCCGGTTGAACTATTGGAGCAGGTTTGTGTACTATTTCGATTGATAAAATGCATGAGCTTTTGTTGCATTACGTTGAGTAACACAAACTCTTCTCTTACGGAAGTCCTTTTAAAAGATAATGAATGTACTTTTATTGGATTTCATATAAATCTATCTACATTAACATGAACCACAAAACATTTTTTTAAAGAAATCCAACAATTCTCCAACACCTTGTTGAGTCCAAAATTGTATAAAATTTGCAAAAAAAGAAATTTAGGTAATGCTGATGGGAAAATTCACAATTCCAATGTCATTTCTATGTAAAATCATATATTACAAAAGGTTTGCCACCAGCCGGAACCGAACTCGAGCCATGTGTCTCAACGGGCGCAATAGCTAACCACAACACTAATGTGCGCACGGCAGTTCCCGCGATCTAAACGATATCAGTGCAATCCACAGGCAGTGCGGATTGTGCACCTCCTGTCTGCTGGGGGCAGCCGGTGCGCGCCACCCCCCCCCCCCCTAGAAAACGATCCGTATACGGGGGATTGGCTGCCCCTCAGGGGGCGCGCGCGCGTATCTCGCTTCCTACAACAGCTAGCGTTACCAAAATCGAAACTTAACCATTTTCTAACATCCTGATAACATCTATCAGAATCACATTGTTCTCGCAAAGATTCTAAGGGACCTTTCGTTCAGTCGCCTTTTGCCGATTCTAGCGCGCGACTAGGGTTAACACAAACCAACCAGCGCTGCCGCGCTGGTTGTAATTAAGGGATGATGAGATGGTAAATGGAAAGGTGAAGAATGAGTTCATGAAAGAATTTGATTGATTGTTGCTATGATTGTTTGCTAATGGGAGATAGAAATTTATTGATTGTTGTACTAGCTTTGTTGTCTGTTGATTTTGTTGAGTTCTCTCGTGCTAGAAGATTGTTTATGTTGTACTAGAAAAGTAAAGCTATTACCATTATGCATCAAAATAAGGTATTCCTTTCCTTCAAAAACCTCAGAAACATGTTGCCCCGCTGATAATTGAGCCCTCTGTCTGCGTCTATGAGTAAGTCGCGTAGTCTCTTCCATTCTAATCGCCTCGGTCTCCGGATTCGCACACTCTTTTGCGTCCTGTTGGCGTCTGCCCCTCTCCGAAGTGCACGCTCTCTCGTGTCGTAGTGAGGTCTGGTTCTCTTTGCGACACACGCTCTTTCCAGTTCATTGTTCGTCTAAACCTCTCTAAATCCCACACTGTTTCGCCTCACGTGCACCCCTCTCCTAAGGTTCAAGCCCCCAAAAAAAGGAGACAGTCCAAGTGTCTGCGTGGCCGAGTGGATAAGAGTTCTGCGCGCGAGACGAGAGGTCGCTGGTTCGATCCCGGTGCTCTCAATCATCAGCGTCCGCGACGCAGCTGCGCCGCGCGATCATCGCGATATCCGCGGCCCATTGCGAATGAAGAAGAGGTAAATTTCGACATGCGCGAGGCGAGAGCTTACACCACAATAGTGTCCGCAAGTCACTCTGAATGGCGTGAGGAGCTCAATGAAATGAAAGATTCAGCTTATATTATATTATAAACATAATAAAAACGTATTATAATATGATCATAATCTGACTGCCAAACATTTAGGCACTTGCGTTCAAAATACAGGGTGTGGTGAAACGTTCTTTTGCGTTCTTTCTTGAAGCGAGAGTGAAACAGACAGAGAACGAAAGATGTCACACAATAGAGACTTACATACATCATAATAAACCGGAACTGCTAACAGCATCACTCCAGAAAGTATATATTCCCTTTTAGTGCCATCCGAAGTTACCGGATAGATGCGTGATGCGACGCCGGGGACTTCACACCCCCGGGGTAGCAAGTGGCGTCTGCGGAGGCGGACTGTGATGAGGGAACGACTCATATGGATGTCGATAGTGGATCTGGTGGCGAGTCTGTCGCCGGTGCACCCCTTCGAGGAGCACTCAAATGGGCACGAGAGAAGAGCGAGTGAGTGCGTGAGAGCGAGCGAGCGAGCGAGAGAGAGAGAGAGAGAGAGAGAGAGAGAGAGAGAGAGAGAGAGGACGAGATAGAGGAAGACGGGCGAGAAACAGTTCGCGAACCGACTGTCGTTTCAGGTGTACGCTCTGTGCCGCTGGCTGCGTCGGCGTGCGATGACGTCATCATAACGGCAACATCACATGCCGCGCACTGGCACTCATACATACGAGGCGGCGGCCCACTCTGTCATAGTGGGTCGTCGGTCGTGGAGTATGGGGCACTCTTGGTGTGAGAAGGGCGGGGGCAGTCGGTGTCACGAGGAGAGTTTGACTCGAATCTCGTCGCCACCCCGCCCCCTCCACCGAAAGCGCGTTCGAACCGTGAGCTGCCGGCTCGCGAAAGAGTCGAGTCAGGAGACGGGAACGTGAGACTGCGTTCTATGAAGGCCCGCAAGGGAGCAGGGCGCACTCTACGAGACCCGGTTGTCGAACTACGGGTGAGTGGATAGGGGGAGAAGGGAAGAGAGAGGAGGGGAGAAGAGAGGAGAAGAAAGAGGAGGAGGAGAATCTCGAAATAACTATATCTTTCAGATTGACGTGGGGCGACGTGGACAGTGATCTTTGATGCGGTCACTGTCAGCCGGGAGCGGCTACATAAGCTGCGCCAATCGGAGAGAAACCATTTTTTGTGAGTGAGAGAGAGAGAGAGAGAGAGAGAGAGAGGGAGAGAGAGAGGGAGAGAGAGGGGGGGAGAGGGAGAGAGGGAGAGAGGGAGAGAGGGAGAGAGGGAGAGAGGGAGAGAGGGAGAGAGGGGGGAGGGAGAGAGGGAGAGAGACTGATCTCGATACATTCGAAAACGATGGGAGCAGAGATGAAACTGAACAAGTGAGACGAGGGACACCCTCTCTCTCCTCAACACATCATGAAAACACAGTACTAGTGATGGGAATGATATCCAAACATATAAGAACTACGACAACACACTCATTGAACACCATACGCTCACAATACTTTATTCGGAGGCAGCTAGAGATATAAGGAGGGGAGAGGAGGGCCAGTAGATGGGTAGCCGGGCGCATCCATCTGACGCCCTCTTGCATGAGCAAGCCGCCTCCTCCCACTGTGGAGTAGAGAGGACAACTGAAATCAGCATGTGATACTTGTAGACGGATTGACGGATACACCACAACTGCCTAGGCAATAAGTCAACATGAATCGGTAACATTCGATGTCATTTGTTCACTGACCAGTGAACCGCACCCCTTTGCACGCTATGCGTCAATTACGCGTCGTGGTTTGACGAAAAAATGTTACCAACATATCGCCACGCTGACTATTCACTAGGCAAAGAGACCACATTCAACGACGCTTGAAAATCGAGAGTGCAGACGAGCTATGATCAATGAACGTCGTCGAAATAAGTGAACGCGCGCAGGACCGAGCTTGCAAAACAGCTCGCAAACTTAACAGCTCGCAAAACATGGAACATCAGAAATATTGATGACTACTAGGGAAGAAACTTGAATGTGTTTTAATTTTATTTTAATCTGGAGATGCCTGACCGTGGCTGGCCGGCGCCGGCTTCTCTCCAATCCAGTCGATCCCACTTTCCAACGGCTCCCAATTCGCCTCCGCTCCGCTCCGCGTTCTTCCCTCCTTCTCTTACCCACTCAACTACTGAACATGTCATGTGATGATCGAAGGCACACTGATACACTCACTTCTCATCGTTCGTCTCCCTTAACTGCTCGCTGCCCTCTCTCCGCCCGCATTCCATCGCACTCGCACTAAATGATAACCATTTGAAAACGCATAAGTGAAACAAACACAGAAACACACATTCTCAATACAGGGGGAGAGAGAATAGCTGAGGGCAAGGCATGTGTGAATTCGACTGCACCAACCATGATCCAATGTCTGGAGGAACGGACGATTGTTGAGTGTTGATGACTCGTCAACTGCGCACGCCCGACGAGAAGACGCAGCGTCGCAGGCGACCCTGCAATCGATAATCCTGATACCATCACATGCATTGGTCAACACAATGAATTCTACGCCAATCACCTGTGATGTGACGGAAAAGCGGGCTGCCGACTCTCGCGGTGCGACTGCCACGCCCGCCATACATTGCTCCCCTCTGTTCGCGCTCGCTCGCACTCAAACAATCGGCATATCATTTACAATATACAACAACGTTTACATTATAAAAAAGACGACACAGAAACTATAGTAGCGTGACAAAACGGGAACCTGGAACGAGAGAGTGAGAGAACGTGAGGTGGAGAAAGGGTAGAGAATGAGTGATTTTCAGGTGTCGGGTTGTGCCGGGGGAGCGGGGATTCCGCCGGACACTCTCGTGGGGGAGAGACGCGGGGGGCGTCCACGCAGCCCCTTCTGGGTGCGTGGACAAACCTCGTGCGTGACACGACGCAGGCACTGGAGCGAAGCGAGTGAGTGCGAGATGGGGTCACAAGGCAACAGTACACTAACCGAGCGTCGTTTCAGATGCCCGCTCCGTGCCGCTGATCGCGCGGGCGTGCGATATCTTTGATCGCACGCTCTGCGCATTCAGGGCCCCTCACGCGCCGTGACGAACAGTTTGTCGTACGGTGTGGGGAAGGGGCACTCGGTGTGGAAGAGCGGGGCAGTCGGTGGTGCGAGGCGAGCCTGGCTCCAATCGCCCATCACCCCCTCATCTACATCGGTGGGCGTTCAAGCCGTCGGCTGCCCGCTCGCAAGAGTCGGCTAGACCGGCGGGAACGCAGGAGTGCAATCTGACCAAGTCCCCCCAAAAAAAAGAAAAAAAAGAGGGGGGCAGGTTGCATTCCACAAGACCCAGCATTCGAACTACGGGTGAGTGGATAGGGGAAGGAGAACAGGATGAGGAAAGAGATGGAGAAGGAGGGAGAAGAGAAGAGTTGGAGGAGGGAATAGGGGGAGGAGAGGAGAGGAGAAGAGAAGAGAAGGGGGTGGAGAAAAGAACCGTATATGAAAGATAGCTTCTTTCAGCAAACGTGGGGCGACATGGACGTGATCCTTGAAGGGTCACTCAGCTGGGAGCGGCTAAGGAAGCTGCGCGAACGGAGCGAAACCGATTTGGTGTGAGTGAGAGAGAGAGAGAGAGAGAGAGAGAGAGGGGGGGGGGAGGGGGGAGGAGGAAGGGGATCGAGAGGGAAGAGAGAGGAGGGAGATGAAACTAAACGCGTGGGAAGTTGGAATATCATTCCCTTGTTCCCCTCTCAACACACCGTGTAGAACACAGAACGAATGAGAGAGATTGTCACCCAAACACCACAACTACGCAGTGAACTGCCAATCGATGGAAAACCGATCACAGTTTATTTTGAGTCAACAATAGAGAAAGCGTGTGTTGTTTACCTGCATACATCCGCATTTTCGAGTGTCTGCCCTCTCCTTTCCACTGCCGAGTAGAGAGGCAACTGAAATCATCGATACGATACTTGTAGACAGACACACCACAATAACCTAGGCAATCAACCAACATGAATCAGTAACATTCAATGTCATTTGGTCACGACTACATATGTGAACCGCACCAATGCGCACGCTACTGGGCAGTGCCGCGTCGCGGTTGGAGCAAGTTAACAGGCAAAATATGATACATCAAACAACTACTATCCACTAGACAAATAAATCACGTTGGACGGCGCTTATGAATCGAGAGTGTAGACGAGCTCGGTCTGATCTGTCTGATCAATGAAAGACCGACGCTGCGAGTAGGATCCATTACTACTCGCTAACATTAAGTACTGTCAATTGTCCGCGATTAATTACAAGGCACACCAGACATATTGTTGAATATGTAAATAGAAACTTGTACTGTCCAGCTGGCGAGGAATGTGGCGAAGTCTCACCGTGGGTGACCTCCTCTTTAGTCATACTCATCTTACTGCTTCGAATTCGCCTCTGATCCGCGCCCTTCTCAATGCGATCATGACGACACGCACATCTAACACGTCATGTGATGATCGAAGGCGGACTGATTCACTCACTTCTCATCGCATCCGACAGAGACATGTAGAGTCGCGTTCGTCTCCCTTCACTCCTCCCCCCCCCCCCTCTGACCGCATTCCATCGCACTCGCACTAAATGATAACCATTTGAAAACACATAAAAAAACAAACACACATTCTCAATACAGGAGAGAGAATAGCTGAGGGCAAGGCATGTGTGAATTCGACTGCACCAACCATGCCATCTGGAGGATCGGACGGTTGTTGTTTGTTGAGTGACTCGTCGTGTCGCCAGAGCGCCTTCTGCGCTTTCCTTTTCCCTCGGCGCACGCCCAACCGCGCAGCGTCGCAGGCCATCCTACAATCGATTATCATCAAGTGAAACGACAATCGACAGATACCACGAAATGAATTGTTACACAATGAATTATACCAACCTCACATGTGATATGTGACGGGAAAACGGAGACATATAGTAGTGTTACAAATATGGAAGGGGAGACAGAGAGAGAGAGAGAGAGAGAGAGAGAGAGAGATGTGAGGTGGAGAGAGGGGAGAGAATGAGTGATTTGCAGGTGTGTGGTTGTGCCGGGGGAGCGAGGACTCCGTCGGGCATTCTCTCGTGGGGGAGAGACGCGAGCAGCGTGCACGCAGCCCTTTCTGGCTGCCTGCACAAAACTCGCGCCGTTACACGCAGAGGGCACGAGAGTCGAGCGGGTGAGTGCGAGATGGCACGGGCAGCGAGCAGTAGCCTAACCGAGCGTCGTTTCAGATGCCCGCTCCGTGCCGCTGGTTGCGCGGGCGTGCGACGCGTTTTGTTCGCCGCACGCCCTTCGCAGTCAGGGTCGTTCACGCGCCGGGGCGACCAGTTGGTCGACCAACGTGGGGAAGCGACACTCGGTGTGGAAGAGCGGGGCAGTCGATGGCGCGAGGCGAACCTGGCTCCAATCGCCCATCACCCCCTCAACCACATCGGAAGGCGTTCAAGCCGTCGGCTGCCCGCTCGCAAGAGTCGGCTAGACCGGCGGGAACGCAGGAGTGCAATCTGACGAAGTCCCCCCAAAAAAAAGAAGAAGAAAAAAGAGGGGGGCAGATTGCATTCCACAAGACCCAGCATTCGAACTACGGGTGAGTGGATAGGGGAAGGAAAAGAGGATGAGGAAAGAGATGGAGAAGGAGGGAGAAGAGAAGAGTTGGAGGAGGGAATAGGGGAGGGGAGAAGAGGAGAAGAGAAGAGCTGGAGGAGGCAATAGGGGGAGGAGAGGGGATGGAGAAGGGAATGGAGAAGGGGATGGAGAAAAGACTCGTAGCTAAAGATATCTTTTTTCAGCAAACGTGGGGCGACATGGACGTGACCCTTGATGTGGTCACTCAGCTGGGAGCGGCTAAGGAAGCTGTGCGAACGGAGCGAAACCGATTTGGTGTGAGTGAGAGAGAGAGAGAGAGAGAGAGAGGGGGGGGGAGAGGAAGGAGAGAGAGAAAGGAAAGAGAGAGAGAGGGGGGAGGGTAAAAGGAGGGTGGAGTGGCGGAGATGAAACTTAACACGTGGGACGTTCTCATTCCTTTCCGTCTCAAAGCATACCGTGAAAACACAACACACGTGAGGAAAATGTTACCCAACCATATACAAGAACTACGCCAACACGCTCAGTACATGGGGGTGATCGGGATTTATGGTCACTGCTTATTGCGGGAGCGATGTTTTTAGTGTTGTCTTGTGGCGCAACAGTTCCGCCGCTGATTGATTCCCATACGCATCAATCGTTGGATGTTGACAAGTACAAGAGAAGGGAGAGGATACGAGAGGATAGAAAGGATACGCAAAAGGTGGATATGGGGGGTGTGGCTCACGTGTCGACGGAGAACGTTGAGCACCTCCTGCCACTCGCTCGCTGCACTCCGAAGTCCCTCGCACGGCACAGAGACCCGCCGGCACATCAAACCGCCGCTGAAAAGTGTTCGATCAATAGACATCCTCCCAAACATCATTCAGATTGCAGTGGCGAAGCTGATCACCTAGAGGTTGTGAAAGAGGGTTATCGCCTCCTATTCACTCCCCTCTCCCTCCTCCACCAGATCTGCGCGTCTCTCGTCTCTCTCACTCTCACTCGGCCAGTCGGAATCGATCGATCACTACTCCCGCCAATCTCCCCTTCTCGCAATACGAGCTGCACAAGGATGCAACTGCAACCAACTATCCAAAACGCCGTTTAATGTTCCGTCCTACCACCCCCCCCCCCACTCACTCGCACTTGCTATGCCTGTAGGAATGGTATTACGGAAACGCTCACTCGGAACCAGGAATCGTCGGCTCCCGTCTGTCCTGTCGCCCTCCCACTACTTTCCAGCACCGTGCACCGATCACGCAACACTCACTGAAACGTCTAGCTTTCGAGAGAACACATCAATCAGGAAGCTGTGATCAGTTGTGATCAGTGAATCAGTTGTACAGAACATCAATCAGGAAGCTGTGATCAGTTGTGATCAGTGAATCAGTTGTACGTTGCGCACCTCGACCGACCGTAGGTGGACGGCGAGCATTCCCCGATCCTCCTGTTCGGCGTCCGCCTTCTCTCGACGACGTCGGACTACAATATGAAACACATAAACTGGAGAATGGAGCGTGTGCGTGACTCGCCTGTAGTCAGTGAGACAGTGTGCACGCCCCTACACTCACTCCTCTCGCCCGCCCACTTGCGCCCCTCGCTATGCCCGCATTCTCCCACCCTGAAATTACAACAATACATAATCAATCAATCAATCAATCAAATGTTTTTGACAATATGAATGGAACAGAAGCTGGATAGAGGTATGTAGTAAGCGCAAACATACTAGTTCAACTCGATTCTCCGCAAACGGACAGGCACAAGCAGAAGTAGTTAGGCGCAAAGCATTGCTCACCTGTCGTTGGAGTAGGGGTCGTTGGTGTTGTCCGCCTTGATGCAGGCTGTAGACACTGGGCAGACGACGCTCCCTCTTCACTCATCTCCTCCAGCCACATCAGCGCAGCTCCCCTGTCCCAATCAACACTCGCACTGAAAAATGACAATATACTATTTACATTCAGAATATGTGCACTTGTGTATTCAAACGGAACACATCCACATTCAGTCTTCTGTTTTCGTCGCTTACCGCTGGGCGTTGCTGGGCGCAGTCTCCCCTCCGCGCTCCCTCTCTCAATGTCGGTGGTGGCCTGACCGCGTCGCACCCGCGTCGCCCACTCACTACTCCAGCAGCCACCACAACCTGCATATGCAAAACTATTTTTATTGTTCTAATCGATGCAGTTACAACGCCCGCTTCCGCCACTCACGCAGTTGTGGCGCGAATTGGCCTCAATGCTTTCACCTCTCACCAACCAAGACGACTCACGTGGAACAACGAGTATGATATTCACATGTGTATGATATGTATAAGTGTGACACAGCCCAGTCGCTAATACTATACAAGTGTGAACGCCTTAGTAATTCGAAAATATGCACGTGTACGAAAGTGAATGTGATGAAGTGTATGTGCGCAGAATGAATGAGCGCATGCACTAGTAAAGCGTCATGGCATGAGGCGAAGCGTCGAAGCAAGAGGCACTACGGCCGTCGGCCGACCCCGACAGACTCGTTCAAATTGCTATGAACAATGGAAAAGAGAAAAGTGGAAATAACGCACTCGCACGCGCTCCTCTTTCGCCACAGACTTTTCGCGCATAACATTTACAACCGGGCTACGCTCGGCGTTCTTCCGCCCGATGCTTGGATACTTCTACCCGGGGGCCGCGCCAACGGGACTCTCCCAAGGAGCGGACCATTCTCGTGGCCTCACCAAGTGACGTCATCCGATCGGCGCCACAGCCCCACAGCTCGTCTCAAACCATGCATCTCCCGTCTTGCGTCTGCCGCCGGTCGACGCAGTAGACAACGCTAAATTGATCACATTATCATCGACAAGTACATCAGGCATCACAACAAAATTACAAAAAACAACTCATTAATGCAAAAAGAACATTCGAAATGGGAAGTCAAGTACACGAAACACAATGCAAAAGTAGTTACTAGGATACTATAAAGGTTGTTAGGGAAGAGTGAAAGACAAGATTGCAATAGCTCACCTCAATGTGACTCGACGAACTGCTTCGGGTGCGAGCTGAACGTGCGAGTGACGGGCGGACGAAGCGCGAAAAACTGCAATCTGCAATCTGCACCTAACACACCATTTATTACTATACTTACAAGGGCAAATATAATATATCGTGACGGACACATTCGAAATGGGAAGTCAAGTACACACGGGAAATACAAAAGTAATAATAGATGTGATTATCGATTGCTCACCGTCTCCTCCAGGGTATGCGTGGATCGAGCCGCCGTCGTTCCTCCTTTGCCACTTGTTTCTTCTCGCTCTCGTCAACCTCCGCCAGTACCCTGCAATCAATAGAATAGATACACAATCTTTAATCCATCAATCCGTACAATCCACACACTTCACGAAATTTCATACGTATATTTGCATGCATGAAAAAAGTCTAATCACACACTGAAAATGTAGTTGTTGTTTTTTTCGAATCGAGTCGCGTGCACGAGGCGAGGCGCGAGCTTACATCACACTAGTGTCCGCTATTCACCCCAGAATTCAATAAAACTAACATATAAACATAGCACAGAATGAAGAGTGTAGTGAAAGAAACGGGAGTGAAACGGGAGAAATATACACTGACTTATCAGCGTCATCCAAATGATATAACCGCTGTTTCAGTGTGGTACTCGGCTACGACCACTCGGTCTCTGCTGACTGCGTCTGCGACACATCGGTCGTAGGCGGCACCAGTCAGCACCACTTGATGTGAGAGGGTGGGGCAGTCGGTGGTGTGACGAGAGTGTTGCACTCGAGTCGCCCCACCACCCCGCCTCCTCCATCAAAGGGCGTTCGAACCGTCGACTCGCGGCTGAGGACAGCTGCGAGGGGCGACTGCGAACGCGGGAGTGGGTCTGTTAAGGCCCATAAGGGGACAGACCAGACACACTCCACAAGACTCGGAGGTCGAACTACAAGTGAGTGGATAGGGAGGGAGGGAGGGAGAGAGAGAAGGGAAGGACATAAGGGAGGGGAGCAAAGAGGAGAAGGGGATAAGAGGAAGGGGGTAAGAAAGGACGTGAAGCGGTGGAGATTCTTGTAGATAAAGATAGCTCTTTTCAGTGATGTGGGGCGACACGGACGACTACTCTTGCAACTCTTGCAAGTGGTCGCCGTTTTCCGGGAGAGGACACGGAGTAATTCCGTCTTGGTGTGAGTGGAGAGAGAGAGAGAGAAAGAGAGAGAGAGAGAGAGCGAAAGAGAGAGAGAGAGAGAGAGAGAGAGGAGAGAGAGAGGAGAGAGAGACGCTGCCCTCTCACTCCCGCTGCCTAGTAGAGAGACAACTGAAATTCTTTTGTAAAAAAACGATACAAATAAATAGAAATAATGTAGTTTGACATAATTCAAAAGAGAGAAAGGGAAGAGATGAAGATAGCAGAGAGAATGAGTTATTTGCAGGTGTCAAGATGTGCCGGGGGAGTGGGGACTCCGCCGGCTCACCCTCTCGTGGGAGAGAGGCGCGATGGTCCGTCCACGCAGCCTCGTCTGGCTACGCGGACAAACCATCGCAAAGACACGCTGAAGGCACAGGAGTGGAGGAAGTGAGTGCGAGATGGGATCAGAAGGGAACAGTCGACTAACCGACCGTCGTTTCAGATTGAGATGCCCGCCTGTGTCGCTGGTTGCGCGGGCGTGCGATACTTTGTCGCATGCCTCGCAATCGGTCACATCCCCGGCGAGGGACGGGGCAGTCGGTGGTGCGAGGAGAGTCTGACTCGAGTCGCTCCGCCACCCCGTCCGATGAACCGGAAGGCGTTCATGCCGTCGAATAGATCGACGGCAACGCAGGAGTGTACAAGAAACTACACTCCACAGGACTCGGCCGTCGTCCTACGGGTGAGTGGAGAAAGAGGCAAAGAGGGGAAGATATGAGAGAAGATATGAGAGAGGGATAGATTTTCGTCGAAGATTTCTTCGACTTGGTTGACCCCATCCCATACACATCAAACTTTGGATGTCGACAAATACAAGAGAAGGGAGAGGATATGCAAGCAGTGGATATGATGGTGTGACTCACAAGTCGACGGAGAACGTTGAGCCCCTCCTGCCACTCGCTCGATCTACTCCGACTTGCCTCGCACGGAATAGAGACGCGCCGGCACAGCAAACCACCGCTAAAGTGGTCGATCAATATATAAACATGATTCAGATTGTAGAGACAAATTTGATCACCTCGACATGGTCAGAGGAGCGGCGAATCATACTTGGTTGGGCGATGGCGGATGGTGAGAGGAGAGGGAGGGCGATCACTTCCTATCCACTCCTCTCTCTCACTCTCGCCCGGCCAGTCGCATTGCTGAAGGAATCGATCGATCACTACTCCCGCACTACTCCCCTTCTCGCAATAGGAGCTGCACAGGGATGGAACTGCAACGGACTCTGTCCAGAACAACAACCACTCCGGCGTTTGCAGTTCCGTCCTACTACCACCCCCACTGCCCCACTCAGATGACCGGAAGGAACGGCACCGGGAAGGTAGTAGGTCCCCCACTCACTCATCATCCCCCACTCACCTCACTCATCCCCCACTCACCTCCACTCGATGTGTACTCGCCCGCTTCCGTCTCAGTCGGAGTGGTGTTGTGAGGGCGCTCACTCGGACCGGCCTGCCAATCCTCCCCTCCTTCTACCACTTCTCTCCAGGCTCCAGTCGCCCCGATCACGCAACTGAAACGCACAGCTCTGACTTTAGAGACACATACAGAACATCAATTAGTAAACTGTGATCATGTTGAATGTGTGATCATGTTGAATGTGTGATCATGTTGAATGATCAGTTGTGATCAATGATCAGAGTCAGTTGAGCGTTGCGCACCTCCAACGAGCATCGGCGGACGGCGGCCACTCCTCGATTCTCCTGTAGCACGCACGTCTCCTCTCGTCGGCGTCGGACTACAATATGTCCGTTCTCTCGGCCGCGTCGCCTGACCGCGCCGCACCCGCGCCGCTCACCCACTACTTCATCAGACTGCATCCATGCGCATCCATCAGACTGGCTCATATCAGCCAGGTGGCGAAGGAGGTTCAGGGCGCATCATTGTCGTGTGAGTGGACTCCGATGGTGGAGGTGGTGCACGCTCTCCATGCGACGCCACTCAACAATCTACGCGACACGACACAGCCTGCAACATCCAACATGTATGTAGGATGGAGAGAGGGGAAGAGCGACTCACTGCGTTCCGCCCGGCGCGGGGCACATCCATCCAGCCAGCCATCCAGCCAGCTCCTCCTTCGCTCTGCCTCCTCCTTCGTCAACGCCTCCGCCTGCCCTCTCTCCGCAACCCGACCAACTAAAATGACAATGTGAACAATACGCAAGTATAATACGTATATGATAATTGATAACGTGTTCGAAATATGGAAACACAACGATGAGAGAAGTGAGAGTCGCGCACGCGCTGGCCGTCTGCGTCTCCTCATTCGCCACAGTCTTTTCACGCTAGGAGTAGCACACGAACCACATTGCTTGCATTGTATATGTTGAGATGTTGACAGCAACAATGGAGTCAGTGCACTAGTCGTTTATGCGTGAGCGTGCCTCACCTGTTGACGTAGTCGGAGAGTCGTGTTGCTTCACCCGAAAGCCGTCCTAGCTCTTTCCGATGGGAGACGAAGGGGTGGCAAACGAGAACTTCAGAGTGATAATCAACGGACTATGGAATCATTAACATCAATCAAAATCTAGTAAAGTGATGTTTGACAACCTAGATATTGTGCGACAAACAGCGATATGCTGTGCAGTACCGCGTATTGCTATAGCGAGTGGTTCGGACGTGGTTGAATGGTTGAGCGGCTTGTGTGTGTAGCGTGCATATCGCTCAGCTCACCCATAGGGGAAGAGGCTGGGTGCAGAGTCCGAGTGCGCATCCGGCGGAGAGCGCTCTCCCCGTACTCCAGCTCTCTCTCATCCACGACCGCCCGCCGCCACGTCTCTTCAGCTTCCACTAAGCATGTCTCGCGCTGAATAATATCAATGTACAAAGAGAAACACATGACACACGTTAAATCAGACGCGGGCAAATCACAAACACATTCACAAATAGTCGTGTGTCGTGTGTTTGACGTGTGGTATGCTGACCTGTGGCTCATCGCTTCCATAGCCACTGCTCCTCCTTCCCAGGCACAGTGCGCGGCTCGCTCCCCATTCGTCGGCGCTATCGTCCCTCTCTCTTTGCCGACCGTCCACTAAAATAAACAGTATTCTAATAGTTGATTAAACAAACTAATAGTTGATTAAACACAAATGAACATTTAACGTATTGCTGACACATGAGTGGGCGACCGCTAAAGCAAGTGGGGCGAGTTCACGTTCGCAAGTGAATTATTATTAGGAAATTACCATTTCCTACGATGTACTATGTACTATGTATGCGCAACTGAAACAACAACAGCTATTTTAACGCCGAAAAGCGTTGCTATTTGCGAATCGCGAGTATAATCATAATCATAGCAGGTACTGCGACAAAAATTGAACATCACTCGTGAACAGGGAGCAACCAAGTATTAGAACTGAACAAACTATACACAAAGTAGAACACAGGGGAGGGGGAGTAGGGAAGGGGAGTTGAGAGATGAGAGAGAGAGAGAGAGAGAGAGAGAGAGTTGAGATGCTTTTTTTAGGAAGCGACGAGATTCGACAGCGCGGCGAGTTGCTGCGACTGGACAAAGGACGACACGATCAACATCGACAAGAAACGCGACTACACCGGATCATAGTAGGTCCTCTAAGGGGACCTTCCAAGTTATGTTAGTGTTAGTCACCACTATTACGAAATATCCATTTAAATTTTGAAAATGGTAACTGTTTCTTCACCGGATCAGGTAGTCACCCCCCCCCTCCCCCTCCAATTCAATTCAATCAAATCTATAAGTCTGCTCCGATTCGCAGCCATGTGTATGGCGCGAGTAGGTATTGACGAGTTTGATGGGCAGGCTCGGGGTGTGCTGCGGCGGCGCCGCCACTCTCTCTTCTCGGCCCCTCCCTCCGTGTCTAGGCCCTGGCTCTTTCGCACCCTGATGCGAGTTGCGTTAGATGCAAGTACGGATCCCGTCGCTCAAGCACAGGAATCTCGTGAAATTTAACGGAGGCTAGACGTACTGAAGCGAGTGCGGCTACTTGTACTCGTTTCAAGTTGAACGAGTTTTGTCTGGTGTCCGGGTGGTTTCTATCTTGGGATACCCCGCATTTCACCGCGGTTCCTGAGTTTATGAAGGGCACGTGCAGATCCGTGTTCTATTTTGCACAGAAGAGGTGAATCGGTGGGTTGCACGCCGGCGGCAAGTATATGGGATGACGTACTGCATTCATCTGGTTTTCTTTGCTTAGTTTGGTCTATCGCAAAAAAATGTACAACACTTATAAATCGCTGAAATCTTAGGATAACTCAATGGGCTGGGAACACACTTTTGACGAATATGTTTCACTTTCTTTGGGTTTTATCTTTTATCTTAGTGGATTGGCTTGCGCTACCAGAGCGGGAATGTAGGATACATGTGTACATATTGACCACGCGAGCGCATAATATACTCTTTGTTTCACGTGTGTCGTGTCTTTGTTGGTGAGAGGTGAAAGCAATGAGGCATGTGACGTGAGGTGAAAGTCGTTTTGTATAATGTGTGTGAGGTGAAAGTATGTTCATGTAAGTTTGAATGCAACTAAAGACACGACACAACGTAGAGCAGAGAGTATATGCTCAACCCAAGATGTTTATTCTATTTGGAACAATACCAATTATCACGTTGTATAGCTAACATTGCGTATTCATGCGTGCTACATTCCCGCACTACCAGCACAAGCCAAGTTACAGAACTCTTTTTAAAATAATATTTTATAATAAAAACTATGTCTCCTGTGTTGTACATTTTTCGCGGCAGTTCAAGCTAAGTAGAGAAAATCAGTTGAAAGCAATGCGCCGTCACGTATATTAGCCGTCGGGGGCCATTCAACGATTCATTTCCTCTGTGCATGTAGAATATGGTTTTGTACGTGGCTGACATGAACTAGGGAACCGCGGAGAGATGTGGGGTATCCCAAAATAGAAGCGACCTGGACACAGGGCTGAACGCGTACAGCTCGGAGTGTGTACATGTAGCCGTCATTCGCCGTTTTCAGTCCGTTTAGCCTACGTTCGATTTTGCGAGGTGTTTGAGTGGCGGGAAATGTATAGACTGGGTGGGTCTCTTGTTGCATCTGGGCGATTCGGGTTGGGATTGCGTAGGTGGTTTGGGTTCGTTCTCGCTGTGGTTTGGCGATGGATAGCGCGTCGGCGGGGGCCGAGTGAGAGTGGCAAGCGCGACCGAAGCGCATTCTGCGGAAATACTTTCTATTACCACCCCTTCCTTTAGCTTACAATTACTAATACAAATGACATATGATGATTGGTCATTGCCCCTGGGGGCAATTGACATGTGATGAGCGATTATAACGATAAGGTACTGATCCGGTTGAAGTACAGTTAACTTTTTCATCCCAACAATTCGGCCACATACATACATTATGCACAACAATGAATTCTTGTGATTCTTGTGATCTTGTTAAACCCATGTTATACCACATGTCCAAGAAGTTGTGAGCCGATTTGTTATGAATAATAAAGCTATAATAATAATAATTGTTTTATCGACCAGGGCAATTATTTTATTTACTGTGTTTTATTTACTGTTTACTGTTCACCTGGGTGATGGTAGATGAGAATGTTTTAATATCCCACCTATACAGGCTACCTACTCATTCTTAAAAACACGAGGAGATAAAACTCGGTCGCCACTTACGCGATCCTACATTCGCTCAGTACTGAGCGAATGTAGAATAGTATACTAGTACGCTAGTATACTAGCGCGACATTACTGGGCGACACTGAACGATGTTTGAATAGAACTACAATCAGTAATTTGTGAGATGGAAAGGAAAGAAGCCAAAAGCACCAGCCGTCGATTACAGGAGAAGGAGAGAGGCAGCAGTGCGCTGCATCGTTACAAAAAAAACCCTTCGGAGAAACAGCACTGCAGCACAAACGGTGGTCAACCAGAGAATTTGTTAGTGACAGCACCTTCTCCGCACATAACACGTCACCACCGATTCACCATTCTACAACAATTCGTGCGTGTGGGTTGCACGCCGTCATACGATTGTGAGTGAAAACATGTTCCATGAGCGCATCGAAAAAGACGCGAAGAAGAAAGGGTAACTAGTGTTTGCGCTGCGCGGTTGTGGCAAGGCGAGGCGAGCCACGAGAGCGAGTCACGTGAAATCCCCAACACGTGAGAACACTTTTTCGATTACAAATTACGATTATTACGACAAATTTTACGACAAATTACGATCAAATTCGATTACGATTATATTACGCCATTAGAAAAGAAAACACATCAAGTAACGTCAAGAAGAAAGAAGTCGAAAAGAAGAATACGACGAGCATCTGGTCTGACGATGAATCATCTGCTGTTGTGTGAATAGCTGTAAGTGTCACTAACACTAACCCTACACACAACAGCGCTTGCAGGATTTTTATTTATTTATAAAGAGAGAGAGAGAGAGAGAGGAGGTAGAGAAAGAAAGAGAGAGAGAATGAGAGGGAGGGAGAGAGAGGGAGAAAGAAAGAAAGGTGGCGCACTTTCTGGTTGCGAGTTTAGGAACCAAACCACAGTCGATGTCGGTTGTAGTAGAGCCGCATTGACAACACACTGTCCCTGACACACAAAAAAAAACTAGAATATCACGCTACACATATGTGTATTATATATCAATTTCACAATGACAAAGACTGGCGCGCCTCTTTCTCTCTGAAGTGATATTGGGTGGGTGCGGCAGCAGAGAGCGACGCGGGGTGAGCGGTATTGAGATAGGATAGGACAGAGGGGACAAGCTGGATGCCAGTCAACTCTCCTCCTCCCACCCACATCCCACCGCGCGCCCACTCTGTTCTAGGCTTCCCCGCATCAACGTCTATTGCCTAATACGGTCTTCTACCGTAACCCATTACGTCTTACTGTAATACTACCGTAACCATACATCTCTGTACCGATACACCGAGAGGATGGAGAAGCACAGTCGGAAGGCCTCTGGCAAGAAGGACGGGAGAATGTGAGTAATAGTGATCGGTGAATAAGGTGAGAAAGTGATAGTGAACGGTGAGAATAAAATTATAGTTGTAATCTTAAAACGTCCACTGTGATAGTTCTAAGCTTCCCGGCATGTACGCCTTCTACCGTAACCCATTACGCCTTACTGTAATATTACGGTCACCAGTTCACCAGTAACCATACATCCATACTGATACACCCGGATCGGCCCATCAAAATTCACTGACGAACCGATCGAATCAATAAAACACATGTAATCATAACATCATTCATCTCAAAAAAATGTGGCGAGATAACACGCCTACAACTACAGCGAGACATCAACGGAACGGCATACCAAGATAAACAACATGTAATATGTTCTACAAACTATAAGCTACTTTTCACTGTATGTCTCACTGTTTGACGTAATTATAAACACAGAGGAAGTTGTGGTTGAATAGTACCCAAACATTACACAAGAACAGTGAGACCGGGAATCATCGACAGAGAATCTCTATAGACCTGGAGTTGAATGTTGTAGTAGTACGCGTTAACGGAGACCTGGTGATGGTCAGACGAACGAGAGGATGCAGAGATGTCATCTCCTCGCCATTCGCCACACCTACAATCAATATTTAGAAAGAATACTG